>WHPX01000451.1:0-600000 GCA_011057435.1 Actinia equina
TTTATTTGTTGGCGTCCGGGTGCCTATTGGTGTGTTCATATTACATTTTATTGCCCTACAGGAGCAAGTTTTCTTTGTAATATATCTTCCACTCAGGACCGATACAGAAGTGATGAGAGAAACCCCATATGACTTTCGTCGATTTTGCAGGTAGGAAATTGTCCCCGTGGTTCAATGGACAGGTGAGATGAGAAATGGCTTTGATGAGCTGGAACATGTCACTGACACACCATATGCTTTTCTGTAGATAACCCAGTCAGCAGGGACAGCTACTGAAACAACTGCAGCCCGAATCCCTAAAATCCTACCCTTCTTGGCCAATGGGCCCTTAAGATGCCGGATTATGATCGACTCCACCTTAGTTGCGCGTGCGTCTCATAACCATCAAAGAGACCGAGATTCTCAAAGGGGTGTATACGTATGTTCCTTCCTTAACTTCTGCGCAGTGCTGCCAGTATTAACCAATCAAAGACCAGAACTTAAACTATCTTGAAACTATTTTCCCTTGCAGCTGGATTTGGAGGAAACATGGGACTGTTTTTAGGATGCAGTGTTCTGACATTGCTTGAATTCATAGACATACTTGTCGTGATAACCTTCGAATGGTACCGGAAAAAGCAGCGTATGTCCAAACATTCTCAGTCAAGCCTAGATAAAGAAAATTCAATTTTCACGAAAGCACTGATAAGTCTTTGAGAGACTCGTTTTGCAGTCAGAACTTGTAGTAATAATCATTAGTAATAGTCAATAGTAATAGTTTAGAAGAAAGTAAAACACATTTTTATAGGTATTGCTCAATTTTTATGAAGGCCCATAGATGAATCCGGCTTCAGGAAAACCATAGTTAAAATGATGTTAGAGAACTAAATAGACATTTTATTAACTTTTTATCGCTGAAACACAAAAATAACCAACTACAGAAAAAGACCAAGAATAGTCTGTGTGGCACACCACAACTTGAATCGCTTACAAAAGTCATATACACAAATAGTTCAAAAAAGGTTGGTAAAGGTTGTTTTGTTACATAATGCATGTTGCATACCAAGCCCGAAATGAACTATGGGTATGTGAATGCAATTAGTGGAAAGGTCACAACAAAATGGATAGACCAAACTTTCCTACACGTTTTTAACGCGTATAGATTTCTTCAGTGCTGTCATTATTTACATACGAATATAATCATTTCAAGCTAAGTAAGAAGCATGTAACAAAATCTTCACCCGCCTTTTTTGAAATAGCTGTACACATTGTCAATTCCAACGAAACATGCAAAAGCACTTAATTAATGACACCAACGAAGCACAGAAGATCTAATCCAACCAACTGGTATGACAACCAGCCAACGTATTTATAGCCATGACCAATATAATCTGATTAACGAAATCCAATGTAAATCATCTGTTATTATCACCAAGTTGACGATTTCAGAATCCTGGAGGTGGCTGCTTTCCTACCATGAATCATTACTTTCGAGCCCGGTGGTGGACCGTGGGTCCCGGGATTTCTCCTCTATTCTATCAAACCCCGGGGAGGTCTGGCAACACCAGCAGCAGACTTATCGTCCGTTTTAACATTAGATTGCGATAAGTTCGTATTTTCACAGGTCAACTCGCTCTGCGAGTGAAGCTTCAATGGTTTAGCATTTTCGATATCATTTCTGGAAGGCGAGTATTGTCCGTCGTTTGAAGGTGAAATTTTAACATCTTTGTCCTTTTGCTCGGGTCTCTTTGGTCTCTTTGTCTTCTTCTACTTTGTCATCATCATAGATCTTTTCTCTATCTGTTGTCCTAGAAGAAGTTTCGCGTGATGGTGACGAGTGTCTTACATTCCTAGCGCCTTTACTACGACTACCAACCTTCTGATCAACTGGTTCGTCTCGTCGATGTGAGAAATCTTTCTTGTGACTCGGTATGTCCTCTTTTCTACCCGTAGTTTTGTCGCTATGTTCTCTCCGTACCCACTCTCTGTTCTTTTCGTCCCTTGATAATTGTCTTTTTGTGCTACAGTTATTTTCAATGAACTTTTATCATCGTTTTTTTTGATTCCAAGCTAATAGTGGCCTCAGTGGTATCTCCTGACTTAACACTTTTCACATCTGATTTATCAATAACATGTTGAACATTCTGATCTTGCTGAACATAGACGATTTTAATCCATTAATTTCTCCAGGTACAGCTTTATTCTCATCAGACCTGTCATTTTTCGTCTTTGTTTCATTCCCTTGACTACCTTTATACTTCTCTGTACCTGTGTGTTTTCTGATTAACTTCCCTATCTCGTTGACCCTTTTGGAATCCTCTTTCGTTATTACACCTTGGTCGTTCATTCTGCGGTGGGTCGTTGCTTGGTCGTTCTATTCTGCGGTCGGTCGTTCCTTGGTCGTTCATTACTTGGTCTTTCATTCCTCGGTCGTTCGTTCCTTGGTCGTTCATTCGGCGGTCGTTCGTTACTTGGCGTTCATTCGGCGGTCGGTCGTCCTTGGTCGTTCATTACTTGGTCGTTCATTCCTCGGTCGTTCGTTACTTGGTTGTTCATTCCGCTGTCCTTCATTACTTGGTCTTTCATTAGGCGGTCGTTCGTTCCTTGCTCGTTCATTCCTCGTCGTTCGTTCCTTGGTCGTTCATTCGCGGTCGTTCGTTACTTGGGTCGTTCATTCGGCGGTCGGTCGTTCCTTGGTCGTTCATTACTTGGGTCGTTCATTCCTCGGTCGTTCGTTAATTGGTTGTTCATTCCGCTGTCCTTCATACTGGGTCTTCATTAGGCGGTCGTTCGTTCCTTGCTCGTTCATTCCTCGGTCGTTCGTTCCTTGGTCGCTCGTTCCTTGGTCGTTCGTTACTTGGTCGGTTCATTCCGCGGTCGTTCGTTACTTGGTCGTTCATTCCGCGGTCCATCATTCCTTTCGTCCCAGCGTCCGTCAGTTCTATAATGCCTATGTTGTCTACCCCTCCCTCGGTTTTACGTGAAGATGACGGTCTTTCTCGTCTCCTTTCTTCACTGCCTTGTTCTAGATAATCGTACTTTTATTCTGATCAAACTACAACATCAGCACTACTTGGTTTACCTGTATCAGTATCGTTGTCAAGTGCACGATCATCGTCAACTGTAGTGTCTTCGGTATCCTGTTGCACAGGAGCCTACAAAATCGCATAGAGCAGACAAAACTTAGCGAGAGGTTTGGTTTAGGTATCAGGTGGCACCAAAACCCACTGAGCGACACCTGTGCATTCAAGTCTACTGCATTACGTAGTTATGCTTCTCCTAACACTTCACTCGTGTTCTGCCAATCATCCCTTAAAGTGCATATGAACCCTTCGACAATACTTTCAGTACTGATTCTACATGAAGTAATAGTTGATTGGTAAGATATTTCTTGATTTGAGTGATGCGTCTCTACGTTATGAAGGTTTATACTTCCAATATGCTAATGAGTGTGACGTCTATTAAGGCTTAATTAAAATATACAAAATCGAACTGGTTCGTAGATACGTATTTAAAAAGCATCATTATTTTACACAAGGTTTACATGAAAGCTATTCAAAATTTTTATTTTCAAAATTGGCCAGCATTTAGTATTACTAGCTACAACAAAAACACTCAAATACCTTACCTGACGTCATCATCATTAACATATTGGAAGTATAAACCTTTATAACTTAGAGACACATCACTCAAATCAAGAAATATTTTACCAATCAACTATTTACTTTATGCAGAACTAGTACTGAATGTATTGTCAAAGGGTTCATTTGCACTTTAATAGCTCCACGTAGCACGCACGCCATTTTCTATTTCTTCAATTTAGTACAATTTGGCACAAACAATGTATAAAGTTATTTCAAGAAGTTTGTTTTGCACTTATCTTACCGTTTTGATTTCAATCAAAAATCTGTTTTTTTCTTCCTCAACATTTATTATTCCGCCCTTTTTAAGCTGTTTGTCGAAAAGTTCAGCCATCTCCTTCTGGAGCTGTTTCATTTTCTTGTCAGGAGAATAGGAAGCCTGCCGAAACATATGAAAAGTGAGAGAGTTAAAATGAACTCAGATGTCAACTCCAACAATCAAGGGATGATCGTTGGGGTGGTACCCGCGGCTATCACCACTGGGAATCTAAGGTTCTTGGACTCGGCATCATACGTGAGTAGAGGTTCGTTGGGTGTCTCCCTTGATTCGAGGGTTTTCTCTAGTTTTCTCATAATTAGATTTGTGAGACAGCCGTGCCCTGACTTTGAGGATTGATCACAGGTTAAATAACATTTTTTTTGTGCAAAAATCAATTGCACTTCTCCAAGTATCTCTTGTTCCAGAGCCGTTTCTCAGCTGCAGGTCTCGGTACTTGGGCAACCACGGTAAAATTTCACATATCTGGGCAAACCAAGTCTTTCCACTCTACATATTTTTGAAGGTAAAAGAACGAATACCGATTGGGGAAGGGGCGGGTAATGGACTAGATCTTCTCTTCTTCATGCCCCCGTCCCAATACCCGGTTCCTACTAAAGTTTAGTATAAATATTACGACACACACCTCATTATCATAACAGATCTTCTGGTGCCATCTTCAAAGCTTCAAGATCATAAGTGATTGGTAACCGACACATAGGACACACAATCTGGTAAAAAAAATATTAAAAAAACAATCAGGGAAATCTTTTTGTTAGAGTAATAAAAAATGTATCTTTAAATTATTAATTATATTATAATTATATATGCTCATTGGTCACAGTTTTATTGAACAGCTTTGCGGCTCAAATTATGCGTGGAGAAAAATCGTCGAGCCTCTGGACCAGGGTACAAAAACGAGGATAATCAACCAACCTTTGGTCAAATTAGATGCATACATCACAAGATGAACTTTTATACTTGATAAAATCTTCTTGGTTTCATTTTTTACTGAAAACTGTTTAAAAGAACTCCTTTGTTCTCTTTCTTATAAAATATTACATCTTATTAAAAAAAACAATTTGAATATATTTCTTGTTTGTAATATCAAGAATTGAACAGACCATATGTTTTTAAGCAGAAATTTTACACTTTTTACATGAAAATTCCTGGAATTCTGATACCCCCCCCTAAGCACAAAATATGCATTTTTTCCAGTAACCAACCTGTTTGTCTTCCTGGTCACTTTCCATTGATTTTCCTAAGAATGTACTCTATCGTATCTAGCTAACAACTACATGGAAAGTAGTGGTAGCATTCAGTCTTGGTAAAGCAGTGACTGTCCTAAAATAACAGAAAAAATATTCAAGATCATAAACAGAAATCAATAAAAAAATCTTATTAAGCAATAGTTACAGCACTGTTTTGATTGCTACTGTACATGTATGCACTGATCAAAGCAAGAGTCAATTGGCAATAAAGATAATGAGCAGAGAGAGTACTTTAATGTTATTTTTGATGACCATAGCTATTGTCTGATTTTATTTTCCTGTTTGTGACTTTTCTCTCAATATTCACAGAAATTTTTAAATAACCTTTTAATCTTAAATAAGAGAAAGCAAGTTCACCTAAAACCTAAATGTTGGAGATTTAGCAAAATTAGAACTGGATAAGTTTCTAACCTGGAAATGTGACAAGCATATGCACAGGCACAGCTTGGAATGTTGTTTGTCTGTAAGGCTGTCTTTGGCATACTAAAAAAAATGATGATCTTTTTATATTACATGGAAATACATTTTGTTATCAGGACTACAGTGTACATGTATGAAATTATACAATTAGTGGAAGATGATAATTTGATGATGAACGTGATTGATTCAGCTAACTTAAGCCAATCAGAAGCAAGCAACAAACCTAGATCTGTCAAACAACTTATATATTATCAACAACTGTAGGAATTATACATTTTGATTAGCTTATGTCAATATGATACTGATTATGGTCTCTCTTGACTGGCTGAGGTCAATATGATGATTATGCTCTCTCCTGATTGGCTGAGATCAATATGATAATGATTATGCTCTCTCCTGATTGGCTGAGGCCAATATGATAATGATTATGCTCTCTCCTGATTGGCTGAGGTCAATATGATAATGATTATGCTCTCTCCTGATTGGCTGAGGTCAATATGATAATGATTATGCTCTCTCCTGATTGGTTGAGGTCAATATGATAATGATTATGTTCTCTCCTAGTTGGCTGAGGTGAATATGATAATGATTATGCTCTCTCCTAATTGGCTGAGTTCAATATAGTCCTGTTTATACTTTTTCTCCTGATTGACTGAGGTCAATATAATATGTTGCTTATACTTTCTCCTGATTGGCTGAGGTCATTATGAAAATGAATATGTTCTGCCCTTCTCTCTCCTTTTCACTCTACATTGTGATTGGCTAACTTTGTAAAAGTGGTGCAGTTGAAATGTCTATACTGTAAATTTAACCAACGTGTGGCAAGGATAACCATGTGAGAATATCAATAACAATTATTAATATGATAAGAATTATATCTTTGATCCATGTCTTACATCAATGAGTTCATACAACATGGGAGATCCAAGTCTGCTTTCTGCAAGTTCTCTTAAGTTGGAGATAATACTGTCGTAACAAAGAAAAATATATGGTTAATCAATTCATCAAACATCAGTAATAATTACTATTATTAGAAGTATTACCTTTCCACATGAGCATCAGAGAGACCTCTTGGATTGCTAATGTGTATACCAGGTAATGCATTGGGGTACTAATAAAGAAAATACATTAATTGGTATATGTAATAGGACTCCATGCTGTCCAATTAAGAAATAATTGGACAAGGAAAATTCCGAGGACTACAAAATTGGATGAGGCCGTTGGCCGAGTCCAATTTGGCAGTCAGAGGAATTTTTCGAGTCTAATTATTTCTTGATTGGGGAGGATGAAATCCCATTACCTATTAATTATATAGCTGTCTAATTAATCCCATATCAACAAGACCTGTCAATTAAGAAAATAATTGGACAGTTACCTATATGGGATTAATGAGAAGCTGTTTAATTAAATATTATAATATTTAAATGGTTTTCTACTTCATATATATATAAAGATTGAATGTAGTATCATCAATTCTATGCCTGTAAATATTGACATGCACTGATTAAATAAACACTTTTGAAACTGAAAAGGAGTAGCCCTGCACCCCACCCCTTCCCCCCTATGCAACCCCTCCTTTATATGCCTATCGTCCATATTAATTTACATGTTTTGTCTCAGTGTCGTATATAGAGATTATCATACCGATGACACTTGAATGAAAAAAAAATTTTTCACAGTGTTCACATTTCTAGTGATTCTTCACTGTAATACTCACAACAACACAATACCAAGAATCAGGGGTAAAAATAAAGGTAGAATTCTTGTAGTACTGTCCCCATGATGGCATGAGAATCTTTACAAGAGGAGAAGCATGACCTGGCTTGCTGTTTTGGGCATTTAGAGTACCCCCTCCCCTCCCTTCCCTAAACAGACACATTCAACTAAGAAATGCTATGAAATACAATGCCTCTGTAATTATTCATTGTTATTCTTGATAACCATATATATGTAGGGCAAATAAATCTTTGAATTACCTCATTTGGAAGAAAGATCTGTAGTGTTAGACAAACATATTGCTTCTCTCCCTCGTCACCTGTACTTGGATGAAGAAGTAGGCTGATAGATGACGGCCTGAAAAACAACAATATATATAGCATGAATAGAAGAGCAAAGAGATTAGCAAAAGAAGGAAGAGTAAAGCAACAAAGTTGAAAATGAAAAAAACAAAGTAATGGTATTAAATATAGATAAGAAAAATATGCAGAGTTAATTAATAGTTTGAAAATTACGACTTGTAAAAAAATAATACGAATATTGGGAAAAATGAGTGGCATAGCAACAGTACAGCTTACTGAGCCCTTATTATTATATAGTAAGTGAAAAATATTACCAATTTATATAACTTTCTTGGCATCTATCACATGCAATGCGTACACAACTGAAGAATAATACTTCATACTTGAGGATAATTTTATATCAAAAATGTTAACATTTTTATACCTAAAAATTTCAAAATCATCAAAAATGCTTCCGCGATTCCTACCTGTCTTTCAGTCCTTCTATTGTTAATTCATGAATATAAATAGCCTCTAGTAATTCAACTTCTTCTTGTAAGGATCTGTGCAAACAATACTCTTGTTAGTTGAATAAAAACGCTAGAATAAAGGCTTGAATTTTCTCACCCTTCGTGATGGTCACTCGCGACCGCCATCTTGTACGACGCCTAACTGGTATCGCGGGCTCCCTCTTGGTTCCCTTGGGGCACATAGGAAGCCCAAAGCCATATCTTCAAAAAATGCTATTAAATTCTAATAACTACAAATATTATCTTTTTGTCTCAAAATGGACTTTTATATGCTAAAGGCTTTTAAAGAATTAGTAAACTTTTACATCCATTAAAAAAAGTATCTATGTTTCTTTATAATGTGATAGGTGGGTTCTATAAATAAATAATAAATAAATAATACATATTGGGGTAAAATTTCCCCCAGTCACGATTGCATAACACACAGATCTTGATCCCGATGATCCCGATTCTTATCTCAGTCGACTGTGCCAATCGTAGCCTGCGTAGCGGCGGAAGGGGAAGGGGAGGGAGAACTTGCTTGGGGCTCCTGTGTCATAATTCTAAAAGGCCAATCAAGCAGTGAGACGTATTGTTGCCTAGTCTCCCCCACAGCCGCTCTCAGTGTCTACTCAGGGGAGAAAGCGTTGCGTGACAACACTTAAAGCGGCTGTGGGGGAGACTAATTGTTGCCAGCTCGTAAAGATCTGCAAAAGCATACGCCATGTTTTTAGAACTTACCTTGCTAACTTTGTTAGCATTTCTAATCTATCATTTATTTTTGAGTTCAACGATTCGAAACTTCCGCCAGGCCCACGACCATGGCCTTTGGTTGGAAATGCCTTCCTCATGAATTCACGAATGCATTTATGTTTCACTGATCTCGAAAGTAAATTTGGAAACGTTTTCCATGTGTACATGGGCCACAAGCTGATGGTTGTACTAAGTGGCAAAGCAATTAAAAATGCACTCGTTCAACGACCAAAAGAGTTCGCAGATCGTCCGTCTAGGAGTTTATTTAGGTTCAAACAGCACCGAAGCCCTGCATTGTTCCTGATGGATTACGGCGAAGCATGGAGACTCTTTCGAAAACTTGGCCATTCCGCTATTAAAGTCTACGGTGAGAACCGCTTGGAAAAAGTCATTCATGAAGAAGTAGAAGAGCTCTGTAAAAGGCTTGAAGATTTTGAGGGGAAAGCGATGGATATCAGTAAAGAATTAGGCATATCTGTTACAAATGTCATTTGTAATCAGTTATTCGGTACCCGATATGACGTCGACGACCAAGAACTAATCCAAGTGCATAAATGTCACGATCTAATCACTCGATCCCCAATCCAGAACTCATTACTGGATTTTTTCCCGATTTTGGGATCGTTTTTCCCGACAAGCGAAAGAGAAAAACAAGTTGAAGAGAGTGCAGTATGTAGAGATAAACTTCTTGAAAAAAAGTATTTGGACCACTTAGAGACTTTTGATCCAGATAACATTCGCGACTACACCGACGCCTTGTTGAAAGCCAAGACACAAGCGGAAGAAGAAGACAAGTCGAGCAAAGAACACTTAACAAAAGAGGCAATAATAATGGCTGGGTTGGCAACTTTATTTCTGGCGGGCTCTGAGACAACATCGACGACATTGTCATGGGCTGTAGTTTATCTTCTATATAACCCCAAAGTACAAGAGAGACTCGAAAAAGAGATTGATGAGGTCTTAGGTGGTGATGAAGTCCCTACACTGAAGAACAAGAAAGATTTACCGCTTCTCGAGGCATTTATAGCCGAAACGCTTAGAATGTCTTCGCTGTTGCCTCTGTCACTCCCGCACAAGACGTTAGTGGACACTTCCTTCATGGGGTATCATCTTCCGAAGGGGACCATCGTTGTACCCAACTTGTGGTCACTGCACCATGACTCGACCTTCTGGAAAGACCCATTTGAGTTCAGCTTGGAGCGATTTCTTAACGATGAGGGTAAATTTGTAAATCCACCCGGTGGAACGCTGTTGCCGTTTGGTGCCGGACCCCGGACATGCATGGGAGAGGTACTGGCAAGGTCAGAGCTGTTTCTGTTTCTCTCGCGTCTTCTGCAGAAATTCAAGTTTGAAAATCCTCCTGGCGCCGGTCTTCCCTCTCTGGAAGGAGACAGAGGTGTGGTGATGCATCCTAAACCCTTCAAAGTTTGTGTAAAGATACGGGAATAGACGGAGACAAATAATGACTTGCAGCACTTGGTCAATATGTTGCCGTGCGCCGTGTGTTTGACTTCACAGCACTTGGTATACGATTTAGTATAAACATGCAGTCGTTCCGTAGTTCAGATTCGGTAATTTTGTTTATTTTTCCTGCAGAAAGGGTTTTTCCCTTGCCACAAGGGTAATTCTCCCTAAGTTTTTCTCCCCCTGTAAGGATCAACGAACACGAGCTTGCATGAGTATGCTGCGTCCATAGCCGCGCGATATTGCGTGTACGTAGCTGTAGTGTGTGTTGATGAAAGTGGGCCAAATTAATTGGAAACCAGTTCATAATGAATTTGTTACCCCACTATAAAAAAAGTATAATTTTTAAAGATTTTAAAAATCATTTTTATATTATTATAATAATAATTTAACTAAAATTTAAATACGGTGACGTGCGCAGGTATCAAGCTTGCGTAATGGATGAAATGTGGGGGAAATATGTATTTGAATTACTCCCAAATCAGTGTAAGGGATTGTCCTAAATCAGGTTGCGAGATACTCCTTAATCAGGGTAAGGGATACTCCTATAAATCCAGTTAAGGGATACTCCTAAATCAGGTTTGATATACCGGTGCTTCAAGTTAGACGAGTTGCTACAAATAAGAAACGAGTTGCTAATTAGACTAGGGTGTTACATGTCAAACGCGGATAAGTTTGCCGTTATGGACCAAGTTCTAGAGAAACTTAAGCTTGCTGTGTTTGTCTTCCCTCGTCACAGGATAAGCCGGAACGATACGAACGATGACTTAGAATAATGGCTCATGATTGCCAAACTGCCGGTCACCGATTATATTGTTCGTCGGTTTTTAATTTCGTCAGTTTCTCAACGTAAACGGACTTTAATCGACTGGAACTTACGAAAAAAAAAAAAAAAAATTTGAAATAGTTTAAGTAGGCATAAATTTCAGGTCACCCATCCAGGTACCAACTTTCCTCAACCGGACTTGACTCAATGTCACGGATATGGAAGCCCAAGTTTTTTCCACTGGACCACGGTTCCAGGTGAATCAGCATAACAATAGTCGTCAAAACGATGCACCGAATAGACTAGACTTTTTAACATCAACTATTCAACCGATTCCGTGCGTGGCAGAGATGCAAGGGATTAGCCGATATGGTCTGGGGGCCGGCTGGTCTCTCCCCTGATGCTTCGGCTAGAACATTTTCTTGCGTAATTCGTACACCCAAGGGCAGAAGGATTTAATCGCCGTCAGGTCCGAAGTCCATACGCCGCCTCAGCTCTGCGGATGTCTCGGGGGTATGGCAAAGTTGAATCGTTTTTTAAAAAAATTTCTGTCGGTGGGTTCGAACCCCATCGTATTCAGATTAGATTTTCTATTTCTTTTTTTAATTCATATTATCAACTTCGCAATATCTTTTTAGAAAGAGACTACCGTATTCCTTTTTACTCATATTTAAGTAAGCAATCTCGATCGGAAAATAATTGTATTTCCTGATATTTCCTGCCTCCTGGGAAAATGTTACTGACAAGAGCTTTTACCCCACTTGGTTTCCATTCTCGGGATTTTGTCTCGTTTTATTTGTAGCTATGTCCCTTTTGGGTTATTTTGGGCTGTTTCTTGGTTTTGTATTTCTGTTCAAATTTGTATTTGAATCATGTATTTCGATCGGTGTTCTGTATCATTTGTTATATACTTATTTCAATAAAGTTAGTCACCAAACAATGATGCGATCGCTGTGGATTATGGGAAACATTTCATATCCAATAAGTAAATGAATTGATACAAACTACAGCTTTTTTGAGGATGCTCACACGAGATGAAACTAACTGGTAAAAGATGTCAAGTCCATCAACAGTTATCAAGCGGTTGAAACGTAAAATATATCTAGTCATAATCCTTGCTGGTCTTCAGGTGACTAATTACAAATCAGGAAGTTCTTATCATACAACCGCACCAAATTGCTTGTGCAGGCTGTGATTGTGGTGCGCATTGACTACTGTAATGGGCTCTTGTATGGAGCACGAACAGTGCATCTCTCTAAATTACAGCGTCTTTGGTAGCGCGCATTCCAAGCTATACACCTAGATATTGTAATATACTGGCGCCAGTACTATACGCGTTGCATTAACTGCCTGCAAGGTTTAGGATTCAATATAAACGCCGGAACTAACTTTTCATGGCTTAGGGGCTTCTCATCGCCCAGGAACTGTACCCGAGGTATTTGAGCATTTGCCACACGCCCAAACATTATTGCAGCGGAAAAATACATTATCCAAACTTTATTTCTGACTTATTTACAAAGTTTACAATTATTGTTCAGTGTTCTGATAGCCTATTTACAAAGTTGTGATTCTCATTACTGTTTACCCACCTAGATTTATAGAGCGCGCTTATCATCGCGGTGCATAAGCAATCTTGCCACTAGTATACCCCAGAATAATATATTACACCCACTCTGTATATTCAACTATTTCAGTAAACTCTAAGATGACCATGCTAACGTTGATAGTCATAAGAGGAAAGTTCGGATGACTGTGGAAAACGCATTGGCTCATTGGCTGACGTACGCTACCGTGAGAATTTTGATTGGACGAGGAGTCACCCTGCTCGCTGTGATTGGTTCAAAGTGTGTCATCGATTCTATGCCGTGACCGTGTCGCATTCAATGCTTTATTTTCATGTCCTTCTCTGTTATTAATAAATTATAGAATATTCTATTCTTGTAGCAAATTGAAAAATCAGCCAAGGCAGTCGTTTGATCGCTGTGCGTGCGACGGAGCACTTTATAGAATCTTGTGTACATTGAGCACAAATGAAGACCTAGCTCCTTGTTATTAAAAATATATTTTGAAAGTTGACTCCAGCTTGTTATTCGAACGCCGTTCTTCGTCTTGGAACGAACTGAAAACGAAACATTCACAACAAGCGACGTTAGAACATGTTCCTTTTCTAATGAACTTCATTGGAAGTCATTCAGTTCCAATCAAAGTCGAGACTGAACTTGATTCTTTTATTGATCAAGTCCAAACTCGACTTGAAACCATTGTTTTGGGTCACCCAAACGAATTGGGGAAAGTTCTATTGTGAATTGTGTAGTTGTGTAGAAGGAAGGCGCGTGAACGAGAGATTCGTGCAAGGTGGCGACCAAAGGCCACCCACGTAAACGCAAGTTTCAACTGAGGTCTATTTGACATGGCCTTTCTTCCCGTCCTTCACCAACATGGCATAAAAATGCTTTGTTCAAACAATAGGGACCGCATAAGCATTTTTACAAGTGGGCAGCAATAATAACTTTCTTAAAAGACTTTCGAAAAAAAAAAAAATCACTGACGAAGCTATTGCCAGACAGGTTTTACTATAAAAAGCGCTCGCACCAAAGGACAGTTTTAGCGCCGTCTTCTTAGCCAAAACTTGACAATCAAATTGGTTTGCGATATTTTGGTTGCACCCATTTTCATACATTAAGCAGTCCAAGACTGCTAGCCATAATTCGTCTGAGTTAGTTTATTTTAATTGGCGGAAGCCAATGGCAAAACCAAGACGTCATAGGCTGAGTTTGTCGGGTTATCATGAAAGTAGGTGTAACGTAAGAGGTATACAAGTCCACTGTACATACCCTTGCTTGAGGTCCCCTAGCTGTCATCCTACCAGCCTCTTCTCTCAACATTCTTTCGTAAGCTTCTTCTTCTCTCCTTTAAATAATATACAAAAATAAAATAATTTCAATGACGTAGTGAACTAGTACACCCAAGTTTGAAGTGCCAACATTAAGGTAGTCTTATAACATTGTCCCCCCTTCGTTTAAAGAAACTCGAATGAAGTCAGTGTTGTTGTTGATGATGTTGTTGTCGTTTCTGTTGGAAAAACATCTCTTTATTTGGGCGTAAAAAATATCATTGCCCATTTTAGACCACTTTTACCCTACACTATCATGATTTCTTTGTTCAACGGGTGCACATGAGAATACACATGAATATGGATACAACTCAAACAAAGAATCTTATTCTCAAGTGAATAACACGTGGTCTCAAATGGGAAAACTTTACGCCCAAGCTAAAGAGGTCTTGGAAATTCGACTTATTTCCATATAGTTTATGAACATTGATAATCTTGTATAACGACAAACCAAGTTCCCTTTTCTCCTAAAGTAGATTAATAACATTGAATCCCAAACCGTTACCTTTGACGATCTAGTTCTTCTTGCTCCCTCAGGTGCGCATCCATATCTTTTTGTTTTCTAGCCACCACCTTATAAAATCAAAAGAATTAACTTTGAGTTCCTACGGTGATTTGACAACCAATAGGTACTATTTCTCACTAACTTACTTGTGCTCTCATTTCTTCGTCCAATTCTCTTCGTCTCTTGTCCTCTTCTAGTCGTTCCCTTGCAGTCATTCTCTGAACTTCTTCTAATTCTCTAAGAAGCTCTTCTCTACTTTCTATCGATTCTTCTTGCTTTCGTCTCAGTACTTCCATCTTTCGGTCTATTTGTTCCTTCCTACCTTCCAAAACCTACATTGACAAAGGATAATTATAGTTATTGAGATGAAAACCAAAGTGATAAAAAATGATGAAGGGTCCAGAAAGAGCAGACAGCGTAGGGACCGTTCATCATATACCCCTTACACTGAGTCCCTAAAGGAATTCTTCAGGGGGACAAAACAATGGATTTTTTACATTAGAAAAGACTGCCTATTGTTCTGTCTCCCAGAACAATTTCTCTAGGAAATCAATAGACAAGGCAGTTAGTTACCTCAGCCATGAGTCGTTCCCTAGCCTGTCGTTCTCTTTCCCATTCTGCTTGTCTCTTGGACCACATGCGAGCAGCTTCATCTCTAAAACAACACCAATGAATAAAGTTAGTTGAAGAAGAATGAAAGAACTGGTCAAGAATTAAGTTGAGGAGAAGGAGATGGAGAAAGAGAACGAGAAGGAAAAGGAGACAAAGGAGAAGGAAAAGGAGAACAAGAAGGAGAACGAGAAGGAAATGCAAAAGGAGGGTTGGGTGGAAAAGAAAGATGCTGAGGAAGAGAAGGAATAGAAGAAGGAGAGATGTAGGAAGAGAAGGAGTAGTTAAAGGATTACACATGGATAACTAAAATTGGGTGCTTTGAGCCTAAGAATACAGTACATCTAAATTGAGTGATAATAAAGATTTAACAAACAAACATACCTGTAAAGCATGTCGAGCTCTGCTTCCCTTTCTTGCTCTAGTTTAAGTTGCTGGGCAACGACCTGGTAAATAATCAAACAATAAAAATAGTCCTCCTTCACATTAAAACCACAGGGATACCAAATTAAATGTTAATAGTTGTTCATCTACTCTTCTTATACATGTAAAACAAAATCTAAAAAATTAGATCGCGCTATAGCGCTTTTATCATTAGCTGTTCATAGCGTTTTACAAATAATACCAGTGGAGGACTTCACAGGCTGCATATTAAGGTGCTAGTAGCAGCCATGCAGCTTACAATCATGAGTGGTTTGTTAGTATGTTAGTATTATACCTCCAGAGAGCAAAGTAGTTTAGCTGCAAAATATTTTATACTTGTTAAGTGATATGATTGTGATAGAAGTCTGTTGGTTTGACTTCTTGTTAAATCAAGTGAACCTACCTGTCTCATGTATTCTGCATCAGCTTTTGCCTTTTCTCTTCTTGACGTCATAATAGCCTTCTCTTTGTCTTCCTGGTTTTACAAAATCAAAACAAACATTTGTCAAAAGAAAGTGGGAAAAGTTTAGGTCATTTAATTCTCCCTTTGGAAAAACTTATATTTGCTAGAGTTACTTTGCTACTTTAAAATCTGAAACTGTCCTTACCTCTTTGGAAAGACCTTCAAGAATCTTAAGATCAAGTTCCTGGAAAAAAAAAAAAAAAAACAGAGGCAAAAAAGTGAGATAAAGTACTGCACAGTAAATTATAGTAATGTTTATTATAAGTTAAATGCTCAAGAATATCTACAAACCAAGGCCTTCTGTATTTCTTGACTTTTTCTTTTCATTTGCGCTTTATGTTGTCTGATTAAGACACGACTGGAAATGAAAAGAATGAAGACAATTTTATGACATGAATCTCATCACGTTTTTCTTTATCCATAGACCTTCTTTGAGATCGCGAACATGGTGCATTGTGGTGTAGCTTGGGTACAAACATCATGCCTTATATGGTGTTGCTTGTGCCAAATCTAGACCACAATGCATCCTGTTTATCGAACTCAGAAAAGGCCTATTGCAATAAAACAATACAAAATGTTTGTAACATAGGTTGGTGAGTGGGAGGGGTGGAGGTGGTTGATAGAAGGAAGATTGGACTTTTTGACCGTCAGATTAATAAATTCAATGTGAAAGAAAGTGAAACTGCTAACAGCTGTTGATTGGTTAAACCTAAATCATAGTTATTCTTGATTCAGCAAACCTGAGGAAGTCTGAACTACATGCAATAAAAAAAAATATAATCTTACCCAAACTCTCTTTTTCTTCTTGCTTCTTCTAGCAATCTTCTTTCTTCTTCCTGAAAAACAAAAATGTTAAACTATGCTTATGGGAGTAATCAAAGTAGATATGATTATGAATTTGCTTGACTGGTCACAAAACAATGGTTTCAGGTCAAGGTTGAACTTGATGAATAAAAGAATCAAGTTCAATCTTGACTTCAAACCATTGTTTCGTGGTCAGTCAAGCGAATTCGGGATAGGTCTATTATCATCATCATTTGAGTGATATAACTTGGCCTTTGAATTTTAAGCAATAGATAGTAGTAGAATGTCAATGATGGGCCATTTGCAGGAAATAATCACATGACTGTTACTGGATGGCAAAAAAATTTGGATTTTCTTTATTTAAATAACTTTGGTTGGATTACTACATGTAATGTCATATCCAAAACCTTTTTCATATTCATAGATTTTCCCCTTATGAGATCCGTTCGATTTCAAGATACAAAGCAATTTTGCAAGTTTGTTTGCCATCCAACAGAGTCTTCTCCAAGAGACCTTTGGCTGAATTTATTTGTTAGTGCTTTGGCTGAATTAATTCCTACATGAATCTTTGTTGAAAATGGCCTATTGAATTGTCTCTTCTTGTCTTACATTTTCTCAATTTACAGGATGTTGGTGCAGCCAATGCCACAGAGCTAGCTAAATAAAATCACTCTTCTACAAATATGTGAAAATAAGTTAAAAATAAACTTCCCACTGTAGCATGTATGGCATTAAAATCATGAAACTGTAAACAAACTTACTGCTTCTTCAATCCTATTTTGTTCTTCAAGAAGAATCTCTTGTTCTCGTTTAAGCATCTGAGCCTACGAACAACACAAGAATCATCGTAAATCATGAAATCCTTCCAAATTACTTTTTTAATTAGAATATCCGAAAAATAATTGTAAAAATGTTAGCACAAAAAGCAAACTTTATCCTTTCCCAGTTTCATGCAATCTTTTCCCCCATCTTTTTTTCATTTTGTTTTCGTCTTGTCTCTTACCTCCTCCTCTCTCAACTTCAGTTCTTCCATTTGTGATTTTAGTTGACTAGCAACAGCTTTTTCATCTCTGTTGATAAAGAACAAAAAATATTGACTGTCTTTAGGTCCATGCAAAGAGAGTTAGCAGAATTCTAGGTTAGGATACAAATGTGTTAATTAAATGATACACAAATGTACAATTACTGGATGACCCATTACCTTAGTCTAGCTTCTTCTTTCTTCTTTTCCTTCTCTAATGCTAACAGCCGTTCACGTTCCATTACTGCGTCCATCCTAGAAAGAATGAATGAATGAATAATGAGTTATCTTCAAGTACTGAAAACTATTGCTCTTACACTAAAAAATGGAAAAACCTAGATCTTAATACTAAATAAATTCATTTAAGCAATGGTTAATTCTTTAAGCTTGCATAAACTGGGTTGTGCAGGGCTGTGCAGGGCTGTGCAGGCCTGTAGCAAACCTGGATATTTTTTTGCGGGGGGGAGTATCCCACAAAAAGAAACATTTTCCCGATCCCAACTCTACAAAAAAGCAGAAGTTTTAGGACCCCCAAGCCTCCCCTTGCTATTGGCCTGCTCTGACCCCCAAAAGCTCACCTCCTACCGTACATGTACCTGAGCTTTGTTTAAGAAACAAATCTTATTTTACAGATAAAAACAAACCTTCTTTCTTCATCTCTGGCACTTTGTAAAATCTGAAACAATCATTTATTTTCAATTAAAAAAATTTTAACCACTTAATTGTACTGTAAATGAAAAGATTTTTTTACCTTTTTCCTATCATCCACTTGTTCACCCCATCCTTCTACAACATGCTCTTTCAGTTGTTCAGACTCGATCTTGATAAAAGAGATATCAAAATTAGTGGATTCAAAGAGATTTTTGTGATAATGAGATTCTTGTGATAATGAGATTTTTGTGATAATGAGATTCTTGTGATAATGAGATTTTTGTGATAATGAGATTTTTGTGATAATGAGATTCTTGTGATAATGAGATTCTTGTGATAATGAGATTCTTGTGATAATGAGATTCTTGTGATAATGAGATTCTTGTGATAATGAGATTTTTGTGATAATGAGATTTTTGTGATAATGAGATTCTTGTGATAATGAGATTCTTGTGATAATGAGATTCTTGTGATAATGAGATTTTTGTGATAATGAGATTTTTGTGATAATGAGATTTTTGTGATAATGAGATTCTTGTGATAATGAGATTTTTGTGATAATGAGATTTTTGTGATAATGAGATTTTTGTGATAATGAGATTTTTGTGATAATGAGATTTTTGTGATAATGAGATTTTTGTGATAATGAGATTTTTGTGATAATGAGATTTTTGTGATAATGAGATTTTTGTGATAATGAGATTTTTGTGATAATGAGATTTTTGTGATAATGAGATTTTTGTGATAATGAGATTTTTTGTGATAATGAGATTTTTGTGATAATGACTAGTGGTTACTACATGTAGCTAGTTGGGAGTAGTTGGCAAATAAGAAGCTTAAGCTTAAACACCCATTTAATAATTTAACTTATTTGTGATTGTTTAAAGATAATCTTTCAGATCTCCTCAAAATTTCATCTCTTCTTTGTGTTATATTAGACGACTTACACTAACAGGTCAGCTGTGTAAAAATGAACAAGAGAAATAAAAAGAGCACCTTGATATTACTAGGGTTGCAGAGTTTTAGCTCATAACAAGTGAAAAATGAAAAATGACATTAAATATAAAATCAATAACTGCCATCCAGCATATTTTTCCATACATATCCTTATAAAATATTCCATTTTATATTTTGATGCCATTTCTCCTGTAGTCAACATCATGAGCTGAAACTTCGCCCTCTTACTAATGTTTAGCTGCTCTTTTCATTTATAAAGTTTGTTTTCACACAACTGCTCATTTTAAGGGAGTTACAGTACAGCCCAGATGTATGTCACGGTGTCCATGCGTGTAATTTGGATGAGGTGCATTATTGTAGGGTTAATTGTACTGTGACATGACCTGTTAGTGCAATTCCTCTATTGGAACTTACCTGTCTTAGCTCTGGTGCATTTTGTTTCCAATGTTCATAAAGTTTTTGTTCAGCAATCTTTCAATAAGAAAAAAAACTTCATTTTATAAAATATAGTTTATCTATGTGGATGGCATATAAAGAATAAGTGAGCATACTATTATGGAGAGAGAGAGAGATAAAAAACACTCCTATGGTTAACTTATTTAATGATTTACCTCTTTTCTCCTAGCCTCTTTTTCACTTTTTAGTTCATCCGCTCTTGAAGAAAAACATAATTAAATATTAGAATTTTTCATCATAATTACACATCTCAACTAAATCCAGGAGATAACCAAATACAATATCTAGTGATTAAATTAAATCGTTATCATTACTCCCATAACGAGAGTCAATACTACTGTACCATGCATAAGAGACTGATTTACCAAACATGCAGTAACTTGATGTGAAAGAGTATAAAAATGGCAAAAACACACTGGCAAATGGATTTCAAAATGGCCATTGACGTCATGATGCCACATTCAGGACGGCATTCAGGTCCTGTTTAGAATGTCATGATGTAAACTGACATTTTGAAAGCCAATCGTCAATGCATGCGATCCTCTTTTATGTGGAGTTGTGTTTGCTAAATCAGTCTAATGACAACTTCTGGGTGACTGGAATTTTAGCTTACTTTCACGTACACAATTGTATATTTGATGGACAGAAGCTAAACCATGAGAAAATGTGAAGAATATGGATTTCTTAAACATTTCTCTTGATCTCATGATAAGCACTTGATTGCTATCATTTTATATACTGTACCTTGCTTTCATCTCAAATATTTTTCCAGCTCCACCTAGCCGTAGGTCCCTCAGTTCTCTCTAAAAATGAAAAACTAAGTTACCTTTACATTCTCAGAAAAAAAAAAACAACAATTCAGTCTACATCAGAGACAACACGTTTACTGCAATTTTCAATATTACACTGTACATGTAGTTGTGAGATGCCAGTTGGAATTTGGTTTTTCACTGTCGCCAGTCATGAAAATAATTGATGACCAAAGCAAATAAAACACCAGATTTTAGCATGCTTCTATCAACTACCCGTGGGCAGTTTGCATAATATTGAAAACTTCTATAAGTAAAGCAAAACAAACCTCATGATCTTGCTTTTCCTTCAACAGCATCTCTGTTAGTCGCTTTCTTCTCTCAACCAGCTGTTCTTTTTTACTGTTGTCTTTATATAAATTATCAATTGCATTCATACTGAAGATGAACAACAAATATATTATTTAGCATTTTGAAAACAACTTTTTACAAGCTGCATCACGTTTGTAAGGCTATTCACTCGGGGGGAAGGGGAAGGGGAATGTGGCACAAGATGAATTTTATTCTCTCAATAAAAGTGCTCTTTCTCCATACACTAAACATTATCAGTGTGGTTATAGCCTGATTAAGTATTCTTGGGGTGTATACGTATGTATCATTGCTCAGCCATGTTAGTTGACAATAACAAATAATTTCCATTCCAATTAGCTTCTCTTGCTTGATTAACCGACATGGAAGCTGCTTCGTTGTTATTTATATAAAGGATTTTGAGTCATGTGGTTACACTTCAAGAATATGAATAACTATCCTTCTGTAAAATATAGATAAGTATAGTTATCATATGACCCGTACGGCCCTGCTCGCGCGCTCTAATAAAACCATTGGAAAAAGTCACATGATGGGGCCCGGACGGGTTGACGTAAGCGGGCCGGAAAAACCCGTCCGGCCCTGCTCGAATCCGCGCGCTTTCTTTCTTTTTATTATTTTTATTTTCGTGAGGGTCATATGATAAAATGCTTATTGACTGAGTTAGGTCGGGCCGTACGGGAAAATATTTGGCTCTCGGTCATTTGTATGGACCTCACTGCGCTCGTTCCATGGCCATACGACATGACCTTGAGCCAAATATTTTCCCGTACGGCCCTCCCACTCAGTCAATAAGTACATAGTATCCTTCATGTTAGACACATGACTTAGAGAAGACTACATCTACATTGTCAATGACAGAAAGAACTAGAGGAATGCTTTAAAGTGCACATAACCCGTGATACAATACTCTCTATATTGATTCTACATAAAGTGAATAGTTGAATGGTGAAATATTTCCTCATTTGAATGTTGCATCTTTAAGTTATGAAGGTTTATACTTCCATTACATTGCTGACTGTGAGTATTTGAGTGTATTTGTTTTAATTTTTAATACTAACCACTAGCCATTATGAGACATCAGATTTACAATAAACATTGTGGAAACCTTTAGTATAATAATGATTCTTTTTGAAAACTGTTTGTATGAACCAGTCAAAATTTGTTTACTTAATGAAGCTTGGGGTGACTTCACAGTCCAGCAGTAACTGTGAGAGAATGATAAGGACTGGGCTCCCTGTGGAGGGAGTTTGAGTGACATGTGAGAGAAGAGCCGTGAGAGCACGAGAGATGTGTTTGGAGAAAAGGATGTTGTGAGAGAGAATCGGAATTGTAAAGAGGATAAACTCGTTATTTGGATTAAATCTTAAAGCAGGAGTTGGAGACTATATTCATAAATTATCGTACAGTAACATATTGGAAGTATAAACCTTCATAACTTAAAGACGCAACATTCAAATAAAGAAATATTTCGCCATTCAACTATTCACTATATGTAGAATCGATACTGAAAGTATTGTATCAGGCATTACGTGCACTTTAATAACTTTACAGAATTTTGGTGTTCTTTCGATTAAGTTTACATGTGAACAATCAGTATTCTTGGTAAGTCAAATAAAAATCTGTTTAGTTGGAAACAACTCAAAAACCCTTGTTTGAATATAAAGTTATACTATTGAAGGGGGAATGAAAGGCTTTGAATTTGAACCACACAAGATCAAGCGACATGAATGATTCATGTCAGATCAATAACAACAACCTTCGTTGCTGTGTTACTACAAAACTACAATAAACTGTATCAGGAAAACGTCTAAACGAATAGTAAGAGTGATGAATCGATAGATTTAACCTTTTAAATGAATACAAGAAAGTCAAACACGAGAAAAATAAAGCATTTTTTCTGGTATTACCGTATTACCAAAGCCTACCTGTCTTGGAAGGAGCCTTCAGAACCCCAAGCCCTCTGTTTAGTTGCCGTTACTTCATTTCTTCGAAAATAATCCGCGTTATTATCCCAGGCATGTCTTCTGTCTGCTTCATTTTGCTGTCTTCTTACCATTATCCCTTCTGAAAGGTTTTTATAATTCTTCATCCAGTATGGCTGTAACGTTGGTAGCGCCATTTTGAAATTCTGAATATATTACTTAGTAACGAACGCGTTTGTTTGACATGCGCGAATGTAGGATTCAACCAATGGTGTTCAAATATAGTTTTATGAACGATTCTTTTCATCTGCCGAAATAGCTCAGTTGGGAGAGCGTCAGACTGAAGATCTGAAGGTCCCTGGTTCAAACCGGAGAGTTCGTAGGAGCTCTGAACAATCCCGGGTTTCGGCACGTACTTTTTCCTTTTTCACGTAAGCTTTCCCTTCTTTCAGGATTCACTTTCTTTTCTCTAAGGAAAAATTTAGCGGCTTCTCCAAAAAATTATGCAATGGAAATATTTTAAAAACAGTTAAAAAATATATTTTATAACAAAATGTTCAAAAAAAACTATTTTATTTAAGGGTCACTCATTTTATATTATTAGTATTACCTTATTGGTTACACATTTTTTATGCATATGTGTAATTTTTCCTAAAAGATCTCCCAAAACACAGGAAGCCCAAGCAAAGACAAAATTACTGTATTTTCTTATCGGCTTTTAAGTAGCTTCCAAACAATAAGTTCCATACTTTGAACTTTTTTTGGTTTTGCTTCATGGAACCAAAAACCTACTTTCTTTTTCTATTGCACTTTTTAGATATAAATTTCTATACAGGAACCCCAACAAGTTTGTTATTCTGATACAACAGAAATCGGAAGAGCACCTCCATATTAGTAAGAAGGCAAAGTTTCAGCTTATGACATGTAACACAGGAGAAATGGCATTAAATACAAAATCGAATATTAGGATTTGTATGGGGAAATGTGCTGGATGGCATCATATTTTCCCATACAAATCCTCATATCATAAAATATTCAATTTCAATTTTATATTTAATGCTATTTCTACTATGGTCAACATTATAAGCTACAACTTTGCCTTCTTACTAATATGGAGGTGCTCTTTCGATTTCGATTTCTCACACATAAAAGCCCACTTTTCCTCACTTCTCGTCATAGACCAGTCACTCTCATCTAGTCATCCTTTGGTCCATTTTTTTGGCTTACAACTTTTTTAAGGTTAAAGTTCGGGGTGGTGGAACTATTTTTGACATTAATAATCAGTTTTGGATTTGTCGAGTAAATCTTGAGACGAGTTCTCCGGCAAATCATCATCATCATCAAACGGTTCCTGAAATGCAGGCATCGATTTCTTGCGGTTACTTTGCCGCTTTGATGGACTCCCCGATCCAGACATCGACTTGCCCGATCCTGACCCATCACCAGTAACTTCATCTGAATACTCCGGGTCCTTGCCCTTCAGCGCATCGACTGGACTCAGTCCCCCGACCGAGTTGAAACAACAGCTAAATACAAAGCAGCATAGGATAGTCGCGAGATGAATGAAGGCCACGCCCAGTCCTGCGCCACCGACAATCCTTTGATTTTTGTCGTGGAAATAATTGAGCCCTGTACAGCCTACGATGTTAATGACATCGACCGGGTTTTTGATGTCCATGTCCCAGCCACATGTGGGTGATGGGACTTTACAGCATGAACTGGGCACACGATTGCTCACGCCCTTCAAGAAATAATAATATCAGTTTAGAAATGTGCGCATTCGTGATGGGCACTGCGGGTTTTGGTGCCGTGACTATGACGGCGGTGCTCTTTATAATACTTCAAGAAACAATATTATTAGTTTAGAAATTCGCGGCATTGCGGCATAGTGTGCACTGTCGCTAGCATCGACGTAACGAAACACGAGACGACGATGGAATAATGACGTCACGTTGAAAACCCTGGGGTGAGAAATTTCTTTTTCTGCTGTATAGTTGGTCAGTGCCATCGTCTGCTCTTGAGAATTCTTATTGGACGAGCAGATTGAACACCGGCACGGGATTATCCATTGCTGTCTCGTGACGTGCCTTACTGTGCCGTGCCGTGCCGTGCCGTGCCGTGCCGTGCCGTGATATTGCAAAGTTTTTTGAAATCTACCTATACGTCTATCAAAAATAACTTACCTGTTTGGCAACCCAGCCTGAGGTGAACCAATCCCTATAGTCCATCACACCACAGCACCCAAACCCTCTCTGTATATCATCCAGCGCCTTAGTAACGCCTGGATCAGTCCCGTACATGCTTAGCAACTGGTGCCCACTGGCTGACTTTGTTTCTTTAAGAACGCCTTCGTTTCGCATCGTAAAATAAACGATTCCCAAAGCAAGTTCCGTTACGAACATTATAAAGAATAACACTGCCATCACAGTCAATAGTCTATTGTTTTCTTTTACTGCTGCGAAAATACATATCCCTGCTATAAATAGAATAAGGAATATCAGACCGATCCTTAGCCCAAGATTGTCGTTAAAGGCTTCTGCTTTTAATGTGAAGTAGTCTCCAAATGGAGTGGCTATTGTGTCGCCGAATATGATCAGAACCAAGCCGATGAGAAAAAACAACACTGTGAATCCAATCACACTCGACTTGACGACTTTTCTGCCGTCCCAAGCCATTGGTTACTTGAAGTTTTGATTCTAATAAATCTGGAAGCAGAAAAAAATAGTCTTACATTCGTGGGAATTTTCGTATTACAATTGCGTGAAGAGTAAAAAAGAAGAGCAAGCAAGCAACCAAACAACCAACCAAACAACCAAGCAACCAAATTAAGGAAGGAAAAAGACCGCATAAGAAAAAATATGTATGCTGCGACCGATCTAGTCTTCTACGCAGCAACTGTCGGAGCGGTGCGCCATTCGTGACGACACTAATAGCGGCTGCGTAGGAGACTGCGTCTCATCACGTTCTACGTGCAAGTGGTGCGCAGCTTTTATTATTTATTTGATAACTATATAAAACATTGTTTTTTGTGGCGTAAGCACGAAAGAAGTGTAAGGAGAAGCACGAACCGTAGGCGAGTGCTTCTCACACTTCTTGAGTGCTTACGGCGATTCCTAAGCCATTTTATTAAGAAGTCACTAATTTTATTTCGGTATTGAATTTATTTTCACAAAAAGAAAAATATCGCAGGATCTAACAGCACTTCGCGCGCGCGGATGGCGTGAGCACTGTACTCTGTTCACTAATAAAGCAGAGTTTTCGACCAATCAGCGTGCGCGTACTCGGCACAAAACCGAGCAAGACTCCAAAATTAAGTTATCTGGATTTGCTCGCACGAGAAGTCTCTTAGTTGTAAACTTTATTGTCTAGTCTTATATATACGTTGCCAAAATTATTTATAAGATTTACAGCGCGAGCCGGACTCCCCCTGAAACCATATTGGTTATATTGTTGTAGTCAGACATGCGATACAGAAAAACAACTAAATAAATATAAAATAAGAACAGTAAGTATCGTAGTAAGATTGGAACTTGATACAACAACATGCCAAAAACCTGCTGGTTTATCTGACCGTGGTTTATGATCTCTTTGATCTTATAGCAATATGGTTGATATTATGTAACGGTACTTCAAAACAACATTATAGCATCAAGTTAAAAGACAGGTGATTTCATTTCCGAGTCACTTGGAAAGAATTTGACGCAATATCTCATTGTCATTGCTTGGTTAAGAATTTCTCTATTCTTCTCAAAGCAAATAAAGACTGTACTTATTTGTAATCCGACTGTTTGTTCGTAATTAAAATATTTGCATAAAACAAACACTGAAAACAAATCAGGAATAATAAATCTCAGGGGGAAATTCATATTTTCTCATGAGCAAGTTGAGATATATATTTGCTAATAAAATTTCGTAAGTTCTAAAGAAAAAGACGTTTAAAACATTTAATGTCGATGGTAATACCTTCAGCACAGGAGTAAATCGCTACACCTTTTTATTTTTTCCTTTTTCTTGCTAGTAACGCTTACTAACACTATACAAACGAAATTTTCTGGGGAAGTTTCATAAGTTTTGACATTAGTTTTGGTTTGCAAGGCTACCAACAGATGAGGTGTGAAGACAAAATCAACAAAAGGATGTGGAGAAAATTTATTTTAAGTGTCATCAACGCTAAACAGCAAAATTGGTCGTGATATTACCTGTGTGCTGATTTAAAAAGCAATTTCAAAACTATGTCTAATTTGTGACTGAAGCTTGAGGAAAAGATAAAAAGAAAAGTGAAAAAACCAAAAACGTGTGAAAATTCACGGTTTGTTTACAAACTTCAACAGGTTAAGTAGATGATCATAGAGAAGATTCACTCTCACGGCAAGTTATTCACCGATGTGATTATCGCCCGCAAAGTCTTTTCCCCTTTTCCCGCCAAAGTTGAAGGGTTTCTAAAGCCAATTTTCTTCGGAGATATCTCATATGGAATGTTGTTCTAACAATTCCTGTGTTGGCGAGTAATTATTTTGTTCTAATTTACCAGTTAGTGTGATCTTTACCTCGTTATCTCATGTCGGCTGTTCCTCACACTAGTTCGTGTCCTCTTCTCTTCTCCATCGCTTGTAATCTTCAAAAAAAGGTTTTGGCCACCATCGGCTTCAATTAAATGCGATTTCCGAGTCTTCTCTATTTCATGAAGCCGCTGCTAAAACTAACAGAAGAAATCCGATAATTTCGTAGGGTGTTTTGATTAATTATTCACATAGTCCGGTCGTTTCCAGAAAGATTTATTAATTGAGGAAATGAGTGTTATGTCGATTGTTTGGTCATGCGAGGAGCAGGTTGGCATGTGGACACCTGCTGTGGATGGTCACCCTGTGTACTGTGGGCCCAGTTACTTGAGCGGAGACTTGGTCGCACTTAGATACACCTAATACAAAAAACGTTGTCGTCGCCAAAGGCGATAGGTCATTCCGACATGGAAATGGTTTCGTTGAATACAAAGAACATCGAATCAGTATCAACACTAAGGTCCATGTTCTTGACGAGAATAAGAAGCAGAAATACAAGTCATTCCAGCTATTCTTGTATCTTGAAATGACATACATCCTATCGCTTTTCACCTATCTCCTATTGCCGATCGCCTTTAATTGGCGATGACAACGTTTTTTTGAATTAGGTGTATAAAACCTTCACATAACGAGTGAAAGAGATACTTGAAAAAGCTTTATCCCTTGCTCTGGAAGCATATTACAATATATAAATTCTTAGACTCAGAGCAAAAATTATAGATTGTTGGTCAATTTGTCTGAAATTATGGAAAATTGCTCTGCTTAAAGAGGACGCTGCGCTCACTCGTGAGACATCAATTTAACACTCGAAGATAAAATTCGTATCTCCGCGCGCCCATGTAATATCCTCTGTTTATACCACAGGCTAACCACTCTAATAAATGAAGGAAATACTAAATGGTGTCTTGTCTTTGTCTTTTTATGCGCGCGCGCTATCGATTTTTTGTCATCTCACCTACCCCCCTTGGTAACAATTTTGTTTTTCTACTATACAATATACTAACAAGGTAGGCAACTTCACGGGCTTCCTGTGGAAAATTCAAACTTTGAAGAGAGAAAGCCACGAATTTATCCAGATATTTTGACTTCGAAAACAAAAAAAGTATACAGAACGTCGTACTTACATCTAATCTTCAATAATTTAAAGGATTTTTGATAATAAATTCTCTATAAGGAGGGTTTTTTGGGCTTTTTTAGCAAAAACTTATGTGCCGTCAGTTATGCTTGCATCCGAGCGGGCCTGAACACGAGAAAAGGGATTCAAAACAAGTCCTCTCCCTCCCTCTCCAAGTGTTTTTGGTTCGTTACCACATGCTTCCCAACCCCACATCCCGTGAGTCTTGCATTTTACTTCCGGTTGTTTTTTTAACCAATCAAGAAACGTCGCCTATTTTTGGCTTCGCGAAACTTTTTGTAAAGCTTTTTTATCGTAGAGTTGTCAGATCTATCTTGAAAAACGTCGTATAGAAAAAAATAGAAATAAGATATATTGTATCAGGATGAAAAAGGACAGAAAAAAAACATTTAAAACTATTTTTCATTCACCTAAAGTGCAATGAAGTAAGTAGTAAACTTACGTAGTACACGGCTCCACAAACTTGGTGTGAACAAAGTTTATTAAAAAATACATGTTTATCAAACCAATGATAACCAACTTATTATTAATAATATTTTCCTACTTGCATTAAAAATGCGTATTTTCTCTGCATGAATCGTCTTGGGAAGGCATGGCAGTTTTTTGGCTTTGAAGACGTCGCAAGCGTCGTCGCAAGCCATTCCAGTGGAACACACTAGGTTAACGTTTTTGCCGTTACTTTCAAATAAATTAATCATCTCAGTTATAAGCAAAAATTTACCAGTGCCCGCTTTGCCTTGTATAAGAAAATTATGCCCTGCTAGTGCTTGGTCTAAGCAATACTTTCGCTCTAGCGTCAACCTAAACGGCAGAGAAAATACACATTTTTAATAAACTTTGTTCACACCAAGTTTGTGGAGCCGTGTACTACGTAAGTTTACTACTTACTTCATTGCACTTTAGGTGAATGAAAAATAGTTTTAAATGTTTTTTTTCTGTCCTTTTTCATCCTGATACAATATATCTTATTTCTATTTTTTTCTATACGACGTTTTTCAAGATAGATCTGACAACTCTACGATAAAAAAGCTTTACAAAAAGTTTCGCGAAGCCAAAAATAGGCGACGTTTCTTGATTGGTTAAAAAAACAACCGGAAGTAAAATGCAAGACTCACGGGATGTGGGGTTGGGAAGCATGTGGTAACGAACCAAAAACACTTGGAGAGGGAGGGAGAGGACTTGTTTTGAATCCCTTTTCTCGTGTTCAGGCCCGCTCGGATGCAAGCATAACTGACGGCACATAAGTTTTTGCTAAAAAAGCCCAAAAAACCCTCCTTATAGAGAATTTATTATCAAAAATCCTTTAAATTATTGAAGATTAGATGTAAGTACGACGTTCTGTATACTTTTTTTGTTTTCGAAGTCAAAATATCTGGATAAATTCGTGGCTTTCTCTCTTCAAAGTTTGAATTTTCCACAGGAAGCCCGTGAAGTTGCCTACCTTGTTAGTATATTGTATAGTAGAAAAACAAAATTGTTACCAAGGGGGGTAGGTGAGATGACAAAAAATCGATAGCGCGCGCGCATAAAAAGACAAAGACAAGACACCATTTAGTATTTCCTTCATTTATTAGAGTGGTTAGCCTGTGTTTATACGGCACGTGGAAGAACTCATGTATTTAAAAGAGCAATCGAATCAGATGGATAAAAAACGAGATAATATCTTTTTTTCATTTTTATTCATCTATTTTTATTCTTATAAAAATACCTATCATTTTTAATTGCTTAGACGGAAAATAAAACGGTGGTGCAATTGTTATCAACTATATTTACAGGCAATTAAAGTAAGAAATAACTAACGACTGAATGAACACCGACTGGATTGGATTGATTGCGATGATACGCTAACCATGTTGGATAAAATAACAATAGTAAAGCGACAACAAAACCGTACCAATTGTTGCGCAATCCGTCTAGCACTATAAGCTGCATTTTATATATTAAATGGAAGCGTATTAGCCCTGCAAAAAACTTTAAAATGTCGCACCATCCGTAATTGCTTTGAACCTTTAGACAAAAAACTCATATATCTATCTTTTGATATTAAGTTAAATATATATTGATTATATCTTGATATTACGTTTGTCCACTGGTAAAGGAATCCTCGCAAAAATATTAAGTGCAGGTCCACTTTACGCGCAAACATTGCGCGCAATATTACAAGAAATGTTGCAATCTCGTACCCAGAGCTTGCGTTTCTTCTGGCCTCCAGCGAAGAACGAGGGCTCTGGCATGATCCATTTTTTGGCGCATGCGCAATTTTCGAAAAAGAGATATATAACCGATCAAAATAATCAAAGTAAGAATTAAATCAAAACAAAAATCAAAGCAAAAATCAAAGTAAAGATCATAGGAAAAATTAGAAATCGGGAAAATATTTTTAATTTTTGGCAAGTCTTTGAACGCATGCGCTCTTGAACCGGAAGTCCAAGAAATCCTGGTCTCACAAATTGGATTATGCCAGAGCCCTCGTTCTTCGCTGCAGGCCAGAAGAAACGCAGGCTCTGGGTACGAGATTGGAAATGCTGCTCAATTAGAATCGTTTTCTACTTCAACAACATTGCGTGCAACAAGTTGCGTCGTGTGACCTAGCTCGCAACACCGATTGCCTGCAACGCGCGCAATGTTGCACCGTGTGTTCGTAGCTTAATTCTTTGACTCTATAATGCGTTTTGAATTTGCTTTCGCCTTTGCATCTAATTATATTGCAGCCCGAAAAAACTTTTTAAATATTTTTTTTTGTCTAATTCTTTGTTATAAATAATACTATTTAATGAATTATTAAAATTCTTCCGTGTTAAGCGACTGGGTAGTTTTAAAGATTTCTTACGTTTATTTTTATCAACCCATATTTGGGTATATTGGTCACGTGACATACTCTCGTCGTCACGTGCATAGAAACTGAAAAAGGCGATGTTTGTTACACATCATCCACTGACAATGCTTGTGTGATTATCATTTACTGAGTGAAATTACTTCGCCCGTGAAAGAATGGTCAACGTAATACATAGTAGTAGAACAAAATTCAATTGTTTTTTTTGCTATGCTTTGACTGTTAGTTACTAATCATACAGCTTTGTTTCATGGGCAAAGTAAAATCACTCTATCAAACCTTCCCATACTGATACGTAGGGCCATCTTACTGGTATTACACTGCTTTGAAAAAAACCTATTTGGTATTTTTTCTCTTTTTTAACTCTTTAGTTATCGGGAGGTCCTTCTACAGACTAGTCCATCGATGATGTCTTTCGGGATCTTTTCAGGCTGCCTTGCGCAAGTTTAAGTTTCGTTTCGATTCCTCTTGCGCTTTATTTAGACTCAGTTACCTTTGATAAGGAGTTTGGGAGTAGAGAGGATTCTATCTCAGAAGGCAAAGGAAGCCCAACCTCGAGATGTAATATTATAGCTTCCATCCAATTTTCGACTGTACTGAATGTGGGCCTGCGTAAATACCAATCAAAAGAATGTGTCTAGTATTAAAAAAGGTGGTCGAGTCCTGAACCAATGTAGTGTGCGGGAGACAGAAAAATAGCTTTTTATGCCATTTACAAACATGAGAGATGGTTATTATGAGGCGTAGGCACTGTGGGTGGTCACTGCCAGGGTCTCTTTACATCCTCAGTAGTTCTTAACGTCCTTTACGTTCTCATGCAACAACAATATATATCTACACGGACCACTTCAGAAACTAAACTTTTTCTGTTAGCCTCGCATCCAAGATTTAAAAGAGTCTATGGTTTTCTTTGAGTCAATTTTCCAGCTATTCTTTTACCTTTTATCGGGGTCCATGCTACAGCAATTAAACGCTGCTTGGTAGAACACCTCAGGACATTCAGTACAAAACTTTTTACGGTAAGCTTCTTCGTCAATACCGAAATACTATACAAACAAAACCCTATGTATTAATACCTTAGGAGTATAAAAAGTTAGCACAAAAACAAATACAGTACAAACTAAATCTTATGATAAATTGACCACGAACCGACCACGAACCTTTGTTCTTGGAAGAAACTCTGGATCAGCATATACTCTTCCTATGATCTAAGATAAAAATGTTCATTAGGAATCACAGCCACTAGTAAGAGAATGATGGTCTAATGATGATGATGATGATGATGACTACTTACAAGAGGGATAAGAAGTATTAACTTACAAGAGTTATCTAACATACGGCTCTCATGAAGTTTATCTCATATTATTTGGTGAATACATGAGTGCTAAAGTCGAATTTGTTTACTTGTGTGCATGGGTTGGAGGGATTACGGAAATGATGATGTTAATGATGGTGGTAATAATCGTTGTGGTGGTGTTGGTGGTCGGTGATGTAGATGATGATTGTGATCACTGGTAATATTAGTTATGATTATGATGATTGTGGTGATGATTGTGGTGGTGATGATTGTGGTGGTAGTGGGTGGTTATGCCTACGGCTCGTGATTTTTATAACTTTTTTCGTGTCTTACAAAGTTATTTCTTGTATTCTTGGTACTGAGTGATGGAGACAATGACAGCGAAGACGATTCTGATCAGTGATGTTGATAATGATGACGATGATTACTGTCAACCTACCTCGCACATCACGATCCCATAAGAAAACACGTCGACTCGCTCATCGTAATCTTTTCCTTCAAGTTCAAATTTAAAAGACTGTTAGGTAACATTGCAGGCAAAACATACACAAAAAATGTTTTTTTTTTGTTGTCGTTGATCGGAACTATATAAATACATCTATGTAACGAGGTTCAATAAATCTAACAAGTGTAATAAGAACTAACCATTTAACATCTCTGGTGCCATCCAAAACGGTGTTCCTACTACAGTATACCTGCATGAAATTATTATCCTTATTATAATCAACCATATTCTACGGCAAGCCGGGGAAAAAAGGGGAAAACCCAGAGAAAGATGAAAGAGAGATCCAACAAACTCTGCACAATTGCTCTACAAATAGCGATGGAGGGAAGAGTGCGCGTGAAAGTTTCCCGCCAAAACCACAGGAACCCCGCCAATAAATCATGGAATTATTTCGATTTTTCTTATCAAAAATAATAAACCTGAGGTTTAATGATGGAAGCGCTCGCGCCCTCCCTACGCTATTTCAAATCACCCTGGATTCCCAGGAAAACCAAACACAGGAATGAAATTTTTGCAGTCAACGAATCTTGTCGCACCTTTTCTTTGGCCCTGGTGGTTTTCCGCCTGGCGACTTGGATGAATTATTCGCGCCATTTTTTACATAAGATGGTGGTTCTTCTGTAACTTTTGCCAAACCAAAATCAGCCACAACAACTGTCATTTCCTGGTCAAGATATTAAAAGATAAAGGTTTGCGAGTCATATTATGTTTAAGACATATCCTGTTTAAGTAAATGAGAAATAAAGAAGAATCACTGTGGTAGAAACAGCAAATAGACCCTTTTTGGAGTTCCAAATTACTTAAATATTTATTCTTATTAATTGGAGCGTGTTCTTGGCACTGATCAGAAACGGAAAACTGCCCTTAGCACCTACCTCGTCGTTTTTCACTAGACAGTTGTTGGAGTTCAAATCCCGGTGCATAACATGCATTTCATGGAGGTACGCCTGAACAGAAACACAAAAGAAACTCTCAACAAAATCCCTGAGCACAAAAAAGAAAAAAATAAAGAAATAAATGGGCTGATGCAAGTATCTCCTTACCATTCCCTCTGCGATGTCACGGCAGAATTTGACCTTTTGGGTCCAGGACAGTGGTATCACCTTCAAGAGAAAAATGGTACGTCACATTCGTATGTGTAGAAAATGATTGGCGTAGCGACAAAGGCAATAAAATTGTGTAACTTGTCACGCAGCTTCACTGTGTTGCTAGTTGCAGAGCCAATGTTGCTAAGTTTTCTCTGTTATAAGAAGTAGAAGCTATCTCTACTCTTTGCAACAATGACATCTCATTACGCAGATGTAATACAAGCACCACAACTGATCTTCCTATACAGTATACGACCAAACATGAGCACCAGTATAAAGAATGTACAACCGATTTCAATAATCACCTTGTCTTCTAAGACTTTTCGTAGAGTGCCCCCTCTAATGTATTCTAAACAAAAACAAAAATATGTGAATATCATAAGAATCAATTCTCTGTGCCCCAGGAACGTGAAGACGAAGATCACTGAGATATCTCGCAATGACCTCTATTTAGCAGCCCTCCATGGGGACATCAATGGTCGCTATAATAAGGTATAAAGTAGTGCTACTAACTAGTCACTAAATAGAGAATGGTCGCCTAATAAATGGTCAGTTAATAGAGATTCAAATATTGATGGGGTCGAGAACTATTACAGGATGATAAAAGGGGGTTACCATGGAGGGGGAGGGGGGGGGTGAGTTGGGCTATCTTTGTAAAGCTTTCCAGGGGGGGAGTTGGGTTATGTTTGTAAAGCTTTCCATGTTATTTTGCCAACCCCCTCACCCCCTCCCCCATGCACTGATAAAGGTAAGTTGTCACCTCCACAAACCTGTAATGAGGTTTAGGGTTTTCCCCTTGTAGAGTATGCCAATGAACCGCAAGACGTGCTGGTGACGCAGGCTCTTCAATAGTGCAACCTAATTCAGAAAATGTTCTTTAGTATAGTATTACTTATATATAGTGTACAGCTGTAGTAATAGCAATGAGAAATTGCTGTGCACCTCTTGGGCATCAAGTGGGTTTATTCTGAGTATGAGACAGACATACAGTCCTGACTTACAATACTGACACTGTTCAACATCAAGTTCTACAGCTGGTGGGAAAACTGTGCAAATCAGCCAGTTAAGTTGGGTTGCACGCTAGCTAATCAAGTGACGTAAGTGAGGTTTGTTTGAGAAATCAAGGGGAATTAAGACTGGTGTAGTATAGCCTCCTCTGCTGGCATCTCCTTGTCTCCATAAGAATTAACATGGGGATCCCAAGGGAGAATATATGACTCAGGTTCGATTCCCAGAATTGTCATCATACGTGAGTAGAGTTTGTTAGTTATTTCCCCTGATTCGAGGGTTTTTTCCCAGTTCTTCAGTTTTTCTCCCTTCACAAAACCTAACATGGTAAATTCCAATTTGATCCGTCAGTTAACACAGCTTCCACTGACTGACCAGCCCAAGGTCTATTATTAATGTCATCTGTGCCTTGCAAGTGACAAACATTTCTACAAACCTCCTTTAGGAAGTTATCTGTGTCTTCCTTGTCGTACATAAGAAGCTCTTTCATGACCATCACTTCTCCTGTTTGTTTGTGTGTCACCTAACGAGACGAGATAAGATATGGTAATTAGCGTCTGGAGTTATCTTGATGTACTTTGGAAATTTACATGACCTATCCTTATCATTGTTCATCATCTCAGTCATAACAACCACCATTACCATCAACAATACCATCACCGATTCAATGTCATCACCATCACCATCATGCATCAGTATTATGCATCACCATCATGCGTCACCATTATGCATCACCATCACGCATCGCCATCATGCATGACCATCAACATTACCATCATGCATGACCATCAACATTACCATCATGCATGACCATCATGCATGACCATCATGCATGACCATCATGCATGACCATCATGCATGACCATCATGCATGACCATCATGCATGACCATCATGCATCACCATCATGCATCACCATCATGCATCACCATCATCCATCACCATCATGCATCACCATCATGCATCACCATCATGCATCACCATCATCCATCACCATCATCCATCACCATCATCCATCACCATCATGCATGACCATCTTGCATCACCATCATGCATGACCATCAACATGACCATCATGCATGACCATCATGCATGACCATCATGCATGACCATCATGCATGACCATCATGCATCACCATCATGCATGACCATCATGCATGACCATCATGCATCACCATCATCCATCACCATCATGCATGACCATCATGCATCAACATCATGCATCACCATCATGCATCACCATCATGCATCACCATCATGCATCACCATCATGCATCACCATCTTGCATCACCATCATGCATGTATCACCATTAACATTACTACTATAACCATCATACATGCATCATGCAATCATCGTCATTGACATTATCATCATTATAAACCATCATCATCATCATCACCACCAGTACCCATCACAATCATTTATCATTATCAGTAACATAAACAAAGAGAAGAATAAAAGAAGCACTTCTCTCCTTCAAAAAAAAGAATGGAATTGGAATGGAAGTTGAATATATTTCCCATTCAATTAGGTACCTTAACCACTTGTCCAAAGAACCCTCGTCCTATTTCTTCACCAATAATCAGATCACAAGGTCGAAACACTCTACAAGAGATAAAACGATATTAAATATTGTCCATAAGTAAATGAATAAATAAAAATTTCTTTTATTGGGGGGGGGGGTGGGGGGGGGGGGGGGGGGGGGTGGAGCTTCAGAGTAGGAGGGGATTATCAGTAAAATATGATTTTTTGTGCCGTGTCAAAACTTTTTATTTTGGAGAAAGCTGTTTTTCCTTGTTGACTTAATAGGAGGGAAATGAATTTCTTAATAAATAAAAGGACGAGGGTTACAACCATTTTTAAAATGCTTGTGAATCTCCAAGCCCTCAGCCTTTCTGATGTTATTATCTTACCTATTGTAACCATGGTCGTACTTAAAAGACTGAGCTCGAAGGAGTGGAGACCTCATCTTTGGAACATCAGACAGAGAATTACTAAAAAGGGATCAAATAAATTATCTTAATTTTTTAATCTTTACAAACAATTTAGAGTTTCATGAAGTTTGATATCTCATCTGCCAAATAGCATTCGAAGTTGGCCAATCAAAGACCTGCAATAAAATACAATATCCTGAGGGAGATTTTGGTATGGCATATCAAAGACAGCTAAACAAAAAATGTCTTAAAATACTAAAAATATCTTACCTTCTTGGCATAGAAACAGCTCTTTCTTTCAAACGCCTCATTTCTTCTTTGTTCAGTTCATCTTTAGTACAGGGGAAAGAGTGCTGATGTGTGACATGTTCTTTTTCCTCCGTCTCTCCATTAGCCTTTGGACTTGCTGCTGTTGCTGATCGCTTAAAAGATCTTTTAGAAAAAAATGTGATTGATCTTTGACGTTGCCTAGCCTTTTCATCTTGATATTCCTCTTCTCCTTCAAAGCTGTCTTGTTTGCACAGTTGAGGTTTGAGTGAGTTAGGTGATGGTGCAGGTAGATTCATAGTGGGCTTCTTGGAGGACGAGAAGCTTGGGTTTCTTTCCAATGTAATCTGGTATATCCCTGTGGGTTTCTTCACGAGTGTGGCACCAACCTGTCCAGGAAGTGAGAAACATCAGTTTATCCCTAATGGTCTTCAAGAAACAAAAAATTGAGTATCATTGGCAATATAATATACTTTGAATAATAAAATAAACCAATTTGGGAAGCTTGGGTGGTGTTCACTGCTAATGTAAACTGGGATTTCTATTGTGCATTAGGATCTGGATGGGAAGGGTTAAAGAATTCTCAACACATCTCGTGTCCCCCATTTTGAAATATCAGGGGGGGGCGGAGAGTTAGGGTTAATACCCCAAAGTCCCCTCCCCAGTAATAAAAAAATAGAATCTAAACAGACAAAACTAAAAACAAAAAAATGATGTAACAGAGGGAAAGAAAAAAACACAAATATAAACCAACCGTCTCAACATTCTCATTGTCAACTTGAATGCCATTCAGTTCCAAAACTTTATCTCCTTCCAGTAGGGTTCTTTTATCTGCAGCTTTTGACCCTGGTTCAAACCTGTAGCAAGGAATTTTAATGTTAAACCATAGAATCATTTTCAATAGAGGTCAAAGTCTTGGCATTACTATTGACTATCTGATATTGAAGGGAAAGACTATCTAGTTTTGATTCATGCCTCCAAACATCATATACAAAATACTAGGAAATATTTGAAATATAACATGCATGCTGATTTGCTGGCTATTGTGTTTATATTAGAAAACAGAAACATGCGCTGAGTGTTGGCTAAATCATTAACAACTAGAATAGAGTACCATAGGTTCATATCCAATGCCAATATCAAGTGCAATTCAGAATTTATAGGTATGAGTGATGTTTAGAAAGTTCTCAAAATTGGAAAATTCTTCCAATTTGAGAACTTTCACGAGTATCTATAAATTCCAAATTGTAGGACAACATTGTGATTTTTTGTTTATAATACATTCAACAAAATTGAGTAATTTAATTGGGACTCTACAGAGTACAATTTGGGATTTAATTGTACTCCTCTTGTCCAATCAGAATCGAGTAATTTTATGGAGTGTATTATAAGGTGTCTTATTTACTGTTTAATGACTATACTGCTGTTTCCTGTTTCAATCGAAGGCTTTCTCTTTTGCAGAGCATCAACTTCCACATTTAGACTAATTTTCCTTGACTTGTCTTCTACCAAGTGGAGATGATGAATTGTATGCCAAGAACCCACATTATATTCAGGTGCTGCCTCTTTGACCTCAATGTTATAGCATTTACCACTACAAAAATATAGGAAATAGAAATATAGAAAACAACATTATATACAAGATATGGTATTGATAGATTAATTGAAAACCTTCAAATTTTATCTATCACCTTAAATGACTTCTAGGCTAAATGAAGCCAATGCTATATATTGAATTGGAATATTGAATTTGTTATGTTTTGCAGAGGAAGGAAAACTGGAGACTACCTGGAGAAAAAGCCTAGGGTCTAGATTTGGGAAGCACAGGTGGCGTAGTGGTGTGAGCGCTCACCTCTCATCAATACGACCCGAGTTAGAGTCCCGCTGGTCTCAGTGTTGTATATGAGTAGAGTTGTTTGTTGGTTCTCTCCTGTGCTTCAAGGGTTTTCTGGGTTCTCCGGTTTTCCTTCCTCCCCAAAAATCAACTCCTAAATTCCAATTCGATCATGGAATGAGGGCCAAAGGTTTGTTAGCCACTGTCTATTAAGTGCTACCCTCGTGAAAAAAGGACGTTTTTTTTTTTAGATGCTAGACCTATCAAACCATACTCATATGTACGTGAAAAAACTGAAATTAAAACTTATCCTTTGTAAATAATTTTATTTTGTATTTTTGTTGTCGTTTGTAATTTTCCTTTTTACTAGCGCTCAAAACAGATTTGTGTTTGCAGTTTATAAATAAATATTATTATTATTATCATTAATATTATGTGATGCCAAGATTATTACTGTTAAGATCTAGATATCATTTCCATTTATGAGTTTTCAAATCTTATAATATGAAATGATATGTTATAAAAGTAATGACGAGAAGCAAACATACTTTGATTATTATATTTTTACTGGATATTTCAATTACTGACTAGTGATCGTCATTAATATTTTCAAAATGATACATAAAATGAGTAAATAGGAACAATATCAGGATCTAAATTAACATGTAATAACTTGTTAACACATTTAGGTTTGATGAAATAACACAGCCTACAGTTTACATGTACCATGAGTGCTAATTTTAATGTAAAACATAATTTAGTATTATTTTGAGCCTTTGGAACAGTTTTGTTTTTGATCAAGAGACTTGTAAAAGACTACTGCAACTCAATTGTAAAATTATTGTCTGGTTTAAAACATACAACACAGAAACTGGGACCAAAGTGTCTTATTTTGGGATATGACATAATTTTCCTTAGGAGTATTTATTTGAGATACACAGTCAATATGAAACATGTGTTAAAAGCCTCCACATTTTCTATTATTGCAACGATTCATTAACACCAGTTGTATCACTAGATACATGTAATTAAAGTACTTCCCATGTACCATTTTGGTCTTGAGCTTCTATGCTCTTTATTTTGAACTTGATTTTGCAATTGAATGTATACATACATACCATAAGAGCCTATTTCTTTCGACCATCACATAATCATCATCATCAGTAAGGTATCTTTTACAATGATTACAAGAAAAACATTCAGTGTGGAACTTGTGATCACCAATAACCTAATCGTACAAGGAATCAAAAACAATTTGAAGGCAAATTTGTATTAAGAAAATAGCCTAGGTTTTTAATTGAAAAATATAATATATATTGTACTTTATTTACATAATCAATTTTTAATGATATAAATAATTTAGCTTTCAGTATTGCACTATCAGGCCTTAATGTAACATAAGGAATATATTTATTATTATTAAAACATATATAGTATATATTATTGTTACAAATAAATATCAAATAATATATCAAAGAAAAATAAGACAAAGATGTATAAGAACATGAATATTCAAATATTTATTAGAGTTCAACTTAATTCTAAAGATCTTTGGATTTCTTTTGACAAAATTCGAGAAGGGCTTAGAAATGACAATAAAGAGCTTTTAAATAATCTGTGAATAAATTAAGAATTGTCAATTTACTAATATTATACTTTACAACCAAAACTTTAATTGGATAACACATTAGACCACCCGTTTTAAGGGTTTTTGAAACCGCAAGGCAAATACTAGCATTTTAAGGATCAATTAATCGTAGAATGATCGATTATCCATCAATGAAAACGTTTGTACTGTAAAAAGAATCATGAAGGTGTGTAAGTTTGATGTCAGATGATAAAGAAGCGTCTAGTCTACTGTAATTTAGAATAAAACAAAATATTAGCTACTCTAACTCCTAAAATAAAGTAAGCTTTTAAAACCTTAAGTGTCACAAGTGTTAATAATATCATCAATGATAAAATAATAAAATAAAGTCAGGGTGAGCACCTCGACACTCCAACTCGAAAAGCTCCCTCTCGAAAGAATAGCAAATATTTAAAGTATGAAAATAAAGCTCAAATCAAATGAGTTTTTTAAATCAAACCCGAAAGAAAGGATAAATAACTACATCTACGAACCATCATTGGTCCTGTTATTTTGCAAGCACAGCCATGGCAGACTGAAGAATGCTTGAGAAGATAGTCTCTTCGGCAAAAAAGCTCGGAGCCGCGAGCGAAGTAACAAGACGAAACGTCTTCCCCACACACCGAACACCTTGAAAAAACAGACAATGCCAATTTAAATATACAAAATGGGAACCATTTATGATTGGGTATTATCACACAAAGCAAAAAAAACGTTTTTTTAATGGCGTCTACCGTTTAGTATATCCATATAAATTATTTTATTTTTGGACGCACTGGTGCAGGAAGTGAACATTTTATCTACGCTCACCTGAAGCACTTTTTGTGGAGGTAATTTCGCATCGCCTTCGCTGAATTCTTCAAATTAACTTGCTCCCTACACACAAAGCAAGGCTTTGCTGACATCTTGAATTCTCTAGAGAGTATTCAAAACAAATCTTTAGACATTTTGTTGAATCACTTATAACAAGTTGTCAAGACCACCTCCCGTGAATGAAGAATGTAACCAGGCCGGGTGTCCTTTTACTTTGTCATAACAACCCAACCCTCCCCCCTCTTTTAAACACTCGATTATCCTTTGCTAGGAAAATCATTAAAAGTTATAGAACATTTAATCTATAAGTCTCAGTATACTGAAACAGCTGGGGAAAAAAACATAGTTTGGTTGACACGAAACTTCGCGTGACCGACTTCGTTAGCAAACAAATTTCTTCACAAGTCAAAAACTATACGATGTTTTAAACCTTAAATACTCCCCATGGGGAAACATATATCATTGATTCAAGTACTAACTAGGTTTTCCTTCGTTTTTCAAAATAATACTAATTTGTTTCAGTCTTTAGATCAGAAGGGTAGAAATGGAAAGTGGGATTTCCCAATGTTTTGAATGGAAAAAGTGAGGAAATGAGATTTTGTATTGTAAATGGGACATAAGTCTCTGGAAAGGGGAAACATAGACACTCTAATAGGAATAAGTTCATCAATACTGGTAAGTCTCGGTAAGTCACGAATTTGCGAAATTGAAGTATTTTACAGCATGTATGAGATGATAATATAACCTTGGGCTTCCTGTGTATCATTGATCAACATATTCCTTGCTTCGTCAAGCCATTTTTTTTCACCAGCACATCAATGTTGGAAGTTTTTTTGCAGCTTTTGCGGCCGAAAACATCAAATATAGACCAGAATCATAAAGAATATTGAAGAAGGACAACACAGAGGCCTATTACATCGATAATGGTTTGTATGAAGTAAAGTTTATTCACGTCTTGATCTTAGCCAGCTCCCTAAATGACAAAACACGCAAGCTTAATTAATCTTAGAATGGAATAGTATCGGTGTTATTTCCTTTGTTTTCTGTATCTATGAATGCTATTACAGTACATTAACAATTAAGCTTTGTCCATGGTTTAAGCATAGTTAATAGATCTAGAGTGGAATGGTTAGGAAACCTATTGTTATCAGGTCTTTGCTCGCTTTTGATGTTGAACCGTCTTGACCGTGCACAATGTTTGATTTATGCTCATCCGAAATTGCAAAATAAGTAAACATAAACTTTGTCTATGGGATTGTTGTAAGGAATATTTATATATCTCTTATAAATCTTTAAGTATTTTGAACTAGAAGCAAAGAGCTCATATTAAGCTTAATTATATCAGTGAATTTTTACCAATCATGCATGCAATTGTATGACATACCTCATAATAATGATATTTCTTTATCAATTCTAGGCCCAATCTCGAGTTTTAGTGATTGGTGCAGGAGTGATGGGGCTCACCACAGCCTTGGAACTTGTACAACATGGGTAAAAATTCTTATTGTAATCTTTGATTGTGGAGTTTTTAAAAACCAGTTCTGGCAGGTAGCCATGATCTTCACTGAACTTTGCAGTTTGATATATGGCATTTGTTTATGATATAGAGGATGATGCATAAAGTGCTGAAGGGAGGGGTCTAGAAGTAGCCCTGTAAAAAAAGTGTGTCAGATAATGTCTTATGGAGTGACTCCTTTTAAAACTACTCCCGTGGGGGTACTCTTGCCCTTTGGGGTAGGGATGTGCTACTGAGCCCACTGAACCCTGACCCTGTTCCAGAGTAAAATTGCTGAAATTTATATTCTGTTCCAGAGCAAGATCGCTGAAAATCATACCCTGTTTTGGTATTGTAAAAATGGATACCCTGTTCCAGAAAGGAGAGAGCATGATTTCATATACCCTGTCCCAGATCGATCGCAATTTTATATACCCTGTTCCAGGGTAGAATCGCTGGGAACCATACCCTGTTTGGCGGCCTGTACCCATATAGCGAATATAGGGGAGTACCACCCCCCCTTCCCCCTGGAAACTACTCCCTCCCCCAGCCCTCAAAACTATTGCACCACTTCATGGATTCAATTTTCATCTAATAGTTTCTTGTGTTGTTAGGTACCAAGTTACAGTGCTGTCTAAAGACTTCATGTCTCCAGACAACAAGTCTAAACTAACATCACAAGTTGCAGCAGGTCTATGGAAAATTCCAGTGCATTCCAGCGACTGGAGATATGATAAAGTCAGAGAAAACATCAGGGTACTTATTTAAAGTCTCAGATTTGTTTTCACCTAATTTAATTTTAAAATATTTGCATCACCCCATAAGTTTCTGAAACTCTCACTTCATTGGACTTTTCTGAGTTAAGAAAACAATGTGCATTGTGTCCTTAGCTTAGGTGAAAACATTAGTATATAAGGCATGATTAACAAGGGTTTCTTTAGGAAATATGTTAGTACCAAACCTAGACTGGAATGAACATTTGTTGCTTACTCAATTATGGTCCTCATAAGGTATGATGAACAAAAGTTGTTTGTACCCAAGCTAAACTACAATGCACAATGTTTGCCATCTCAGGAAAGGTCTATGGTTGTTGCTTGACTCTATTATTTTACTTCTTACCAGAGATGGGCTCTTCGCAGCTATGCCATCTATTCCAAGTTGTCACAAGATGACAAAAACACAGGTGTTTACTTCAGACCAAGGATTAATCTCTACTATACAAAGGTATTTGACAGTCTGATTATAGCAAAAGAAAAAGATTATTAAAAGATCACAGACCCCACCACTGCCCTCCCCCCAAACTTTCAAACAATAAATATTAATCAATATAGATAAAAATTGGTTAAAACTATTTGATTACATTATCCTAGTTTTCAAGCTCAGTAATGTGATCACACATTTATGTTTCTTTTTGGAATCTGGTTAGATCAATGATGACCCAAAAGCAAAGCTGTTTTTGGAGGATCACTGTCAGTTGCCAGGGTTTCGTCACTCAGATCAAATTATTGCAGAATATGGTAAGCATTCTGAGCCTTCGGTGGAGTTGTCCATCATGCAACATTTTGTGAGAAGTGAAGTGTTGTGTGACAATCCTAAGCGTAAAAGAAAAGTGGATATTGGTTCAGTTCAAATAATCAAAAATACAGTAATCTTTTATTTGGTACTGCGTATCATTTACTGGGTTTCATTTACTTTTTCTTTACTTCTTATAGGATTTTCAACAACCTGTGGCTTGGTGGATGCGTTTTTATTTCATGCACCGCTGGTAGATACTGATGTCTTTCTCAGTTGGCTGACAGGACAGGTATGAATCTGCAAAGAGAGCATTAGAATATATACTAAAAACTATGTATAGAAGCTTGGCTGAATTATCTCTTATATAAAACGATTCTATTGTTCCTGCCATCAAACATGGCTGCCATCATGTGAAGATGCAAAGTTTCTATTTTCAAGAACATACAGTAAAAATAGTTAGGAGCAAATAGGGGGAGGGGTGTGTGGCCAGGAGTGTGGGGGAAAAGTATTTACATGAACCCGTAGGGGTTGTTTTCAGGTAGTCTTTGGTGCCCTTGATAAGCCCCCGGGGGGGTACTCCCCTATATTTGCTATACAGGTATGTGCTGCCCTATAGGGTATGGTTTTTCGGCTTTTGGGTCTGGGGTAGGGTATCATTTTTTGACATTTTGTCTGGGATAGGGTATCATTTTAGTCTGGGATAGGGTATCATTTTAGTCTGGGATAGGGTTAACGATTTGGTTGTTTTTGTCTGGCGAATAGGCTACGCTTTCTGCCGACACAAAAACCATAAAAATGTTAGTAAATATTGATTGCAATCAATTGTAAAACCGTATTTTTCGTCTTTTAGTCTGGGATAGGGTGTACACTTCTTAGTTTTTGTCTGGGGTAGGGTATGTAAAATCAAAATTTTAGGTCTGGGATAGGGTCAGGGTTTTGAGGTCTTGGCGACACACCCCTACCCAAGTTGGGGTGGTAGTACCCCCTGGGGATAAGCCTTATGCTAGTTTACCATCTGACTGGCAGGAATAACTTGACCAGTTTAGTAAGATCTAGAGAGCATTCCCACCCCTCTACCTCTCTGGATATGTTTCTGCAACGTAAAATATCGTTGAACATGTTTACATACTTCAAGTGCATTCATTTCTGTGATGAACCCCCTCAGTCTTCCCATGATCCTCCTCTGCATTTTCAGACTGAATATTTTTCAGTGTGTGGGTATATTGAGTATTTTTTGTAATCAGTGCACATCAAATGGTGTGAATTTTGTTCAAGAAACTATCCACGGACCCTTGAGACCACAGCGTGAGTCACTGATGAAAAAGTACAAAGCAGGACATATCGTGAATTGCACTGGAGTCAATGCAAGAGAATTAGCAGAAGATAACGATGTTTACCCCATGACAGGTAAACACTTACTCGACCTCCTCTCCCCAAAAATAACAATTGACAAGAAAAGGAAGAAATTGGCCTCTGCTTCCGGATGTGTAACATGCAAGCATGAACGTATGATGTAACGTGGGTGTGTTGACTGACGGACACGCTAACCATAATAAAAATTGCGAACGATGGGCGGAATTGAACACAAACTTGTACAGGATCGAGTTTTAAAACGTGACTTCTCAACAGTGCTTTGCAAGAGTTGTGTTTGCGTTAGTGTTTGGGGGAGGGGGAGGGGCGAGGTTTTGGGCAGGGTGCTATTACAAGCTACTCGATTCAGCCCTGTTTTCTTTGTATTCGATCAGAAATAGTTTCGCTCCTTGAAACATCTTCACCTACTCAGATTTCGACTGATCAAATTTTCTTAAATTTCATCCAATGTTCTCCCTATTTTCTCCATCTTCTATTTCTGTCGTTTCAGGTGCTGGTTTGATTCTCAATTTCTCGGATGCTCCCTTTCATTGCCCAAGGTTTGGTGCTGAGGTTCATAATCACTGGCACGACGATCGATTAAATGTTGGAGGAAAGGGAGTAATAGTTTTTAGAGGTCAGTATTTTAGAGACCTTTTGGGTTTACCACTAACTGCTAGAGGTCTAGCCTCCTTCGCAGCCGTTCTTAGGGTCGTCACGCAACGTTTCCCTCCCCACAAGGGAAACGTTGCGTGACGACCCTAAGAACGGCTGCGAAGGAGGCTACTAAAGGTCAGGCACTGAAGAAACACGCCTGCAAACACGGAGAAACACTAAGCATCGATGAAATTCAAAATGGAAAGCCTTCACATCAACAATTCTGTTATGACGCCTTACAAAATGTCGAAAGTTCACGGAATACGCCTGACGTGGAACTGCAGTTTGAGGTTCGCGGTATCTAGCAATAGCGTCGTGCTAAAAGTCTCTTAGTCATTATGTTGTACTTCCTATCCTCTTGGTCTATCCTTTTCGTTACGCCTTTAACTTTATAAACAGCAATTGTCTTTTCTCGCTTGTTCTGCAAAATTAAAGTCTGTCTGTGCTAGTGTGTATCCTTATACGTCTGTTCACTCCTTGTTGTTGTATTTCAGGTGCCAGTTTATGGCTTGGGACAATCGAACACCCGTCCTACGACACTAACTTAGACGTCAAGCACCCCTTCATCACACGAATGCTAAAAGAGGTCCAGACTGTATATCCTCCATTACAAACCATTTCCGAAGACAACCTTCAAGTAACTGTTGGTGTGCGTCCCATGCGCACAGGGAGCCCACGTGTTGAACAAGATTCTACATGTCCTTATATCACTCATAATTATGGTCACCGTGGTTTGGGAATTATGATGACGTGGGGATGTGCGGAGGATGTTTTGAAAATTATTATGAAATCTCAGTCAATGGGTCCAAAGCTTTAAGAAGTTTGCGATAGATTTTTTGGTATAAAGTGGTGTTATAAGAGACTTATAAGTTAAAACAATAGACCTCTTCAGCATTGGTATAACGTATACCTTCGGCGTAATGTTTTTTCATTTAGACCAAGTGCCATTCTCTAGAATAAAAGTCTTTGTATTTTGTCTTAGTCTTTGTAGGAAATGATATTCTAGGGAAGGACAAGTGGTCTGAAATGGTAAAACAGTACGCCCAAGGTAAAGAGGTTAATTGCCCTTATTTCATAATGACGTCACGGTTTGTTTACATCGGCTAAAATGATAGAAAATTAGGCTAAATATAAGCTTAATTCTCCTCTCTTGAGATATTTAGCGTAATATTTCGTTGTTCTAGCCTTCACCAGCTCATAAACCAAATCTCATTGTATGTGTTGTCATTCCATCCTTCTCGAGCGACCATGGCCAGCGTTAAAACAATAGTTTGTTTTGATGTGACGTCATTATGAAGTAGGGCAGCGGAATAATGATTATAATTCTGGGTTTAGCTTCAAAAGTATATTAACTTGTAATTGCAATAAATATATTAACGTATTGTGCATCAAGTGTGGTGTGTTTGGTTTCTGGAGTCGGCGTCTCATGTGCCTGTCTGTCTTTTCAACAGCCAAAGCAGTCACGCCATTGAACACAGGAAGCTTGTTTGGGCTGCCTGTGCAATATTGTGATGTGAAGTAAAAAGTCGAACTCCGGCAAATAGCAGGGATGATCAGGCGTAAAGAGGTTTAGAGGTTAAAAGAGAAGTTAGTTAACGATCATGTTCCACAGCGCTGCTAAACAATCGTCTTTCAAGGTGAGACTAAGGGCTTGACCCGGGGGACTTGACAAACGGCAAGATGTCAGGTCTGTTTGCCAGGGCCCTAAAGATATTAAAACAAAAACAAACGTACCGTTTGTGACTTTACAAATGTTCAGTTTGTTCGCCATCGACTTTTGTTTTTCTCTCTTCGTACCTTCTGTCTTGCTTACCTGCCCGGAGTAATTAATCGTTGAAAAACGATCATCGAAAAGTATGTCGATCGAGACTCCAGGGAAAACAAAACTAATTTCTCGGGGGATCAGAAGTGTTTTTGTAATATAGCAATTGAGAAATATTGAGAAGTCAGGTTACGAAATAAGAACTTTATTTAGCAAGCTAAATGCATGAAAACTGCAAATGATTTTACAAATACAACTCACATACGGTCTTGTATTTTTAAAATTTCGTAGCTATATAACAACATTGATAAAATATCTTCAGGGTCACTGCTACTTTCGTGATACAAAACTTCTTCTGTACGATGACTCTATCTATAGTTCCCAATTCAAGTATTTTTGATATTCTTTTCTATTACACAAATGTAAATTGAAAGATGATTATTAAATTTTTCTAGTTAAAAAACGTTCGAAAATGTTTAATAAAACAAGTGTTACGTTTGTCACCCAGCGGGGGGGGGGGGGGGGGAGGTTGGGGGGTATGGTGGAATTCTGGTGTTCATTCCAAGCCCCCCTTTTTAAAATTTCATCCCCCCCCCCCCCCCCCCCAACTTTGAAAAGTCACATTTTAGCATCCTTACTCAAGCATTTAGTCGAAGGTTGATATTTTCCAGTCTAATACCAAATACCATACCCTGCGAGCAGAGTTTTTTTCTGACCCTCCGTGGAGCTCAGTGGCTGTTGGGGAGAAAAAATACCTGACAGCCAGCTCCATGGAGGGTCAGAAAAAAAACCTGTGCTCGTAGGGTACAAATACCAAGGATGCAAGGAAATTATCTTATTAGTTTTTGTTTAAGGAAAAAAAAAACATTTCAGTTATTATAGCCAAAGAGAAAGTGTGAAACGCTATCACAAGAGAAATGCCACTGTTTTTAAAACCCAATTATTTATTCTCCTTATTTACTTACAGCCTTATTGAATGTATTTTTGCAGAATTTCGGACACAGTGCCAGAATTTCAGATTATGGCCAAGCTATATGGTTATGACTTTAACATAGTGTGTTACTTTCTTCCAATAGCCCCAATCTCGAGTTTTAGTGATTGGTGCAGGAGTGATGGGGCTCACCACAGCCTTGGAACTTGTACAACATGGGTAAAAGTTCTTATTCTAATCTTTGATTGTAAGCTTATAAAAGCATCTCTACTGACTGCTATAGTCTTTGGTGCATCGTTGAGTGACTTTTGATATATGGCATGTGCCTTGTAAGAAATATGTAATTGACAGCATGGACAGATCTAGGATTTTGAGTATTTTGAGTAGGAAGGGGGGGGGAGGCTCACAAGATTAAGAATATGTATCTGTACCTCCTGAGCAATTTTCAATTTTTTAATTTTTAAACCAACCATCTAATTCCGAGTGAGAAGGTGGGGTGCATGGACACCCTGTGACCTCCTACCCCCAAAATCTGCCTAGGAACTGACCCCCACCCCCCCACAGTATTGCAACACACTTCATGGATTCCATTTTCATCTAATAGTTTCTTGTGTTGTTAGGTACCAAGTTACAGTGCTATCTAAAGACTTCATGTCTCCAGACAACAAGTTTAAACTAACATCACAAGTTGCAGCAGGCCTTTGGCAAATTCCAGTACATTACAGTGACTGGAGAGATGATAAAGTCAAAGAAAGCGTTAGGGTACTTAATGCTACTGAATATTTTCATAAAAATCCTCCTTGCCTCTCAACTATTAGCCATTCTAAGGTTGAGGAAAAATCTGTGTCAAGTTTGAATTTGCAGTGTACTGTGGGACTGTTTTATAAGGGGTCATATTTCCAAGATGGCCAATACTATCCCGGGGGGGGGGGGGTACTCCACCAGAATTTGGGTAGGGGTGTTCCGCTGGGATTCTGAAAGGGGTACCCTGTTTATGATAAAAGATATAATTTATTGCACTGAGTTCCTGTTTCAATTATCATGTCATCTCGCTTATGGTTTTTTTTACGACCATAATAACCAGTTTCAGTCAAAACGAAAGTAAAAACACTGGTGACAGGAAACTCAGGAAGAACTTGGAACTTGAGTGAAATTGCATACCCTGTTTATGATAAGGAGTTCGAAAAACCATACCCTGTTCAGCGGATCATCCCCGTATACTCCATATATGGGAGTATACCCCCCCCCCCTGGGATACTAACAAGAGTAAGCTAAACTATCTCAGGAAAGGTCTATGGTTGTTGCTTGACTCTATTATTTTACTTTTTTCCCAGAGATGGGCTCTTCGCAGCTATGCCATCTATTCCAAGTTGTCACAAGATGCCAAAAACACAGGTGTTTACTTCAGACCAAGGATTTACCTTTACTATACAAAGGTATTTGACTGCTCATTACAAAATCTTTATAACAAAAAAATCATTAGGAATAAAATATAATATGTCCAAATGGTCTATCTTTATGTTTAATATGTGGTCCAATTTAATAACACCATGCTCGCAGTTAAAATCATGATTTAGCTGTCTGTATTTAAAGAAAGGAAAGTGGGATGCAATATGCAGCGATAAAATTCCAAAGAAGAGTTTAGACAGACATGACAAAAGCAAGTCATAGGCACAGCAACTTAGGGCAGAGCAACATTGTTCTAGAATGAATCACTTTCAAAAGGGGGAGCTGGGGCCACTTCACTTGGCTGCTAGAATGGGAGCATGGAGATGTGCAGAGTCAGATCCCAGGGATGTGGATTGCATGACTACTTCACTCCACCCCACCCGACCCCCTGCAATATGACACAAAGAAACATGCCTGCAACAAGTAGTCAAAAGATTAGGATGTGCAGAGTCAGATCCCAGGGATGTGGATTGGATGACTACACTCCACCCCACCCGACCCCCTGCAATATGACACAAAGAAACATGCCTGCAACAAGTAGTCAAAAGATTAGGATGTGCAGAGTCAGATCCCAGGGATGTGGATTGGATGACTACACTCCACCCCACCCAACCCCCTCCAATATGACACAAAGAAACATGCCTGCAACAAGTAATCAAAAGATAAGGATGTGCAGAGTCAGATCCCAGGGATGTGGATTGGATGACTACACTCCACCCCACCCAACCCCCTCAAATATGACACAAAGAAACATGCCTGCAACAAGTAATCAAAAGATAAGGATGTGCAGAGTCAGATCCCAGGGATGTGGATTGGATGACTACACTCCTCCCCACCCAACCCCCTCCAATATGACACAAAGAAACATGCCTGCAACAAGTAGTCAAAAGATTAGGATGTGCAGAGTCAGATCCCAGGGATGTGGATTGGATGACTACACTCCACCCCACCCAACCCCCTGCAATATGACACAAAGAAACATGCCTGCAACAAGTAGTCAAAAGATTAGGATGTGCAGAGTCAGATCCCAGGGATGTGGATTGGATGACTACACTCCACCCCACCCAACCCCCTCAAATATGACACAAAGAAACATGCCTGCAACAAGTAATCAAAAGATAAGGAAGTGCAGAGTCAGATCCCAGGGATGTGGATTGGATGACTACACTCCACCCTACCCAACCCCCTGCAATATGACACAAAGAAACATGCCTGCAACAAGTAGTCAAAAAATTAGGATGTGCAGAGTCAGATCCCAGGGATGTGGATTGGATGACTACACTCCACCCCACCCAACCCCCTCCAATATGACACAAAGAAACATGTCTGCAACCAATAGTCAAGCTGATCGAGTGAACATGTGCAGAGTCATGCAGATAAGAAGTGGGGGGGGGGGGGGGGGGGGGATGGGGGGAGGCGATGAAGTCCAGTAAGTTCATACATTTATGTTCCTTTTTGGCATCTGGTTAGATCAACGATGACCCAAAAGCAAAGCTGTTTTTGGAGGATCACCGTCAGTTACCAGGGTTTCGTCACTCCGATCAAATTATTGCCGAATATGGTAAATCAGCATTAGCCTCCTTAAATAAAGTGACGCGACGCTGCGCAGGGAGTGAGGTCGGTATTGTGTTGTTAGTACCACTAAAGGACGAGAAAAAGGAACTTCGAGACAAGAGCAAAAGGTTTAAGTTGATAGAATTAAAATATTGGTAAAAAGGATTAGAAAGAAGAAATAAAGAAGATTGGAACTTTTTATAAATATTATGAAGGAGATAAAAACGAAAGAGTAAGGAAGATGAAAACATATAGAACAACATGAGAAAAAGGAATAAACGCAAGTTTTGAGTCTTAAGAGAAGGCGGGGGGAAGAAAGGTCATTTAAAGAGTGGAAGAGAAATGAGAAATTGTTGAGAGGCGAGAATGAACAAAACTATAGGAAAAAGAATATGCGGCAAGAAGAATATAGAGGGGGAAAAAGAAGAAAATGACGAAAGAAAAGTGGATATTGGTTCAGCTCGAATAAACAAACAATTATCTTTTTTACTCTTCTACTGTGTATCATTTACTGTTTCTTTACTTCTTATAGGATTTTCAACCACTTGTGGTTTGGTTGACGCGTTTTCATTTCGTGCACCAACTGTAGATACTGATGTCTTTCTTAGTTGGCTTACAGGACAGGTATAAAATGCATGTGATCCTTCTGCCTATCGGCAATTTGTCACAGAAGAAGATAGGGAGGGATGATTAGGGGAGTCCTCCTCTCCTCTCAACTTTCCAAAACCATGTTTTGCCTGGCTGAATGATTTATCATCTTACTGCATCTCTTTTGTCAGTGCACATCAAATGGTGTAAATTTTGTTCAAAAAACTATCCACGGACCCTTGAGACCACAGCGTGAGTCACTGATGAAAAAGTACAAAGCAGGACACATCGTGAATTGTACGGGAGTCAATGCAAGAGAATTAGCAGAAGATAACGATGTTTACCCCATGACAGGTATAAAACAACTTTCACCCTCTCCCCCCTCCCCCCCCCCCCCCCCCCCCCCCAAAAAAAAGATGGGATTTTTCAGTGAATGGAGTTAATGGAATGTGCAATTCGTCTTGGATCCACCACTGGACACACGCACGCGGCCGAGTATTTTCAACTAATGGTGAGGGTTTTGAATGAGCGGTAGGTGGTTGGTCGAGCAAGTGCTATGTACCGAACTCAGGCATGTCTCCTTGGGATCAAATTAGAAAGACTCTAGAAACAGCTTTGCTTCTTAATACATCTTTTTTGTCTTCTTAGATTTCGACTAACCAAATTTTCATCCATCTTTCCCAAAACTTTTTCTCTCCAAATTTCCATCCAATTTCTTACTTTCCTATTTCTCTTGTTGTTTCAGGTGCTGGTTTGATTCTCAATTTAGCGGATGCTCCATTTCAGTGTCCAAGGTTTGGTACTGAGGTTGATAAACAATGGCACGACGATCGATTAAATGTTGGAGGAAAGGCAGTAATAACTTCTAGAGGTAATAACTACTCGAGACTCAAAAACTTGTTTTGCATCAAATTGTGTATAAATTGATTTCTCGTTTATTGTACAATTCTTTGATCAAACCAGGTGATCACTGTTTATGGCTTGGGACAATCGAACACCCGTCCTACGACACTACCTTAGACGTCAAGCATCCCTTCATCACACGAATGCTACGAGAGGTCCAGACTGTATATCCTCCATTACAAACCATCTCCGAAGACAACCTTCAAGTAACTGTTGGTGTGCGTCCCATGCGCACAGGGAGCCCACGTGTTGAACAAGATTCTACATGTCCGTATATCACTCATAATTATGGTCACCGTGGTTTGGGAATTATGATGACGTGGGGATGTGCGGAGGATGTTTTGAAAATTATTATGAAATCTCAGTCAATGGGTCCAAAGCTTTAAGAAGTTTGCGATAGGGTTTTGTATAAAGTGGTGTTATAAAAGACTTAAAGTTAAAACAATAGACCTTTTTAGCTTGGGCGTACTAATATTTTTCCATTTCATACCACGTGTTATTCTCTTGAAAAATATATAATTCAATGCAGTGTTTTTTAGCTTCTAAAGAATATTAACTTGTCTTTGCAGCTATTTTTTATTAAATTAAATAAATCGTTAGCGTATTCATTGTGTATAAAGTGTGGTGCAGGACTTGACCCTCGCGGATCTTATTTACCCTGACATTGACCAGGCCATTGATTCTGGACATTTCAGTAGCCTGCGTGGCGGCTCCAGCTTTCCCCCTTCCCCTCCCCTCTTCCCTTTCCCCTCGTCCCCAATCTCCCGAGCCGCGATTCAGGCTAACTAGCTCTTTCAGAGGTTCGATAACCTATGTTTGTCTGTCCGTCGCCAGTTCCGTCTGTCTGTCGGTTTGTTGACAGGTATTTTCAACTGACACACAACTGTTAGTCACGCCATGCACGCTCGAGAAAAAAAACCCAAGGGGTTGGACTTCCTTTGTAATTTCTAGAGCTTTCTACTACGAATTTCTCACCAAAACAGCAGAAAATCGAATTAATACCAGCATCCTTATACATTTTCTTTTATTAATATATGAATTTAAAAATTTATGGCCATCAGAGCGAAATAATATATTCAAAAATACTAAATATCACAATATAATTCATGAATATAATTTTCATGTGACAAATAGGTGAACCGCCATATAACGACACAATAAAGAGAGAAGACTACTTTTTACAATCATGTTCCACAGCACTGCTCAACAACCATCGTTTAAGGTGAGAACTATACTAATATAATATAAAGAATGACATACTTGTTGACTCAATCGAAAAAAAAGTGGTTCAAATCTACGGTTCGTTCGTTATCGACCTATCTGGCTCAGTAATGGAAGATGATGAAGACGAAAGAAATTATTTTTATACGTCTTTGACAAATATATATTTCGATATATTGTACACAAATATAGCCTTTGTAAGCGTGTCTGCATGCAGGAAGCCGAGGTCGGTAGCCGTTCCTGTTGGGGTAAGCAATAACATTTATAGCTTTCCAAGCAAGTACATTAATAATAGGAATGGCCTCCTAAGAACCAGTCTACATAGGAGGCTAGTCTAGTACACTATGTGTAAGACAAACAAATTAAAGTAAGTCAAATTTGGGTAAACGAATGTAGTTACATTTGAACTACGCCGTTTTTATGTTGTTTTTGTTTATTTCGGTGGTAAATACTCACTCCCTCGTAGTTACACTTTGTCTTACGGAAAATTTTGTGTTTGAATCCACGTCTGCGGTACATGGATTTGGCAGTTTTTGGACTACTTTTCTGTTCTTTCACTAGTTTTTGCTGTATTTGATTAAAAAAACTGTTTGAAGACGTAGTTTTGGTCGATTTTTGACAAGCGTTATTGTGGTTTTTGTCCAATTTTTTGAACCGTTTTAGCATCCCCTCTGACAATACACCACTGTGGTTGTCGGAGCCTCGACTCGAACCGAATTGTTTTGTGCTTGAACACTCGACCACAATATTGAACGGATAAATCCTTTCTATTTCCCCATTTCGTATTTAAAATTTCATGGGTTTAGGGTTTGCTACAACTTCTCCAACAACAACTGACACTAACAGCAGTAATTGATATATATAATAGTTATATTTTAACTACATATTGTACTCCCCCATCTCAATAGCCCACCTCCGAGATTCGCTACGCTAAATTAAATTTATTCTAACCGCCTGTCACGAATGACTGAGCATTTAGCACGTAGCCTCATAATGAAACCTTTGTGCGTGACAAGCGAAAGCGAAGCATATCTCGGAAGTGGGCTTTTCGATCTGCCTCTGACCAGCAACACATCGTAAAAAAAGGACATAAATATACCATCCAACTCTTTTCATTCTGTCTTAGCGAAGTAAAGGTCGCATTTTAGTGATTGGAGCAGGAGTTATTGGACTTACTACAGCCTTGGAGCTTGTCCAACATGGGTGAGTATATTCACTATTGCATACAGCTATTTCAAAAGAGGTTGGAGATCGAAGGTTTCGTTGCGTTACCAATCCCGAAATGCACTATGGGCGATGTGAATTCAATCAGTGAAAGGTTTTGTCAGCACGTTTTTCCAGCATAATTTCTTCTACTTTGCTGTTTTGACATTATTTCCGTATGCAAACAATACAATTCACGTTTACTAAGGAACATGCAACATACAGCATGCAAAAGAGACCTTCACCATCCTTTTTGAAATAGCAAGGTGTGTATCAGAGACCTAGGGTACGTACCTGTGACCAACTACTACCCCCTCCTTGCTTGTCCTTTGGGTCAGGCCAGAGAAAGGGATGATTCGTTTCTTGATAGAGTTCCCGTATGAACAAAAGCGCGCGCGTAGCGCCTCTGTCCTGAACCCACGGCAGGCAATGACTTTTTATTCGCATCATATTTTCCCAGATATCAAGTGACAGTTTTGGCAAAAGATTTCGTCGCTCTGGACAACAAGTCAAAACTAACATCGCAAGTAGCAGCAGCATTTTGGTCGATGCCAGTGCATGCTTATAAATGGAAGGATCAACATATGGAGAGAAAAATCCGGGTAAGATGGACACATGTTTAGAGTGGATTTCGTACAAGTATGAGTCAGCACCGTGAAGGCGCGATTTGACATTCAAACCAATCAGAGCGCACAAAATCACTACTTATCCAAAGAGAATGTTAGGGCACGACACCTGCACGGTCAAGGCACGTTAATATACGGAACGTTAATATTCGCGCCATCCTCTCGATCAGCTGGTTTTCTTTTTTTATACGAATCGATGTATGTCTTTTGTTTGGCTTGTAGGAATGGACCATGCATGGCTACAGGGTGTTTAGTAAACTGGCCAGCAACTCCGAAGAGACGGGAGTCTTTATGAGGACAAGGATTAACGCATATTATAATAATGTAAGATTTAGTTACCTTAAATGTTTCGATCCGAGCCCAAGCGCTTGCCCCTACTTTAACCATTCTGCTTTTTGGGGTCTGCCTGTGGTTGTCGAAAAAAGGGAGCTGTCGGAGTGGCCAAGACAGTCTGGATTATTTGACTCTACCAATTTCTTTTCCCCACACACCCTAATCCTCCTCTATCCTCGATTCCCTGCTTACCCCCCCCCCCCCCCCCCCCCCTACCCTCCCCAAGCACAACAGCACAGGAATCGACCTTTCTGAGATAGGAAACATGTTGCGTTGTGGACTAACTTGGGTACAAACATCTTTTGTTCATCATGCCTTATATGGTGTTGTTGTACCCAAGCTAGACCACAATGCATCCTGTTTATCGAACTCAGGAAAGGCCTATGGGCGCTATGACATGAATATAACATGAATACTTTCTAGATTAATGACGTACAATCTGACAAGATATACAAAGACGACCACAGTAGTTTACCAGGATTTCGTCATTCGAGGCAAATCTTAAAAGAAAGAGGTACAGCGCGAAACATTTTTTGTTTCGTTTAATGGATTTTCATAAATAGGATTCTCGTTGTACCAATTATCATGCGTGTACTTGTTAATGCAACGAAATATTTTCTGATCCAAACATTCGGTAGGACTGTTAGAAAAGAATTTAATATTGGTGTTCTCTATGTTAAATGGCCTCGATCCAAGTGGTTTTCACCCAATCACAGAGCTTCTGAGTAATAATGGAGCTAGTTTCTTTTTTCATTGTTATTTAAGCTTTATGATTGGATGGCTTGGTATATCCGGTTCGTTTTGATTGGTGGAGGAAAAGCCATCTTAGAGACGCGGGTGCAAAGTGAGTTCCTCATTAAACGAAATCTGTTTTTTTATTATACTTTTCAAGGTATCTCAGAGGAGACCGGGTTGGTTGATGCTACATCTTTCTTAGCACCATTGACCGACGCTGATGTTTTCATGATGTGGCTGACAAAGCAGGTAACTAAGGGACCAGTATTCGTGTAACGGATAACATCACTCCCTTAGATACTAAGAAATAACGACCTTTTTCTCTGGGTGGCAGAAATCCTCTCGTTCCAGTGCACCAGGAGCGTGCCGAGAAGGACTGCAATGGGGTAAACATTGAAACTCACGGTCATCCATGATGGGAGTACTTTCTACATGTTTCGTACATATTGTCGTAGTGTGTGTTTTCTTTTTTTATCAGTGTATGTCAAATGGTGTCAATTTCGTTCGAGAATCTCTCCATGGACCCTTGAGAACACAGTGTGACTCGCTGATGAAAAAGTACCAAGTAGATAGGATAGTGAACTGTTCTGGAGTCAACGCTAGAGAATTAGCAGAAGATAACGATGTTTACCCCGCAACAGGTTAAAATAAATAAAATATTCGGAGAGTGCGAAAGAGCGACTGTCGTTGACTATATGACTACCTGACTGACCAACCGACTGACTCATCATCATCATCATTTGTTTTCATTTGGCGCGCTTCTGTCTGGGTATGGGAATCCTGTGTCCAGCAGTCGCATAAAGCCCGATATCTTTATTATTATTCTTCTAAAAACTGCGAGTGACTAGAGTGAAGTCACTAAACCCGTGAAATAGATATTAGACTAATACACCGTTAGTAGACCCTAAATCCATTGTTTTCTTTTGTGTCTATTTGACTATTACACGTTGACTAATAATTTTTATTTCACGGGTTAAATGCCTTCACTCTAGCTGGCTGACCAACTAACTGCGGACTGCTGTCTACGACTTTGTGTCTAGCGAATGATTAATAGAATTACTGCATCAATAGAATGATTGATTATTTTTCCTGCACATGTTCAGGGTTAGGTCTCATGGTCAATAATACCGATAGTGGTGTCAAGCCTATCGACTTTGCCCTGTCGATTCTTGGTAAACCAACATGGTATGATGACAAGACCAATACGTCTGGATTTATTGGTATCGCACCAAGAGGTAAGCCCAACCATTCGTTGGTTAATAGCTTTAGATTGCAATAAAGTTGGAGTTTAGCTACCAGTCTTTCTCTCAAGTTTTGGGGACGTTCTGACTATTACGTAATTTTTTCTTGTTTCTCCCAGGTAACCACGGTTTGTGGATCGGCACAATCAAACAGGAATCATACAAGACGGATTTCCATATTGACGACCCAATCACTAGTAGAATGCTAAGTGAATGTCAAAAGGTGTATCCACCTTTGAAAAACATACCACAAGACAAGATTGAGATTACAGTGGGTAGAAGGCCCATCCGCAAGGGAGGACCACGGGTCGAACAAGATCCTAACTGTCCCGGTCTTGTACACAACTATGGACACTGCTCATTTGGGATTTTTTTATCCTGGGGTTGCGCACGGGAAATTCTTAACATTATGGAAAAATCCACGATCGCAAAAAGCTCTAGCCTTTGAAAGTTTTAACAATGTTTTTAGTATTTTTAAAGATAAGATAATGAATTATCCAAACCAGTGAGTGTGAGAATCTATTGCACATGGTCTGCCTGCGTGCTGCACCCAGACAACGGGTTATCGTGGTTACGGAGCAAATTTGACAGAGCTACGAAACATATACTTGATCAATCAAGTCATGCCTACTTTAGACCATAAAATCCTAAATTGCCTTTTTAAAGTTATCTTTTTTATTACAGGGATACTTGACAGAGGTAAAACAATTTAAACCTAGAAAAGCCTTAACTAAACTAAGAAAAAGAAATCACAACTCAGAATTGAATATGGCAGTTACTCGGGCTACAAGAAAGCATATATCAGGCTTACCCTTATTGTGGAACTGTTTTAGGGGACCTAATTCCAAGATGACGCCTATTTCGTAACCTAAAACAGTCCCATAATTCACTGCAATTCCAACTAGACCCAGTTTTTCCTCAACCTGGAAATAACTAATATTAGTAGCTAACTTAGCATAGAATTTTTTGCGAATATTAGTAATACTGACTTACACTATTTTATGCTAATTCTATTGTTTTCTTTTGTTTAACTAGCACTATTTTGAACAATTTAGTAATTAATGATTCACGGATATGTTGTGCTTTGTCGTTTCCTTTTAGTCACCCCCTCCCCCACCAATGAGAGCCAGCTGGTGCAGTATGCCATGCCAATACTTTCTGGTGTCAGAAGGGCGCGAATGTTTATGATAATGTGCGCAATTATTTTGAATTAGACAAAAGACAAAACAAAAAACAAACAAAAAAACGCATGATGAGAAATTCACATTTTAAGTGTGATTTTCAATCAGCAAAGTTAATTTAATTTAATCTAAATTTAAGAAGAGCAATCTATACCAACGCAGTGTGAAAATTAGTCCACTTTTTGGTGTGAGAAAGGCGCGAGGCGCGACATGTCTATAATGTTGTAGGCATTCATTTTAAATTAGTCGAAAAATACGTATAATGAAAATTTCATGCAATAGTGCAGCCACGCCCTTTGCGGCTACCTTCGTAGGCAGTAGCCTCTGCACTGTCGGCCGACGTTTGTACAATGTCACTTTCAGTTATGGTCACGTGAACAAACAAACTCCCAGAAGTATACGGCTGGCTATTCTTGTCCAGTAAAATAATCTGTCGATATCCTGGCCGAATACTAGTGAAGGGAACTGTAGACTGGCCAATGAAATCGTCTTTTCCAAAGTCGTCGTCGTAAACAACGAACCTGACCAACGCCAGCTCCGGGACGTGAATCTTCTTGGAGAAACCTTCATCCCACCTCGGATCGTAGCTGTTGTCCTTGATGGTCTTTGTCCTAAAGTAGAATTTATCTGCGGGGACGCCGTGGATGTTGACGACAACGTAAGGGTCAAGGTAGTCCTTGATTCTGTCGGGCTCCTTTGAGTTAGGTGGTGACAAGCGGTATCCACCGATGATAGTGACCTTCAATTTACGAGCCATGTGTCCAAGGTTACGGAGGTCAAATGGGTTGAACTTTATATCAGGGTTTCGGAGAAATTCAGGTTTCAAGACGTAGCCGCATTTGCTATTTTGGCGGAACCTTCCATGATGAAGTTGGACGGCTTTGGAGCAATTTTGATGGTTTAAGGCTACGATCTGGCAACCAACGTTCCAAGCTTCTTGTGGATCGTAGTTACCAGAGCCAACGCGGAAACCAGCTGGGTATATCCTGCTAAGTTGTTTCTTATTGTGCTCTACAAAAACATCGGGTTCCCTGTCCAAGAATTTTGACAGCTTGTTTTCAGAAAAGGACGAGGACTGATAGTATTGACCGTGTGTGGTTGAATGATCGAAGCTGACGAAGTGCGTGTTGATGAAGTAGTTAATGAGAAGAGAGAATTCTTTAGCGATTGGCTTTGGTGGCTTTTTCTTCTTCTTTACATCAGTGGTAACTTCTGCTTGATTGTTTTGTACATTCTGATTGGTCGCCGTTTTTGGTCTAGCCTTCTCCTTCTCCTCGTCCTTCTCCTCCTCTTCCTCATCGTCTTCATCGTCATCGTCATCGTCATCGTCATCCATCGCGAACTCTTCATTGCTCTCTTCCGCTTCCTGTTTCAGCTTCTTTGATCGAACAAAGATCTTATATTTAAACGTCTCAGGCGACGGTGAGCCTGTCAGGTTCTTGTCCACTGGGTCCTTGTACAACAAGTCATCCAGGATTTCAATCAGATGGCGAGCCATCTTTTTCTGATACTCAACACTGCAGTGGTTCTCCATGTTAAGCACGACAGGATAGGGAGACACTTCAAAGGCGTGCTTCTTGACAGCCTCGATGACGTCCTTGAAGAGGATCTTGGATGTCAGAGTATGGCCGTGGTATACAACTGGCTCTCCATTGTCGCCATCCCAGCAGTCCAGCTCGACGCACCTACACCCCCCCTTTAGGACCTTCACATACTCATCAACACTTGAATCACCCTGCAGCTGATCACCGGAAAGGTAGGTGTTGTGCGACGAAGCTATAAAATAATGAGCTATAGGTTGAGTCATGTCTTGGTAAACTTTCTCGTGGTCTGGATTGAAGAGCTCTCCATCTTTAGATGACATGTACTTGATAAATCCATCAATACTCATTTCGCCACTTTCTCGACCTTCTTGTGTGACTTCATAAGATGTGATTAGCTGCCGACAATTGTCACGAGATACTGAACATTCCCCCTGTCGCTTCGTCAGAAAATACTCTAAGTCTTCCACTGTAAGGAAAGACCCATCGGAAGACGTTTGAAGAAATAGGTTGAAGAATTCTTTCCTCATCATAAACTGTCCAAGAAATTGGACAAAATCTTCTTGCGTGATTTGATCGCCAGTTTTCTTTTTCTCCATCATGAACTTCTTCAGTGATTTCTTCACAAAAAGTGGATCAACATTCATTCCTTGCGAAGTAAGGAAATTCAACAAATCAGCGTACTTTACGAAATCGTTTCCTTCCTTCGTAAGTCTGGAAAATGCTTTTGAAAGCCATAAAACTCTTCGTTCTTCGCCTCTGTTCTTTGTGGTTGCGTTTTCTATCAAACGCTGGAGTCCATTTACCCATAAATTTGCTTCGTCGATATTTGGAGCAGCGAAGAAAATTTTTTCCGAAGTCGACGTAATCACACAAAAGCAAGCCTCCACGGAGAAATAATTCTTGACAAGTTGGAACTTTTCAGGGTCGCTTTCACAGGTAATCACTTTGGTTATATCAGGAATATTGACTCTTTTTTCCTTTCTTTCGAGGGTGAAGACAACTTGTTTCTGATCTTTAGTTAAGTTTGTCTTCTTTTCTTGAGGTTTTCTGGGTGCTTTTACTTTGGTTTTCATTCCAATCCAAATCTTCTGCATATTACAACCTTTTCGCATCATTCGCCAACATTCTTGTGGCATTGGCTTGATGTCCTTAGCGGACATTGTTGCTTTTGACGCCATAAAGTAGCTCTAGCCTTCAAGTAAGCCTAATAACAGTGAGAAAGAGAACAGAACAGACTTACTATCGTTGACCCCTCTACTCGTTACGTACGTGTATGTCAAATAGCTGAATTCCGAATAACATAAATAATTGTCTATGATTGGTCACTCGAGTTGAAACAAAATAATGGCGGTGTCAACCAATCGGCAACTCAAGAGTCAATTAAACATCATTTTCTTTCGCCCCACGAGACCTTCATTTGCCTTTGTATTCTAACCAGGATTTTTATAGCCACCTTTGTAAACAAACTGGCTTCAAATGAACTAACAGGTCCATACAAGGAAATAGTCAAGTATTTAATACTCTCTCTCGCCAAACAATGGTATGGGTACCCGTTTTATAGTGGTCAGCGCGGCTTAGTGGGATAAATATTGGCGACTATATTATTGCGATAAAAAAAGTTGATTGCATTTTAAATAAGTTAATTTGAAAACCAATAAAATAAAATCAGATGTTGAAAAAAAAAAAAAAAAAAAAAAATTTGAAAGAATTTCTGAATTTCATTTCATAGCTTCTAAATTCGTTAAATTTAACAAAAGATTGTTTTTCTCTTTTTTAGTTAGGTCGAACAACGCGACGGCCTAGTGATTTTTTAAAAACACTCTCTAGACGATGACAGCAAATCCCAATAATCCAAACGTTAGAAATTTGCATTTTTGATCAAAACAGGTCGAGTGGAAATAAATAATTTATCAAAACAAAGCTGTTTAAGCTCAAAACAAATTTTCTTATCAACAATGAATATTTTTTACATTCATCCAGTAGGCTTTGGGCATTGATAATATGATTCTATTTTTAAAAAATTTTTAAAAAAGATATGCTTTAAATAGGCGTGTTTTTCGTGAGTGTGGGTGATGGTCAATGCAAGGACTTCGGTACCGTAAAAAAACTTGGATGAAAATTCATATATAAACGATTGCGCCTGATTTCATTCGATCATATCGGCGGTCTGCTTACGCGACTCATGGGCTCGATATATTAGTAAGCATAAACGGTTAAGAGAAGGAAGGAAGGAAGGAAGGAAGGAAGGAAGGAAGGAAGGAAGGAAGGAAGGAAGGAAAAGAAAGGAAAAGAAAAGAAAAGGAAAGGAGAGGAAAGGGAAGGGAAGGGAAGGGAAGGAAAGGAAAGGAAAGGAAAGGAAAGGAAAGGAAAGGAAAGGAAAGGAAAGGAAAGGAAAGATGTATATATACACAAAAAGTAAAACAATTTTTTTTATAACTTTCCTTTTAAATATATATTACATTTAAACAATTTCTGTACAAGAATATAAAATATGACCAAGTAAAGCATTGTTAGTATCAAGATGTCGCATGAGGCTACACCATAATTTATCTATAGTGATTGACTGTGAACATAAGTTATGGATTTAGATTAGAATATTGGCATGTCAACATTTTGTTTCCTGCTCATCTTCTCCCAACACCCATAGCTAGGATTCTCCGAAGGGGAAGGCCAAATTCAAAAATCTGCCATTTTGTTTGACATTACTTTTTACATTTTTTAAATTTACAAATTCTAAAAACCTGCATTTTTTGTCACAAGGGGGCGGATGACCCCCTTGGCCTTCCCCCTGTTGACGCCTCTGACCCTAGTGTCATTTTAACAGCATAAAAAGGTAATGTTTTCCAGGTATAGAGCGGTTAAAAAAAACCGTGAAACAAAGTGCAATAACTAAGGTGTAATAAATTGTAATACACCGAAGACACAAAAGAAAATCAAAAGAAAATGCGGACAATAAAGTGTATTAAAGTGTAATACGCTAAAGTGTATTTCATGGGTTTTTGATAACCACTCTAAAAGACTTGAAAAGTTTAATTGGAACCACATTTTATGCACTTATAATAAATGGGTATTGACTAATCTAAGTGTTGCCATGTGTTTAGCTAATGAGCTTTAAATGTTATAAGATGCATGGATCTCAGAGTTATATACAATAATGATTGTCATATACCTCATACTGCATTACAATATCCAGAAACAGTACCAAGGGGGGGGGGGGGGAGGGTGGGGTTTGGTGGAATTTAGTGTCATCTTGCACCTCCTCCTCCTCCACTCAGGTCTAATTTGAAGCACAAGCAGTTTATGCTGCTACAATCGGGAATGTCACAAGCGCAAGCACAGTTACATCCCCCACACTGTAAAACAAAAGATTAAAGATTAATTAATTGATCTTGCATTTGCTCCAATGGAATCACTGATCCTGATGATTTTTTATTTATATATTCAAGCAAGCAAGTCATGTTAAATTAAATCCTGTCAAACTTAAGTTTATTTATTGTTTTGAACAACAGTTTATTTATCTATTATTTATCTCACGAGCAATGTGAGAACATCTTATGGGGAAAACAAAACTATTTTATTATTATTTCATTAGCTTTTTACTCAATTTTGTGACAGTGGTGACAACAAAAAATATTGTATCCTGGTCAAGCAAAATGCTCAACATCAACTTTATCATCACCACCATCTTCATCATTACCATCAACCTCACCACCATCTCCACCATCACCACCACATTTACCATCACCATCACCACCATCACCACCATCACCACCATCACCACCATCACCACCATCACCACCATCACCACCATCACCACCATCACCACCACATTTACCATCACCATCACCACCATCACCACCATCACCACCATCACCACCACATTTACCATCACCATCACCACCATCACCACCATCACCACCATCACCACCACATTACCATCACCATCACCACCATCACCACCATCACCACCATCACCACCATCACCACCATCACCACCACATTTACCATCACCATCACCACCATCACCATCACCACCATCACCACCATCACCACCATCACCACCATCACCACCATCACCACCACATTTACCATCACCATCACCACCATCACCATCACCACCATCACCACCATCACCATCACCACCATCACCACCATCACCATCACCATCACCACCATCACCACCATCACCACCATCACCACCATCACCACCACATTTACCATCACCACCACATTTACCATCACCATCACCACCATCACCACCACATTTACCATCACCACCACATTTACCATCACCATCACCACCATCACCATCACCACCATCACCACCATCACCACCATCACCACCATCACCACCATCACCACCACCATCACCACCATCACCACCATCACCACCATCACCACCATTCACCACCACCACATTTACCATCACCACCATTACCCCACATTTACCATCACCACCACATTTACCATCACCACCACATTTACCATCACCACCACATTTACCATCACCACCACATTTACCATCACCACCACATTTACCATCACCACCACATTTACCATCACCACCACATTTACCATCACCACCACATTTACCATCACCACCACATTTACCATCACCACCACATTTACCATCACCATCACCACCACATTTACCATCACCACCACATTTACCATCACCACCACATTTACCATCACCACCATCACCACCATCACCACCACATTTACCATCACCACCACATTTACCATCACCATCACCACCACATTTACCATCACCACCACCACCACCATCACCACCACCACCACCACCATCACCACCACCACCACCATCACCACCACATTTACCATCAACCTCACCACCATCACCACCATCACCACCATCACCACCATCACCACCATCATCACCACCACCACCACCATCACCACCACCACCACCACCACCACATTTACCATCAACCTCACCACCATCACCACCATCACCACCATCACCACCATCTCCACCATCACCACCACATTTACCATCACCATCACCACCATCACCACCACCACCACCATCACCATCACCACCATCACCACCACATTTACCATCACCATCACCACCATCACCACCATCACCACCATCACCACCATCACCACCATCACCACCACCACCACCATCACCACCATCACCACCACATTTACCATCTTTATCATCATTGGTATCATGACTTATCACCATTACCTTCATTACAAGTACTAAGTAGTCTGCCCTAACTGTTATACAGGGTGCTCCTGGTAAAATATGTATTTTATTATTATTATACAACTGGAAATACTCACATTACATTCTGGCCCTTGACAATCTTGACACATTTCACCTCCAGGTTGAGCATTCATACAGCAACAGAAAGTTTCATCACACCACTATAACAAACATTATTATATAGTTAGGATAGTATGCACATGCTGATTGGTCAAAAACTGTGCTTTCTGCCTTCAAAACTCTGCTCATACATCCTAAAGCTATATAGTGTTTGACCATGGTTAGAAAGCAAAAAAGATATCAAAGATATCTATCAAAATGTACTGATCTCTTGAAGATTTGTAGTAAGTCCCTTAGCGAATTCTTCGAAGCTCAACCCAATGGCCTTGTTTTGATGCTACGTGCAAAGAAAAGGCACTGGTTTGTCGGAGTGAAATGGGGGTTCCATGGAACCCACAGAACAACCCCTGGATCCACCATGACCTGATTCGTAATGGTTAAATCAAATATTTAATATGTAAGAATAACCACTATGACTTTTACCAATCCCTGTTTGTTAGTTAGTTTAAAAAAAAAAAAAATCAAGTATTTGAACTATCTATTACACACTCTATATAGAAGTAGTTTTACCTGTTTAGAGGGACAGAAGGAATCCATACAAGATTTTTTGGTTGGCGTTGAGCAGTCACACATCTCGGCAAAAGAAACCAAACATGCAGCGCAGCATGATGGCTCACCCTCGGCACTGCAACAGCTTCCACAGCACTGTTCAGTTACCCATGCTGGGCAGAGGCTTATACCTTGAGCCTGGGAGAGTATTAATATCTGTTAGTATCATTACCGGGGTATATAGAGAAAATCTTTCACTATTGTACAGGCACAGATGGCATCATCACTGTGCTCTGTTCACAGTTAATAGAGGTTTTGCATCATCATGTGCTGGTGCCCATAATATAGCTTGGACTGCCTGTGGTTAGATGGAAGAAAAGTAAAATCCCTTTGCTCCTGGGAATTGAATGCTTTCTCATGCCTCTATATGGCACAGTTCATAATGCAACGTGCAGTACCAGAGTGACTAAATAACAAACAATAACTATAAATAATACCTTTAAGCACTGTCGGATGAGAAGTGCTATAATCATGACAGCCACATATGCACCAACAGCTATTATCACTATTTCTCCTGTTGTCAATGTTGATTCTTCAACTGGAACTGTTTGGGTTGGCTGTGGGGTCAAACCACAATAAAACTTTTTAGTTTAGACCTAACATGTCAGGGCCGTAACCAGAACTTTTACAGGGAGGATGCACATCAAATAAAATCAGACCATTGATCAGTTTTTAGTAGCCGTCTTTTATTATACCAACTGTCATGTTTTTTGCATAGTCATAGTTGTTTTCAAAAACCCATGAAATACACCAATTTTAAAGCAAATGGAGATAGATGAGCAGACCTTAAGCTTTTAGGGGGGTGCATGTGCACCCTGTGCTTCCCCCTGGTTACAGCCCTGCATATTTTATTATATGTAAAATGTAGTTATCCCTAGGAGTTTTTACTCCCAGACCCTGCAATGCATTGAAACCTATTTGATTGTGTGTTTATTATTTTACTCCATTATCAACCCAGTTTATAGACTTTCGCAAAGTCCATTGCCCTCTCCTTATTTCTACTGGTGTGCAACCAGGGGCATAGCAAGGTCTTGATCATAGAAGGGGCAATGTACCTTTTTCCTGCCAAATCCATCGGGAATCCTAAAGGAATTACTACTTAAATTTTAGTGTCAAAAGCTAACTATTTTGGGAGGATGTGCCCCCTTTCCCCCTCCCCCCTCCCTACGCTAGTGGCAAAACATTACAAATCGAAACTTTAAGCTGAAACTTGTCTGCAACAGAGTTGTGAAACTTGTCTCACAATGCAGTTGCACACAAGTTTTAACTAAAAATTTCCAAATGGTAACAGCTCCTTTTCCCACACTAAGACTACTGATTGATCCAAAGTATATACTCAATTTATAGATATGTTTAGTCGAACCATTCCTCTACCATTTGCTCGTATCAAGAATAGTTAAGAACTAAATAATACTGCAAGCTCTAAAACTTCTATCTCTATCATTTAAACTAAGCTTACGTCGCTTGTTCTTACCGGAAGAGTTGGAGCCATGCTGTTGTGAAACAAGACGTATCTTGTACGTACAACTGCTCCTTTACTTAACCTTGTAGTAGAAGAACAGCCTGACTACACGTTAAAGGGTTATCTGTTTTCACTACAGCATAAATTCCTGGGAGTTCCTGGCACAATTGTTTCAAAAATTTAAAGAAAAGTTAACTCAACTTGGTTGCTCAGTCAGTTGCGAAGGTAAACTACCAACGGCATCGCGTATCGAAGGAGCGTTTTTCTTCAAAATTGCTCAACCATATTTCTCTTACCAGGTGTTCCAGGTTCTGCTTTGGTATTGTAGTTGCATATTGAAGAGAAAAATAAAAGATTTCAAAGGCAATTTTGAACGAAATTATTTTCTTTCTTTTACAACAGCTGTGCAGAATGGCTGCTAAGATCTAGTCCTTCACGGTCGGTCATACACAGGAACCCCACTTATTAGAACCCCATGGACTATAACTCATATTCTACAGTATATTTGTTACAAGGTTTTGTTGACCAAAAATTACTTCTCCCCTCCCCCCCAAAAAAAATCAATAAATTGGTTCAGTGTTCAAATATTGTTTTATCAATTCGAGATATTTTATGAGTTTAAAATAAAATAATTAAATTAATGTATGACTGAATAAATAAAATCTAATTTTATTTAATAGATGAAATATCTTTATCAACATTAACATCAGCATAATATTATTATGAATACTATAATTAACTATACCATAATATATGAATACTAATTAATTAATAATTAATTAATTTAGATATTACATTAAAAAAATTAATAAAGGAATCCCGTATTAGAAACAACTAGTCATGCATACTTGACCCAAATGATGAAAAATCAACATGAACATTTAATAAATATTTATTTTTATTGCATAAATTCTTTCATTTTTATCATTATTTCCAAAATGAAATTTCTCATGTGATACGATGTCACATATACAACATTGAATACCCCTGCGTATTTACAATCTAACAGTGAAATCCAAGGAAAGACTCATATATAGACAGGCAAGGATCCTCATCAGAAAATTTTAAAATGAAGCAAGCCAAGCCTAAGAAGGACCATATGGTTGCTGTATATGGTACCTGTGTATGGGCACGTTCTGGGCATTTGAGAACTCAAGCAAGCGTTATCACAAATAGACTAACAATTTTATGTAAGGAAAGGAACACCCTTTTCTTGCTATTTCATGAATTAACATTGATGGAGATATTCTAATTTAGCACTCAGTGTAGTGGAATATTCGATTCATATTTGAGACATTAGTTGAAGAGCATCCAGGATTTCACCTGAAGGGGATCACTCCCCACTAAGCTTACTAAACCATCCTGTGACAGAGTCAAAAGACACTATTTTGGACAGTAATTATTTAGTCATAAATCTATATTTTTAATTAGGAATGCCTCGTGTACACATAGGAATGTAATTCTTTAGTTAACTGTTTGCGTGGAAAATGCGTAAGCAAGAAATAATTTCCGTACGTAATTACATTACAGTGAGTCATGCCTAGGTTTGGCGCTTGTTTACGTAAGTTCGTGTTTGGGACATCCTGTTTGCGCCTAGGGCGTGCAACATTGCATAGGATGTGTAAGGTCTTAAGAATGCAGGTTTTTCCATAAAAATAGGCCCAAACTAAGCTTAAATCAGTGTAGTAAAAGTTCTTGAAGACGTTGCACATATCAAGACAAGGAATTCTCTACGATGTAAAGGTATGAATCTTTGAAGCCTTTTACACTTATACCTAGGATAGATTTAGGACAAATCTATGTTAATATCGTTAACTAGTCGTTATATTTTATAGCTTAGATTATCTACATATTTGTTAAGCATTCGTTTCATGTTGTAGTAATTCTAGTCGCATTAGCGCGTAATTTAGTACAAAGTTATTCACGCAGTAGTAATTTAGTAATCACGCTGAGTGTATCTTGTCTTTTAAACTCTTTAAAACGTTTACTATAGGATCGCTACCGCCTTACTCGCTTGTTTAACCTTTTTACTACGATAAATAGCCTTAACTGCGGGATAAAAGACCTTTTCTTTCCAACCTTTAATTTGTTCGCTACTTAAACTCTACACTCAAGGTCATTGTCGCGACCGCGTGTTCAGTAAACCGTGTAATTCTTAGTTTGTCATAAACAAAGGTTAAAATACTTACCTAAAGCCATAGTTAACCTCTAGTCAATTTTTCCTATTGCTTTTTCCATTGGTTTAGTTCATTTTAAACGGTTTACCGACTTGTACATTAAACTTTGCAACCTAGTAATTTTCACTCGCGTATTGTAAACACTGCTAATCAGTATGCAATATTCAAATTACCTGTGACGTAATTTACGTATTTCCGTTTCTATTTATATCTAGCAAAACTGTATTTTATTCATAACTTTTTAGCTATTTAGATAAGCTACAAATTTATCTTATCTCATTGTAAATATTTTTCTTGTTTTCATTAGAGATATCCTGTAATCTCGTTCCCGTTTTTTTTCATGTATTGTAAAGTTGTGTGAATTTTTCAATAAATTCTTTTGTCAAAACCACTTGCAATCTGATTCATAGCTGAGCGCCTTGCCGCCGGTTACAATCCCCTTCCTCCCCTCCCACAAATCAAACATTTACATGATAAATTAAGTGCCAATGGGGGGTATAATAACCTGCCTAATAAAACATTCAACAAAAAAAAAGTTGAAAACCTATCTTTTTTGAACATTTAGTATTTCTACTGCATCCATTTAGCTGATCAATTTTCGCATTATTTTGTTTTGTGAATTATTTATTTAACATTCAAAAACTCATGAATAATTCATAAGCCTTTGGTCCAATTGGAACCACCATACATGTCACGTGCATGGACCTTTATACCCGATAAAGTCCTCTTCATTAGTATTCTTTATATAAGGAATACTTGAGGATGAAACTTTATATAAAAACTAATGTGGACATGACCTTATCAGAATAAAGGTGCATCCAAGTTTAGATGAATACTTAGAGCCTCATCAAGGTCAGTCTCATATACAATCATCGACGACCCATAAATTATCGTCGACTAGTGCCCCTCTCTTGAGTTCAGCATGTTGTCTTCATGCAACTTGTGGGAGCCTTTTTTGCACTTATGCGCATGGCAGTGACGTACAAACCTCACTGCGCATGAAATTGCTGTACAAACGACTATCAAAGTATAAAAGTCAATGTTTGTGATGTATATGGTTGCTCTACTTCAACTGAAAGGTTGTGAATTATATAGATCGTGTCTTATTGGGTCTAAAACCATTCGGCTACGTACGCCTCGTAGTTTTTGAACCCGATAAAACACTCCTGCTTGTTTATTAAACACTACTTATTTATTTTTAAGTAATATGTATTTTGCACGAGTTTTAGATTGTAATTATTATGAAAGTTTTACACAAATAATTATTGTTAAAATTTTTATTTTATTTTATTTTACATTTATATTCGTTTTATGTATGTTATTAAAATGTAAAGTGCTTTAGAATATTGTATATAATGCGCTATATAAACAATAAAGTTATTATTATTATTATTATTATCATTAAAATTGACATGAAAATTTAATTTCCATGTGAATGGTTGTTCTAGACTGGAGTGCCGAAATCATCTTCAAGAGCACCATCTTGGTCATCAGGCTCTATCACCTCAACATAAAACATGATTTTTTTGTTTCTTGTCCAGCTGTATGTGTTATCAAATCGTAGTATGTCTGATAAAAAGAACAAAAACGGGTGCATGTGTCAGATTGGTGAAAAAAAAAGTTGGTGAGTAACATAACTTCCTCCTGCTGATTCTCACCAGACCTATTATTTTATTCACATTTCTGTGTCTTCAAAAAACATTTCAAATCTGGTTGAAAAATATGGACAACATTAATTGCTCACATAGGAAACAACTCCAAAGGAAACAACGATTACTGTACTGTAGGTCTTTTATAGTTGCAAGTGATGTTGCCTGCAATGTTGCACCTCTTGGTCTCACATTTCAAGCTGTCACGCTCAGCTCTCTTTGTGAATTTGAAAAGCAAAAAAAATGTAGTTACTCACAAGTTCCACGCTTCAGGCAAGTGACAGACCCTTGTTCTGGGATGAGATGACAATCCAGACGCCGAGATGGGATCTGGGAGAAAAGCAACCATGAAAATCAATAAAATAATACGATCTTCTATCAGTAATCAGTAACGTTGAGATGTCTCTAGAAATCCTGCAAGTCGCGTACTGATCCGAACAGAATCAGTCTGTCACCTGATATCCATATTAGATTTTAAAATCACTATGACGTGGCCTTAAGACGACGAGAGTACTTTCTTTTCATATGCGCATACCGTCGTCTTCAATCCTGCGGTTATAATCAAAAAGCAACGACTGAAATGACGTTTTCGTATTCTGACTTCAAAGCACAAACGTACGGTGGCCCATAAGGGACATGCACCAATTTAGTATACTTGACACAAATAAGAAACCAGTTGTATGCATGTTAGACGAGTTGCTGCAAATGAGAAGTTAAACGAGTTGCTACAAATAAGAAACGAGTTGCTTTTTCTGTATTTTAGACGAGCTGCTGCAAGTTAAGAAAAAAGTTGCTGCCTGTTAGATGAGTTGTTGCATGTCAAACGGTAAGTTTACTATTGGGACTGAGTTTTAGAGAAGCTTGATGTATTTGTCTTTCCTTGAAAGCGTTAAAAATCGTCTCGTGTAACATCACCCAGTAACGTCTACATTCTTACCAACTCGATCATTTCTTTCCTTCGGTACTTGTCTTCTGTTGTTCCAGAGAAGTAAACACCAAAACCAATATCGTGATCTTCTGACGTGAACTCCCAGCTAAAGAGATAATCGCACGATGTTATTTTATTAGGTGACTGCAATTGTACAGGGTGGATTCAAGAAAAGAAAATTCTTCAGAGTAACTCAGCACTGCATGACTCGAAGGTCTGGGAGTAGAAAAAGAGAATGCGCACCCATCCGGTAACAAATGCCAAACTCAATGGGGACCAGGGACGGAGTGTGTGATCGTTCGTATATTTCCGAGGACTGACGAAACGTAGGAATCAGACAAATAGCTAAGATTTCAAAACGGATTGATTCTCCGTCAACAATAATGCGTTGTCAATGCATTTTGGCTTGGCGTCCACACTGAAAACGATCGAAAACGCTGAGCGTTTCCATCGAAAATGAATGCGCTTCGAAGACATTTTCAGAGTGGAGAGAGAGAGGTGAATGAGCAGAATAACGAAGTACTGTATCTTAGTATGAGCCCATCCCACACGGCTTACTGCCTCATCTCTCATCTACTACTTTTTCGTGGGATTCTACCAGCTCACTAGATACACCGTGCTGACGAGGCCCAATACAGGCCGAAACAGCTGTCCACGGTTTCTAGTTGAGCTGGCTCATCTTACGCGACTTAAAGTTGTGAAAGGCCCATTGGCCCTCTTCTTCAGTCGTTTCATATAAGGCTCGTAATTTACCTATTACGCATGTTCTTAATATACGATTTCCGAGCCCATCCCACATGGCTTACCGCCTCATCTCGCATATGCTACCCGGTGAACTGTACCTTGGTATACTACCCGGTATGCTTTACTTTAGTATATATATTAGCGGGTAGTATTTGCGCGTTGAGTCATGCCCAACAGAAATATACATTGCTTCTTTAATCCAAATCTTGTGTTTTTACGTTTTTACCATCAGAATTCTAGCAAAAACGATTTCTTATTATAGGCCGTATGAGTTTAGATTTGAATGGTTTCGCGCTTTGTCATTCCCAACATATAATATATATATATTAGTATTCACGTTTAACCATGTTAACAAATCCATGTTAAACACTAAAATATCCATTAATGAAAAAACATAAGGATTGTTAAGAGAATTGTTACTTTACCTTAGTATACTTCCCGGCACTATGACTTCATAGTCCAGCTTGAGTGTACTTCCTCTTTTGACAATGCCATTCTGATAGCTGTCTGTCATTCCGTATGTCTGACCTCGCACATAGTAGTACGACTCAGGAACATCACCTCCATAACAAATCTGAAAAGAGATAAGAAAAAAAAGGATACCCGTGAATTGGAAGTTTTGATGGTTTGAATGCGCAAGATAAAAGATGGGTAGAATTAAGTAAAAAGACATTTGAAAGTTTCGAGTTAGCCTTAGTTAAACAACAATGTCGTAAATGATGAAGGAAATTTCGTTTCCAACATCTGAATGATGGTTTGGACACACGAGGTGACGTTGTGTGTTGGTGTTGTGCAAAGTTGCTTGCATGATAGGCGAAATTGCTTTGTTTCTAGTCAAGGCTGGATAGACCTCCTTAAATACCTTGGGCATAATGTTTTCCCATTCCATACCATGTGTCATTCTCTAAATTATCATTTCTTTGTTTAATGGTTGAGCTGCATCAAGACACATGAATATGGGATACAGCTCAAACAAAGAATGATAATCTCAAGAGAATGACACGCAGCCTGGAAAAGAGGTTTACTCACGGTCAATCTGCAGCTGTTACTGCGTTATGTGACTTTATAATTATATTAATATCTCACCCTTGAAGAGCACCTTGGGTCACCATCTGGGTCTGTACATGTCCCTCCGTAGTATACAGGCAGGTTGTCTGCTGATATGTACTCCTGCAGCTCTCGCTTCCAGTCATCTTAAAAAACAACATACAGAAGAATTTGATGCAAATACAATAGAGAAATTCCCTATCAGATGACTTACGATCTGTGACTAAATAGGTAACCTACCTCCAAGAATATGTACTTTGTTTCTTGTTGCCTCACTGAGGAATGGTTTTACCAAAGCATAAGCCACAGGAAACAGCTTTGGAGCTAAAGAATAAAAAGTGATGATCATTGATCAATTGATAAAAAATTAGAGCATACTAACCATATCTTGTTGGACTACTTTCCGCAGGTTTGGTTTGGTTTGTTGGGGGGGGGGGGGGGGGGGTTGGGGGGGGGGGGGTTGGGGGGGGGGGGGGGGGGGGAGGTGTTCTCTCCCTTGTCATTTGGATTTTCTCAAACTTTTCTAATTCCTTTCTCAAAAGGTGAGCTTGCAATGATAGAGACATGTGAATAATTGTCCAAGGTGTTAAAAAAGGTCTCTATCATTGCAAGCTCACCTTTTGTCTTGCTCCAATGCAAAGGCACAACTACTTTTCAAGATGGCGCCAGGAATTGGGAAGGGGACTATTACACTTAAATTTTGATCAAGAACACCTTCTGCAGGCTTCATGGTTGTTTAGTAAGAAAAAAATCTTCAAACAAATTAAAATATTAAGTTGAAGTTATTTCTCACCTCTTATGACCAATATATTTTTCATAACCTCTGGGAAATTATCTTCATAAAATGATGCCACCTTAAGAAAAATAAATATATTAAATTTACGTGAACTGCTATAAGATTTAAATTTAGGCCGAGTTTACATGGTACTGGACAAATTTTTAGAGTTCAAAAAGTCATGGCTTTAGGAGTTCCATGCATTCACATAGTACTCTGCTATACATCCAGTCAAAAAAATTATATGCCTAACTGTGCAAATTCAAGACCTTCAAAATCAAGGTCAAATTTTTGACTTGCACACTAGAAAAAAATTGACTGGCACCGGTATGTGAACTACTTGTCTGTATAACATTTTGTAAAGCTCGCTGATATTAGGCAGATAATGCTTTGCACATGTTGATCGGATGGAAAATGAAACCAATAACATTATCATTAACAGAACATACTTTTCATATGATTAAAGACATGTTTCCCTGTAAATGGCATGTAATTATGGTCAAATTCTTGAACAGTTATAAAATATATCTCTCCAATGCTGTGTAAACAGCACAGCAAATAAAATCCCTCACCTCATTGAAAGTCATCACTCCTACAAAAGAAAGCAAATAGTTATAATAAGCTAAACTTAAAGTAAAACTAAAAGATGAAGAGAAGGAATGAAAGAAAAGCAAATGGGAAATGAATGAAAAGAATACCATAATATCTTTGTACCTGGCTTCCATAAGTGTTTCATGCCAAGACCGTCCACGTCCATGATTATCACTAGCTGATCAACTCTTTTACCAAGCTACAAAGTTTAAAAAAAAAATCAATATTTCATTCAGTCTCAGAACCAACTCTTGACCACAGGAATCCCCACTAAGAATCTGATTTTACCTTCTCAGTTTGTTTGCTTGCCAAGTCCAATCCATATTCTCCTGTGTATGCCTTGAATTTTATCACTTCATCTTTCTTGATGGATGATAACAATCCTGAAAATTTTTTTTGGGAAAAATGGAGATAAATTCATTCAACTTTGACTGTCAGTTTTGTGTGTACCAGCTCATGGGTTCTAGTAACATTAAAAATCAAGCATTTTTATGCTCAAAAAATTTAATATCATTAGGATATCATTAGGATATCTGTGATGTACCTTTAAAGTCCACTCTTCCTATTGGATCAATATCATTAGGATATCATTAGGATATCTGTGACGTACCTTTAAAGTCCACTCTTCCTATTGGATCAATATCATTAGGATATCATTAGGATATCTGTGACGTACCTTTAAAGTCCACTCTTCCTATTGGGTCAATGAATACTGGTGCACCTTCTTTATCATAACCAAAGTATCCGCCTGGGTAATACTTCTGTAGTACCTGGAAAGGACAAAGTTAAAATACTATATGTGTTTAGATGTGGACACCATATAGCTAGGACTTTCATTTATTAAGTAGGAGGGGGAGATCAGAGAAACCACTTGATGTGGTGTTATCAAAGTAAACTGCTCTCTCCTCCCCTTCATACCTCCCCCTCCCCTCTCCCTCCCTCCCTGGCCCTCCTATAATTTTTGGTAATCATCTCTCCAGTATTGTACAACAATGTAACCACCTGCTCCTACATACCTCAGGAATGTCGTAAGTGTCAAGTATTGTGTCAAGTCCCAGTTTTTTTTCTGACCTTCAGGCTCTGTTGAAAATGAATGGAAAAAGAAATGAAAATAAATGAAATAAATGAAAATGAAGTGAAATGAAAAATTTAAGAACCCTGGAGTGCCTTAAAATGAAAAATTCATTGGTCCCAAAAAATCAAGTCCAATGGAAAAAATATATGAATGGAATATGAAAAATGAATGAAAAGATGAAATGGATAAATAATAAATAATTATGAACAAATTTTGCAATAAAAAATATAATATCTAAAAGTTAAAAAAAATATCTCAGAGTACTAACCTCCCTAAGCATAAACTCAGACTTCTCAAGGTTAAAATTGCGAGCTGCAAAAATTAGAGATCATTATTTATTTACATAGTTCTGTTATTGAAAAACTCTTAATAATGTTTTTTCCCCTTTACTTTGTCTAAAAATTAAAGGTCACCTAGTTGTTAATTAATTGTTGCTAGAAAATATTCATTGATTATTAAATATATTATCATTATTAATTTATTAATTTTCAATATAAATCAGGATTTTAATGTGTACCTCTTAGCCATCTAAGTAAGAAGTGGTCATCATGGTAAGGTTGTAAAACATCAGCAATGCGCTCTTGGAACTAGAGGGAGAAAAAATAAGGCGAATGTGGGAATAACTAAGTATACCTTATTTGATATAGTGGTGATTTCAGGCCATGTGTCATTCTCTTGAAGATATTATTCTTAGTTAGTGAGTTGTACATATATACAGGAAAACATATAAGGTCATGAAAAAGGTCATTATTTGCCAAAACCAGTCTAAATGCATATATATTTTATAAATTTATGTTAAAAATCATGGTGAATGGTAAAATCAAAATATGCAGTATACGTAATAAAGATTATTACAACCAAAGAAATAAAGTAAATGAGTGATGAAATAGAAAGCGTGCAAGCATGCTGTGTGCTCCCATAATGCACATGCTCTCAACCTATCAGAACGCTAGCTAGATTTCTAACAGTTAATTTGTAATATGTTGCACCCGAGGGGGGGGGAGGTACTCCCCTATATTTGCTATACGGGTATGTGCCGCCCTATACAATACAATATACAATACAATTTTATTTGGCACCTTATACTAATAGTACATGAGTGTTTGATTCCAAATATATTATAGGTATATATATATATACTATGTATTAGATAATTTTCTTAATTCATTTTCACGTATCAGCATACATTGATGAATGTATGCTGATATGGCTCTTTGTAGAGACGCTGATTTTGAATTGATTAAGAACATAAAACGACTGTCAGCGCTCATATTGTTGAAATTAATGCTGGTGTTTTTTTCTATGAACTCTCTTAAGTCGTTTCTATGAGAGTCTCTTAAGTCGTTTCTATGTGCCGCCCTATAGGGGATGGTTTTTTCGGCTTTTGGGTCTGGGGTAGGGTATCATTTTTTGACATTTTGTCTGGGATAGGGTATCATTTTAGTCTGGGATAGGGTTAATGATTTGGTCGTTTTTGTCTGGCGAATAGGTGATTGCAATCGATTGTAAAACCGTATTTTTCGTCTTTTAGTCTGGGATAGGGTGTACACTTCTTAGTTTTAGTCTGGGGTACGATATGTAAAATCAAAATTTTAGGTCTGGGATAGGGTCAGGGTTTTGAGGTCTCGGCGGCACACCCCTACCCAAGTTGGGGTGGTAGTACCCCCCCGGGATGTTGCATAAGATAGAGCCAAAGATAAGAACAGCTGAAACTCAGAGTTTATTATTGCCACAAAAGCTATAGCTGGAGCTGACAAGTACTTTGTGTTTAAGAGGATACACAAAGGAGACTACATTTTCTAGAATAATTAAAATATCAAATTCAAGGACAATCAATTTTTTGATACTTATATATTAAACTGTGAAAACATAGAAGATGAACCATGTTTTCATTCTTTTGATCAAGATATTTCTAAAAATATCAAGGGTAATATTATACCTGATCAAGAACAAACTGTTGATTGAAACTCAGATCTCCAACATGTCCAGTCATGTCAGTTCTGGAGTTGATCCTAGTTAGAAAATGAAAGTGCAAGAGGATAACAACATCAAGATTGTAGTACAGTGTACAATTAACCTTAAAAAGTACAAAATTGTCCCTTCAAAAATTTGTCAATAATTCCAATATATACTAGATATCTCATAAATAAGATATATCATGAATAGTTAACTTGTTATTTTTCAAACTAGGACTTTTAACGTTTGGTGTTAATATTATTACTTTTGCAGGTAACAACACGATATATAGTATAGATAAAACATTCAAAGCTTGCCTTGTTTTTTAGCTTGGTTAATTCCTCTATCAAATCTTGTGAATCATTTGATGAAGTTTTTCTCTAAAAACTGACCGCGAAATCTAGAAAATGTAAATAAAGAGTGTGATTTTCGATTTATTATCTTTTATGAAAATCTTTTTAAAATATCTTAGGAAAATAAATCTATTTTGAAACCAGTTTTTGGTCTCGCTCGCAACAGCTGTCATAGCCTTTGTCTGTCTTCCTACGCACGCAAACACTTTCGGTTTTCTGAATATTTAAATAGAAATTCATTCCTTTTACAGATTTGGAAATATTAGTAACTACAAAAGAGAACTGGAGTATCTAGTCCTCAATGAAGATAGATAACATTGGTTTATTAAATTGCACAAAATTTAAAATTTCGTGTGTGTTGGTAGTGTGAATTCACAGCTAGTATTAAACTATGGTGTTGGGATTCGAAGATCAAGAGACATCGGCTTCATTAAGCTTATGCTAAACAAAACTCAAAGATTTAAGACTTCATTTAAAACTTTAGAAAACTCTGAAATCAAAGTAATACCTTTGGATTTGATCGCTTTTCGACTTTTTACAACATTTAATTCGGTTAAATCATGGGCTGACGACTTTTTGTTCCGGATAAAGAACCTTTAAAAGTCTTCAAAAATGCACGAATAAATAGAGATAAAATGGCTGATTCTTACCAGATTGACTTCTCGTCTTGAGTATAGCACTTCCGTATGGGATATATTTGAATCTGAAGCGATTTTTTTAGTAATTTAAACCTCTCGCCTCATGATCGATCACGACTGTTTTTCTCGCGGTGTAAACACACGACTTGAGCCCGCGATCTAAAAACAAAATTTTCTCAAGTGTCAAGTGAGGGGTGGGGAGGGGTGGGTGGAGAGGGGTGGGTGCGGATTGAAGCCTTTCAAAAATGCAGGTATCATTTGCTTTATAATTCTGAAAATTAAACTAGACATTAACTTTGATTCTGATACAATCATCTAGTAAGTAAAATGATTATTTTTCAGATGCAATCGTTTTTCTGCATTTTTGCTTTGAAATCTTAATATGTATTTTAAATAATTTTTAATCTTCCACTATTTTGCGGAAAAGTTTTTGCACATTTTTTGAGATATCCTTACATTAAAAATAGAAATATTTTAAGATCATTACAAATATTTATAACATGATAGAAGTTTTCCCCAGGTTTTCCCCTGACTTTGTGCGCGTGATAGACTGGGTTCCAGTCATGTAAGGAATCGCGCGCCATTTGATTTTTGTTTTGAGCGAGAAGTTCGATTCTCTTTGACTTTGATCTTGATTTTTATGCCAAAATATCTTTAAAATAGCGCTAAAAATGGATAGAGGAGACGGAGATGGAGTAGATGACGATATATCTAAGGGAATTTCGCGATTAAACATAAATCAAGAATCGAAATCTGTAGAAACGGCAGATAGAGGTGAGTTAAAAATGCACGGATCAGTTTTCGTTATCAAATGTTAACTTTCGATGTTCTAAGGTTCAAAAGATAAGTTAGATCTATACATGTAGAACTAGTTAAACTAGTTAGATGAGTCGACAGTTGTTCTTGATAATGAATTTATTGCCACAAAGTATACAAACTTGATAACCCAACCGATATTCCCCCTCAAAATCCTCCCCTGAATGTTTGATTTACAGCTGTAATTCCATCCTGGATCAAGATTGATGAATTCTTTTTTATCGGCCCACGAGCCCCAACAAACACCTACTTCCCCCCTACCCCCACCTCCCTGGATTTCCATCGACCTTGAGCCACCCCCTCCTCTGGACTTCCAGTGACCTTGAGCCACCCCCTCCCCTGGATTTCCATCGACCTTGAGCCACCCCCTCCCCTGGATTTCCATCGACCTTGAGCACCCTTTCCTCATAGATTTTCCAAAGGTCCTCAAAAAGGGGTGTGTGGATAAAAAATGCAACTGCCCATTATCAGTAGATATTAAATTATTGTATAAACCCTCAATAAAAGATTATCATTATTATTGTTATTGACACAAGGTTCATAAACTTACCTCCTTTAATACTTAATAATAAGAACTATAACAAACTTTTGACCTATACAATTGATTCCTTGTCCAGCCTACAAAATAACCCTTGTTTCTTATACCTTTCTCTTCTTTCCTTTTCTGAGTGACAGCAGATTGCATTTTAAAGTGTAAAGGAGTAACAATCACCACAAGATCTCACACCCCTCCCCCACACCAGCTCCGCAGCCCCTGTTATTCTTCAAAAGAGTGAAGGGACACCAAATCCACCTCTGTCATCATGGAATATTCAGGTTTAAACTCTAAAACTAATAGGCTTATTTTTTCTGTTGAAGTTCATTCAAATGGAAACACAAATTCACTCAAGGCCAAGTTTAACCAACTTGTTCTTGATGCTAAAGAAAAAGCAAGGCAGGGATTATTAGAAGAAGCTCTGGAGCTGTTCAACAAAGCATATAACATTCATCAAAGTGAAAAGTTACTAAAAAGAATAAATAAACTTAAAGTATGTATCTTTTTTTAACCAATACTGCTTGAAATTTTATCAAACCCTGAAACAACCTCTGGGATGATGAAACATCGAGGCATGGTTTACTCACATATTGAATTGGAACTTAGCATGTTAGGTCAAGATTGCAGTGGGAGGAATAGTGGTAGGCTGTTCTTTGCACAGGAGAGCCACAATGCCAGGTTAAAATACTGGAGAACCTGGACAATCTGAATATAACCCTTGAATCAAGGGATAGTCCTAACATAAAATCTACTTGTGAATGCATTTAATGCTGACTCAAATTGAGATTGAACTTGAGTCCCCAGAGGTTAATGTTTTTCTAACATCCAAGTTCATTCCAATAAACTTGCCCTCTGTCTTGCTGTCTTGCAGTAAACCAGTAGCTGTTATTCATAAAGAATCTTTTTTTATACAGGAATTTATAAAAGAATATGCGCAACAGGAGGAGGATGAAAAGGAAGAAGAAGAAGAGGATGATAATGGAATGATAGAAGTGGGCAATGGGTTTAGTTTAGCCAAAGAGATAAGTGAAGCCCTCTACCCTTACCAAAAGGAAGGTGTCTTATGGTTCTGGAAGCTGTATCAGAAGAAGCAAGGAGGAATTCTAGGCGATGATATGGGGTATATGATCACAACACACAAGTAGATCTCGAAAGTTTGTTTCATTCCTTACCAAAAACGTTCCTTTTTGGAAGGTGGCAATGTTTTTCCATTTTAGTCTGTGTAAAGGGTAAAAATAAAGGCTGATAAAATGGTCAGACATGATGACCAGCCATATCAAAACATTACACCAATGTCACCTGTCAAAAGGATCTGCAAAAGAAAAATTGGCTGTCAAGTACTAATAAATAACGGTCGGTAAATCGCAGGTCATGAAGACCAGCCAAAATGGTTTTAGCTCGGACATACCTCATTTCTGGCTCACTGTACTGGTCAAAATGACCGGCAAGGCAAGCATTTGATCAGTTCCAATTCTGGGCAGACATTGTCAGATGTCCAGTCTATTTTAAGCACTGCCTTTTAGAATATAAATATATCATTTTACACAACTGCTTTTAAAATCTTCTTTGCTTTCTTCAGGTTAGGGAAGACAATTCAAGTCATTGCTTTCCTATCTGGGATGTTTGACAATGAACTTATCAAGAATGCTCTTATTGTCATGCCTGTGTCTCTTATATCAAACTGGGAAAAAGAATTCAAAACTTGGTAAAATAAAAAGTTAGATAATGATTATAATCTTTCTGCCCCAAAATGTTCATCAAAACTGTTTTAAAACCTTCATATTGTATCAATACCCTAACTAGTTTACATTAACCACACTGGGCTGATCTAAGTCAGGACATGTCTAACTCATAGTTAGTTTGTTAGGCTTTACGAAGGGATGAAAAGCAGTATGAATCGAACCCAAGACTGCTGTACAATCCTTGATTCCCTAAATGCCTTCTTTGCATATTGTTTGTGTGTAGTCTGTGTTTGATTGACAGTAATTTTTTATCTCCACTTCAGGACTCCTGGCATTCGTGTGAAGTGTTTCCATGGTAGCAACAAGAAAGAAAGGCAGAAAAACTTGGACAAGATACAACAGAAAAGTGGTGTTTGCCTGACAACCTACGGTAGGTACAGCTGATTTGATATAGAACATCATTCATAATGTTTTCCTGCATCATCAGCCTCAAATGTTTATACCAACTCATCTATTTACTAGACATTTTGTAGTCTTGTTTCTGCTTTGTTTATCTGAATTGAATTTTTGTTTGTTTGTAGGACTGGTTGTTTCTAGCAGTGAAATACTAAGCAACACCTCAGATGGACGACCATTTAAATGGGTGAGGTTGATTTGATTAATCACGCTAATACTAATAATTTTGAATAGAACCAAAAGAACACAAAATACAACATTGAACCAATGCAAGTTATTTTCCAAACACAATACCATCCCACCCACATCCTACTAAGTAAATCACTAATACCCAGCAATAATCTAACAACCTTTTCCTGCCCCCCCCAAAATAAAATTGACAAGACAACCTGCCAGATATAAAAGTGTCAGTCCACCTATATATGTCTCTATCAAATAATGTGAATGTAGGTGGATTGAAACAAACATCTATCTAACAGGCTAGTTACCCATTTTTTAAATATGTTAGAACTAAACAGAAAACTGTAACTTATAGAAAAGCAGTTTAATGTGTAAAATTATGTGGTTACTAAAACCAGGAACGATCCACTATGATCAATTAGGTCTTGTTTATTTTGGACATCGTTTTGTTCAGTGTGTGGCTTGTTGTGGCTCGTGGATACAGTAGTTGTGTAATCTTTTGCCTTGTTGTGGATCGTTGTCACTCAGGGTCATTGGTGGTGGTTCCACGTTTTAGCTGTACAGTACTACAAAAATTATGTTTGCTATTGAAATAAACTTTGTAAGCTAGCTAGCCTACAAATCTTACATTTTTATTTTTCCCATAGGATTTCCGGGTTTTAGCTACTACGGAAATTATGTTCACTGTTGAAGTAAACTTTGTAAGCTAGCTAGCCTATTAATCCTACACTTTTATTTTTTACCATAGGATTATGTGATCCTCGATGAAGGGCACAAGATTAAAAACCCAACAAAGACAAACAAGAACATTAGGACCATCCCAGCAAGGAATCACTTCATCCTCACTGGGACACCCATTCAGAATAACCTCAGGGTAAGATATCTAAGTATCTTTCCATCATTATTGTATGTTTATACCATTGATACATACCTGATTCATACCAGCTGTATTCTTTATCTGGTGGTTTATTCACATTTGATCATGCATCATGGAGCTAAAGCACCGCATACCTGTTTATATATATCATCAAATTAAAGTTAAGGCTATGTTCATTGCATGTAGTATCTTCAAAATTGAAACAAACTTCAGTTAATAGCCTGAAACAATCTCTGGGCTGATCAAAGTCAGTGAACTACAACTCACTGATCAAATAGGAATTCAGCATGTTAGGTTAGTAAGTTTTTCCCCTCAACATTGAATTGGCTGATAGACTTTGTACTTCTTGCATCTGCAGGAGATGTGGTCTTTGTTTGATTATGTGACACAAGGACAACTTCTAGGATCCTCTAGAACCTTTAAGCAAGAATTTGAGAATCCTATCGTAAGGGTAAGTTGGGAATATAGGATTTCTTCCAACATCTATTTATCCATTCATTCACTTAAATCATCCATTCATTCATGCACTCACTCCCATTCATTCATTCAATCAGTCATCTCTCACTCATTTGCTCATTCATGTGTTCATTCATCCATGCATTTACTCACATTCATTTATTCAGTTATCACTCACTCATTTACTAATTCATTTATTCATTCATCCTCACATTTACTCACATTCATTTATTCAGTTATCACTCACTCATTTGCTCATTCATTTATTCATTCATCCATGCATTTACTCACATTCATTTATTCAGTTATCACTCACTCATTCAATCAGTCATCACTCACTCATTTCTTCATTCAGTCAGCTCTCATTCAGTCACCCTCTTCCATTTTTTCTTTTGCCCATCCCAACTCATTCATTCACTTCCCTTTCAAATTCATTCCATTACGCCTTACCCATTTCTCATTCTATTTAAGCCTAAGGACTAAGTTCTTTCCTTTTCATATTTTTGTTTACTCTTTTTTTAATTTCTAAAGGCCAGAGAACGAGATGCCAGTGCTTATGAAAAGCGCATAGGAGGTGAAATGGCCAAGAGTTTGAGGAAGCTGATAGATCCTATTTTCCTACGCCGCACCAAGGCCATGGTGCTCAAGTCTAAGGATTCAACACCAGACAAGGAAGATGGAGTAAATGCAACTCAAGGGGAGATCTCTCTGTTGAAAACTCCAAGTGCATCGTACGTTAAATTAAAATCTAATAACTTTGTATCAAAAATCAGAGAGTGAATGCTTTTGACACCAGATTTATGAGTTAATTTTTGAGGGAGGAAAATTGGAGAACCATGAGAAAAACCCTCAAAGTACAGCTGGTAAAAACAACAAGCAACTCTAGTCCTTATAAGATGGTGGTCTGAGAATCATAACCACAAGGAGGGTGTACTACACAGGGTTCGTGCTACTCCTTGAAATCCTTGAAAAGTCCTTGAATTGAAAACACGTTTTTAAGGGCGCTTGAAAAGCTCTTGGAAATAGGGAAAAACGCCAAAACTCCTGGTACATTCCTTGAATTTAATGCAAACTTAATGCTATTTCTAACTTTCCTTTTGAAATAAATAACGATTAAAATTGATTGAAGAGTTTTTGTATATTTCGTAAATAGCCTAGCTGAATATCTGGGTACTTCTGGTAAGAATGCGTAAATTAAAGATCTACTTATCTAAGCTAGTGGCCCCGGCTGAATTAGCTGCACTTTCTAATACAAAAAACTTTGTCCTTGACAATCAAATTTTTGTGCTTGAGAAGTGCTTAAAAAGTCCTTGAATTTTGTAACGCAAATGTAGCACGAACCCTGACTACAGTGATAGGTTGGCTATTCCTCGGAGGGTATAGTGAAGTGTCAGACATCCTTAACATAAGTGTTTTTTCCCCCAGGCTTCCAGAAAAGCTCACTCGGAAGAATGATTTTATCATATGGCTTCATCTGTCTGACACCCAGATCAAGATCTACTCAGATTTTCTAGGTTTGGAGCTAGTAAAAGAGGTAAACAATATTCTCATGTTACACTGCATTTCATGGTTTTGTTGTTACTGCATAAGCTTTCTTTCATTATTTTTCCCCTGAAGCTTTTGATGAGTAATCGCTCTCCACTAGCTGAGTTAAATATCCTCAAGAAGATCTGTGACCACCCAAGACTCTTGTCCGCTATGGCATGCAGTCAGTTGGGGCTAGATGATAATGCAAGGTATGTCCATCTGTTGATCCATTCATTTATCCATTCTTCCAATTGTTCATTCTTTCATCTTATCTCTCTACTAAGTCATCCACATACCAAGCATCTTCATGTCCACCTAGCATCTGTCCATCCATCCTCTCATCAACCAAAAACCTATCTATTCAACCTGATTGACAATCTTCATCCACCCGCATCCATTCATAGCACATCCATCCATAATGTCAACAATCTATACGTCTATCAACCCACCATCTATCAACCCATCTCATTTTCAGAGCTATTGACCTGGAAGAGAACAAGGAGAACGAGAATAGTAATATAGAAAGATCGCTAACAGCCAAATATGATGATGGTGGTATTGGAGTATCAGACAATGCCCTGATCCAGGAATCTGGTAAAATGCTGTTCCTGGTAGCCTTACTGGACAACTTGAAGAAAGAAGGTCACCGTTGCCTGGTTTTTAGTCAGTCAAGGAAAATGCTCAATATTATTCAAAGAATAATCACTCGAAGGGTAAGTATACATATTTTCTTTAGCTTGGGCATAATTTCCCCCCATTTCATTCCATGTGTAGAGTATCGTAATACAGTATCAGTCAGTAGTGTTCACTGAGAGCCGGTAAGCAGGTGTCCATGTGAACATTAGACATATGTTGTACAAATTTCTTTTTTGTTGTCGAGATGTATTGATCTTTGCCGGTAATGAAGCAGTTGTTGACAACATTATTAATCTTTGTTAAATAATCGTCATGAACAGACACATGAATATGAAATAAATTTGCACTAAGTTTGTTAATCATTTACAGGGTCACAAGGTTCTTCGTATTGACGGCACTGTCTCAAAAACAGCTGACAGGCAGCATTTGATCAACACTTTCCAAACCAATCCATCCTACACATGCTTTTTGCTCACTACACAGGTAAATGAAAACATACATCAATTTTGTTGAACCCTGAAACAACCTCTGGGCTGACCTTTAAGCCAAGGCACTGCTAACTCAAAGATTGAATCCTAATTAAAACAACCTCTGGGCTGGTCTAAGACCACCCATGGCTACCTTGCATATCCGAATCAAATTCAAAGGGGAGCAGGAGAGGGTGATGAATAAAAACACACTTGACATTGATATGTTTATCTTCAGGTCGGAGGTGTTGGGTTAACATTGACCGCAGCCGATCGTGTTGTTATTGGTAAGTAGTGTTGAGTCAATCAACTTACCTTTCTTTATATAGCTAGTTAGTTGCTGTTCATGATTACCAGCCAAGTTAGTTTTAGCTCAGTCATACTTCATTCCTGGTCAACATTTCTGGTCAAAATGACAGGCAAGGTTAAGAATACAAGTTCCAATGACCAGTTGTTATTTCAAGCCCAGAGCCTGGTTTACATGAGCAATGAAAATGCAAGCAAACTAACAGTGTAAACACATGGTGCAATGTTGCATGCGACATCGCATAAAGAGTAGTAATTTCTACTTCTGTGACATTGTACAACATTGCACCATGTGACACACACACAAAAACAGCCCTTTTTTATGCAATGTTGCATTGTGCACTTTGTTTACATATTCAAAAACATTTTTGGTCTTGCATTTGATTTGTATCAACACATGCATATTGACACATTAAAGAGACAAACGCAAACACAAGGAAATGAAAAAGTTTTGAATCTGTTCCTTGCATTTGTGTTGCTATAATTTCTAAATAAATAAATTTTTAAATAATAATCAGGCTTATGTTTTTCACATTTAAAACAATCTAACTTATATTTATGTTTTACAGTTGATCCAAGCTGGAATCCAGCCACTGACGCTCAGGCCGTTGACAGGTAAATAGAAAGGAAAAAATTAATACTGAATTTAAAGAAACAGTAAACATGGGAGAAAACTAGACATTTAAGAATGGAAAAAGAGATCAATTATAGCTAATAAATGAACAAACAGGAGAGAAAGGATAGCAGATATCAGATCTAGAGTTACACTTTATTCAATTCACAAGTTTTTAAAAGCTTTTTATTTTCTTTACCAGAGCATATCGTATTGGACAAAAAAAACCAGTGGTGATTTACAGGTTGATCACTTGTGGTACCATAGAAGAGAAGATCTATCGTAAACAGATATTCAAAGATGCCTTGATGAAGCAGGCTACTGGCTCCTCCGCCAACCCCTTCAGGTAAATCTGATTTTAATATTCATCATCATCATCATCATCATCATCATCATTTATTGTGCCAAGAGGTGCACAAGGTCATCACACTAAACTGTTGATAAAAAGCACTCTGTATGTTGTTTCATTTCCTCCCAGGTATTTTACCAGAGAGGATCTCCGTGAGCTGTTCACGTTAGATGACCCAATGAAGTCTAAAACACAAGTTCAGCTGTCCAAAATGCATGCACATCACCGCGATTCAGACCAGAAACTGGACAGACACATTGAGTTCCTGCACAATCTGAGTAAGAAAGGTTTTCTTCCCTTAAAAAAAGTGTTTCATTGATAAGGCAGCAAGAGGCTGATTAGTTAAGATGAACCAAAACTATTGGAACCCATTTGAGTGTGCATCAATTGCAAACCATTTCTCAGTGTCAAGCATCGATTGAAATCCACTTCAGTGATTTGGACACATTTCAGAATTCCAGTATTTTTTGGAACCCATTTTAGTCTTCTGACATTGATTGGGAACCTATTTCAGTGTTCCAACATCAATTGGAACCCAACATAGTGTTCCAACATCGATTGGAACCCATTTTAGTGTTCCAACATCAATTATTGCAACCCATTAAACTGTTCCAGCTCTGATTGGCACCCCATTCATTATGAACAACATTTTTCTTAGCCATAGAGTGACCAACATAGTTTGTTTTCTTTTCCAAGACATATTCGGCATCACAGACCACGATCTGATGTACAGTCAAGAAGCTGTGGAGACTGCTGAAGAAAAGGAACAAACAGGCGATGCTATCCAGGCTAGAGTATGTAACACAACTGATCTAGATTAAGATACCAACCCATCATGTACCACCTGAAAAAGTTTCCAAAGAAAAACGTTTTTCTTATCGACTCTTTCTTTAGCACTGGTTGTATGTTTTCCTATTTCTGACTTTCTGTCATTCCCTTCAATATCATTTCTTTGTTTACTATCTGTACATGATATGACACATGAATATGAATACAAATCAAACGATGAAATAACACTTTTGACTAGAGAATGACATGTGTTCAAATGAAACATAATATGCCCAAGATAAAGAAGTCTATTGGCTAAAAATGTAATCAAAAACCAATGACATAACACATAACCTAGAGACCTTACTGATAACCTTGAAAGGTGTGGTTGCTGAATGGTCTTTTTGTTTGACTTGGAGCCTGTAGGTTGTTTGACCTTTGACGCAGCTTATCCACTTGCAAGACACTTGGGTACCAAGTATTGTTGGGGGTACCCTTTTATACACCAACATCCAATCCACTGTGGAGGGAGAAGAGAAACTCCTAGTCGCTTCATGCTACATATTACGGAGCACCAATGCTGACAAGTGGCTCTCCCAGTTCCTATGAGGACACAACTTTACTCTGGTACTAATTGTCTTGCTTGATCTTAGGTCATTCGTGCACAGAATATGGTGGCTGCAGAATCTAGTGCAGGTGGTCAGACCCTCCCCAGCGTGCTGCCTGCACCATACCAGAACCCTAAGTCACTGCTAAAACCAATCAATGTGCAGGACTTGATCAATGAGGAGGATAAGAAAACAATCCAGGCCAAAATCCATCAGTTTGAGGTCTTCAAACCAACTCGAGAGGATACTAAGCGCTTCATGCCACGTGACAAAAAAGTGAGTACACTTGGTGTACTTTAAAAATTTTTTCAAACCCTGAAGGAATCTCTGGGCTGATCTAGGTCAGGGCATGACTCACTCACAAATCAAACCCTGAAGCAATCTTTGGGCTTATCTAAGTCAGGGCATGACTAACTCACAGATCAAACCCTGAAGCAATCTTTGGGCTTATCTAAGTCAGGGCATGACTAACTCACAGATCAAACCCTGAAGCAATCTTTGGGCAGATCTAAGTCAGGGCATGACTAACCCACAGATCGAACCCTGAAGCAATCTTTGAGCTGATCTAAGTCAGGGCATGACTATAACTCTCAATTCAAAACTGGAATTTAGTGTGTTGGGTTTTGTGAGAGAAAAATCCTTGAATCAAAGGAGAAAACTAAGAAACTTTGCTGAGTCAAGGAATTGAACTCAAAACCCCAGAGGTGACGCCACCCTTAATTCACTAGTGACCTGTACAGTAATGTTTTGATGATGATGGTGATGAAACCTAAATCTTTCTCCAGCCTCTGATGCCCCAGGCTCCCAAAGTCAATGACGTAATTGACCTGTGTACTCCACCCATCAGTCCCGGCGTACAGAAAAATGATACCAGGGATTTGACCAAGGGTGATCAGACTACTATAGATGAAGACATGGCAAACCTGTCGATTCAAAATGAAAGCAGCTCCTCTTCGGTTGAGATCGAAAAGTAAGTGCTTTGGATCGTTGTATTTCATTTTTTCTTCTCTCTCCCTTTCTTCGTTGAAAATCTCAGGAAATCTGACAAACTGAGGTGTGCCATTTGCTATTTGTTCCTTTCTTTTTAAAGTAACATTGCTTCTCAAACTGGTCCTGTTTTATCTATTTCAGCGATGACTCATCAGAGGGTAGTGATCATGACAACCCGCTTGTTATTCTGGATTCATCTCCAACTAAACAAAACCATCTTCTACCAAATCGCATGATGGCACACACACATGACTCTCCAGTACCTACATCATCACGCGACACCACTTCACCTGTTGAATCATCTGACTCGCCATTATCTAAGCCAACATGTGAGCCTTCCATGGATATAGAGATACCTGATTCGCCATCAACTGAGCCATCATGTGACACCATATCGCCTATACAGACAGGTGACTCTCAGGTACCTATATCATCATGTGACTCTACCTCACCTATGAAATTAACTGACTCACCAGCATCTGTACAATCACATGGCTTCATGTCACCTATACAGACAGGTGACTCACCTACAATATCACAGGACTCCTCATTGCCTGTACAGATATGTTATTCAACAATACCTATACAAGCATTTGGTTCTGTGTCAAATTTAGCAGAACCTGAGTTTGATGGAAGGCAATCCGATCCTTATGTGGCTGATAATGACAAAGAGGATGAGATGAATCAATCAGAAATTTATCCACAATTTTCACATGAGAAAATTGACGATAGCAAGGAATCTGTGGATGAAAGAAATACCGGAGCAAGTGAGAGTGATCTGTGTTCATCCACACCCATGGAGGATACTGACGCTTCCTCAAGAGCACCTGACGCTACCCATTTAGACTCCCATCTAGTTTCAACCACACCCTCTGAATGTGACCTTCCTCCTGACCTGCTGAAAAGGACATCTACTAATGCCACACCTGAGGATTTACACCTGTCTCCGACCAAACTAACCTATTCTAACCCCTCTTTGACCACAACTATGGAAGATGCTGTCCTGCCTTCGACCATGCCTATGGGTGATGCAGACCTGTCTCCAGCCACACCGATTGAGCAGTCTATAGAAAACATTCTGTTTGCATCCCCAGCTGTGTATGTAAATGATGACGGCATAATGCAGACACCGCGGAGAAAGAGTTCTAAGTTCAGACGTAAAAGCTTGAGTCAGCGTCCCTTCAATAACATTGATGATTCAGATGACGACGATGAAAGCAGTAATGTCATTCCTCTCAAAGTACAACAACAAGTAAAGGTTGTGGAGAGCAGTAATCAAAGTCTGAACGAAAGTTCCGATGTCTTTTTGACACCTAATTCATCAAGGAATTCAGAGTCTTTTTCATTAAACGAGGAAAACATCAACGAAAGCTTCCAGCAGAGAATGTCAAGTACCGTCATGGTATCCCAGGACAATGAAGACAAGGGTGTGGTAAACATGACTAAGGTTCGCAGGAAAGTGAAGAGGATCGATAGTACTGATGATGAAGAGAATGAAGAGGACTATGAGGAGAATGTTGCAAGCATAGAGAAAAAAGATGAAGAGGACCCCGCGTTTAGTACACCCACTGGCAGCTCGCCGGGGGCAGAAACAGAGAGCGATGATAATGCTAGGGAAGATGAACTGCCAATCAGAGCCAAGAAGACACCAAGAAAGGTCTTGAGAATCGAAAGTGATGAGGAGGAAGAAGATTGTGAAGAGGACGAGGAAAGAGCTAGAGAAGAGAACTTATCCAATGAGGATGAATCTGAATACAGTGAAGAACGCTCCAATTCTGAAGTCTCATCTGCAGCAAGTAGCCAGAACCAAGAAGAATCATTTCATTCATCAACTGAAGGGGAAAGTGAAGATAGTGTCAAAAACCAGATGGAAACTAAAAGAAGGGTAAAGAGACTTGAAAGTACTGATGATGATGATGATGATGATGACGACGATGATGATGAATCTGGGTCGTCGTCTGGGGAAAGTAAAGACGGCCACGACTGCAGCAAAGATGTGAAAAACACGTCTCAAAACAAATACCACTGTCCGTATGGACTGCATCAGTCTAATGCTGTCAATATCGAAAGGTGTGCCTGCATTCTTGATCAGGTGGAGAAGGAAAACTATGCAAGCAATGTACATCTTGCGAAGTAAGTTAGTAGTGATCATAGCTTTGCAATGTCTACTTACTCAAGATAAGAGTGTTATTGTGAAGTAGAATGACCAAGGGTCAATGTCAAGGTGGTCACAGGGTTTGGGGGAAGGAGGGGGGATTAGGAAATTTGACTGCTATTTTGGTAGGGATTCTGACAATCTTAAGTATCCACTAACTGGTAGGGAATTAATGGGGTTGGCAGGTATGAGCTTCTAAGGACATGGAACTCGACCGTGACACTCCTCAAAATATCAAATTCCTCTGGGCCTACTCACCGTTTACACATGCCAGGGGGGTCAAACAGTGCATAAGTCATTGTCAGGCAGTTGGTGTTGATTTTCATTCATAAAAGTTTTCTGTTTTATTATCAGTGAAGAAGATAACCTTGGCAGGCATGATATGGCCCTGGACTACTATCTAGAAGCCTTGAAAATAGATTCAAGTGATCTCAGGATTCATAAACGAGCCCTGGAACTTGCAAAACAACAAAATCTAGTATAAAAGAGAGAGAGAAAAAAAATTGAAATTAGGCAGCATTTAAAATTGAAATTATCATTTAGCTTTTGTCTGTTTCATTTAAAAAATGTTTGGCAAGGTTTTGTTTTATGCATACCCAGCCTAAAACCAATAATTATTAACATCAAGGAAAAAATAATACAGCCGTATTTCAATTTACAGATGCATGTACACATTTCAAAAATAAATTGTTGTCATCGCCAAAGGTGATTAGGTCATTAGAACATGGAAATGGTTTTGTTGAATACATGCAGAGAACATTGATCAGTCTCAACACTAAGGTACATGTTCTTGACAAGAATAAGAAGCAGAAACACAAGTCATTCCAGCTATTTGGAAGTTTGAATGACCTATTACAATCTCCTATCACTTTATGCCTATTGCCTATTGCCTTTGGTGATGACAACCTTTTTTGAAATAGGCATAATATACAACACTTCCGTGGCAATGTAGTAATAAATTTGATCTTACCTGTGTAATGAATGTCAAAACTTAACTGATTTCTTGTTGTGCTTGGCTGCATGAGCTACTGTGTATTTAGTCAAATCCAACTAGTGGTTTATCATCATTCCATGCTGCATTCTGATTGAATGAACTACTACTAGGCTATGGCTTATATCTTTCTAGTAGAGAAAAGTGCCAGGTTTCAAAACCAACACATTAAATTTAACAATTTATTGTTTGCATCTATATATTTGACCAACTAGTTGGATTTGACTAAAACAATTAGTCCTCTCACCCTCACAGCCTATGTGTCAATAGCCCATTCAGGCTTGAGGGCTAGTATACTTGCTAAATAGTCAGATAGATATTTGTGCTTGAGAAAGGCTTTATTTCAGTCAAGAAACCTGTGTCCTAAAATTAAGGAGCTTGAAATATTATTACATCAATATTATAATATAAATAATATCAAATTTCATAGAGCCCAGCCCCATATTCTTGGCGCACTTAAAATATTAAAGTGTAGTAAATTTACGTCCAAGTAACTTTTGAACAACAATAGAAGACAAAACAATATATATACATACAATATAGAACACTACATGTATTATATTCCATGTGGACATAAATTTACAACTAATAGTAATTGATATATTAATATATCAGATTGTTATCAGATTTTGCCTGAGATATGAAATAAAAAGAAATATATGGATCAGCAGCATATAAAATTACATTCATTTGCATAATGATATATAATACAACAGCAACGTCTGCTGGATGTTGAGCCAAACGTGCACACTAAAAAAACCTCTATGTTCCCTGCCTTTTGAAAATGCCTACATTCATAAAATTACTCAGTTTTGCATAAGAAATATTTGTCCTGCAAAATTTCTGGCTTAAGTTCAAGACAATATGTAATATACAGTATAATACATGAAAACCCCACTTCCAACAAAGCTTAGAAATCCTCCAAATTAATAATCTCTTTTCCAATAACTTTCACCCTTTAGTTAGTTATATACTTTGTTTTGTCCATCAGTCTGGATAAATCTGCTAAGTGGCAAAGTTTTTGACTTTCTTAAAAACAATTTGACTTGGTGTCATGATACCACAACTACCTCAATCCTTTTTGCGGGTCCTTTTGATTGTCTAATGAACTGTTTTCTCGGTCAACAAGTAGAAGTGATAACAGCAAACGGAAAAAGGAACAAAATTTGAGGAGGATTCTGGTAACAGTGGTAGATATATCAAGTGGAATGTACAATTCATACCGTTTATATATTTTCAATTTCATTCATCTGTCTTATGAGGGTCACATACGTTTCCTTCTCAGTCTCATATGAATGGTTAGTCTTCACATATTCTTTTGCATTTGTAGTGATCTTCTTTAATAAGGATTTTGATTCTATAAGTTCCTTAGCCAAAGAAACAAATTCCTGGGGCCTTTGGAAGAGAAAGCCAGTTTTGCCATGATGGATGATAGCTGCATTGGCTGGTATATTCCTTGCTAAAACTGGAGTGTCGAGGGCCATGGCCTAAGAATATGAAAATAGATACAACTGAAATAAAGAATCTCATTCTCAAGTGAAAGACGTGTTCTGAAATGAGTTTGTGTTTGGCCGGCTAATCAAGATTAGGGCCAGAGGGGACCTCACCTCGATTAGTGTTGTAGCCATTCCTTCACTCTTGGAAGAGTTCACAACTGCAAATGAGTTTTGAATCAGGGCATGAAGATCACTGCTTGGAAGAGATGGCATCAATACTACTCCTGGTAAACTACACATTCAAGAGAACAAACAGACAAGGTTATTTACATTGACTTCTGGATAGGGAAAAACTGTACCAAAGATAACGGACTGTGGTCAGAGATAATAATTATCAGAAAATGTTGCCCGCTCAAACAGCCAACAACTCAAATAAAGAATCTTATTCTCAAACAGCCAATCAGAATGCACTACCAGATTCTGATAGTTTACCACCTTCATTACCGCCATTTTTGGCGGGTGTTTCGATTTCCAATGTTATAGCAATGAAAGATGAAGTTTTGAATTTAATGAAAAGTGTTGATATTTCCAAAGCGTGTGGGCATGATGGCATCGGTAATAGAATTATAAAACTTTGTGCTGATGGTTTCCATGACTTCTTTACTGGTTTTATTAATTTGTCGTTTACACTAGGTAAATATCCCAAGGAGTGGAAACGTGCAAACGTCATTCCCCTATTTAAAAAAGATAATCGCCAGTTGAAAATAAATTATCGACCAGTTTCACTTTTACCTTCTTTATCAAAACTATGTGAAAAGGTTGTGTTTTTACGTCTTTACGAGTATTTAATTGATATTAATTTTTTGTACAAATATCAATCCGGGTTTAGGCCAGGTGATTCAACCGTAAATCAACTTACTCATCTTGTACATCTAATTTATCAAGCTTTGGACAAGGGGAAAGATGTCAGAATTGTCTTCTTGGATATAAGTAAGGCATTTGACAAAGTTTGGCATGCTGGTTTACTTTGTAAGCTAGAGGCACTTGGTGTTAAAGGTATGTTGTTACAGTGGATTGAGAGTTATTTGTATAGGAGGGAACAACGTGTTGTAATAGAGGGCCAATGTTCTGCTTGGAGAGTTATTGGGGCAGGTGTTCCACAAGGATCTGTCTTAGGCCCACTTCTTTTCTTAGTTTATATAAATGATATTGTATCTGGTCTTAACTCTCTTCCTTATATATATGCAGATGATACTACTCTCTTTGAAATTGTAGATAAACCCTACTTATCAGCTGACAGACTTAACTGTGATCTTTCCAGCATTAGTGATTGGTCTCATAAATGGAAAGTTACATTAAATCCTTCTAAATCACGGTGTATCACTTTTTCTTTGAAACGTGAAAATGACCCTCACCCCGACCTTTTTTTGGATGGAAGAAGGGTTGACGATGTCAAAACCCATGAGCATCTTGGGGTAACTTTGACTAGTAATATGACTTGGAAAGAGCACGTTGTAAAGAAAAGTGACAAAGCATATAAACGACTTAATTTACTGAAATCTTTAAAGTATAAACTAAATAGATCAACTCTCATTTGTTTATATAAAAGTTTAATTAGGTCTCTTTTGGAATATGCTGACGTTATTTGGGATAATTGCTCTAAAGCTGAAGTGGAATTGTTAGAACATATTCAGTACGAATCTGCCAGAGTGGTCACTGGTGCAATTAAAGGAACTAGTTCTAAACTTTTACGTGAGGAATTAGCGTGGGATGAGTTAAGCTCTAGACGTAAAGTTCATAAACTTGTACATTTTTATAAAATTGTGTCAAATGCGACCCCTCTCTATCTTTCCGAGTTACTTCCTTCCACAGTTTATCAGCAATCAAAACGCGCTCTCAGATCAAATTCTAATTTCCGTCTTTTTCCTTGTAGGACAGAACGTTTTGCACAGTCTTTTTTTCCGTCGGTTGTTAAATTATGGAATTCTTTGGATCTACAAACTAGGAATATAGGATCTTTGCAAACTTTTAAAAACGAGATTTGTGACAAATTCTTTTCCCCAAAATATAACAAATTATTTGATTATTCCTTTTCCAGAACAGCGTCTATTCTACACACCCGGCTTAGACTAGAAGCGTGTGCTTTAAATGAGTATTTGTTTCGTATCAATTGTTCGCCTTCTCCGAAATGTGTTTGTGGGACTTCGAATGAAACAGTAATGCACTTTTTCTTTGTATGTCCTCGATTCGCTGCTCAACGTTCTTCTTTTCTTACCTCAATTGCACAGATTTGTGGATCATTGTGGACAAATTTGTTCTCAAAAAAGCAAAAATTAAATTGTTTACTTTATGGCTGTAAGGAATTAGACTTAAAAAGTAATTGTAAACTATTTTCTGAAGTTCAAAAATATATTCTAGCTACTAATCGTTTTCAATCTGACTTTGATGCTACATAGTTTTTTCCCCCCCTATTGTTATCTCATTATAAGATTGTTGTACTAATTTTAGTTCGTATTTATTGTGTATTTATTGTACTTATTTTCTAATTTCCGCTTTTGCTATTTATTATTTATATTGTAAAATTGACGTAAGCCCCCTTGTTAAGTCTCGTTGCTTTTGGGGCAAATGTTATGATAAATATGTTTAAATAAAAATAAAAAATTTAAAAAAAAAAAAAATCAGAATGCAGGATTTTGAAGATAGCAGACTAGAAAAAAAAAAGTCAGATTATGTGACCTCTATATACTATACACCACTGGTTAAGCCCAAGCTTTGTTATAGCAGGCATAAGGTACGGTAATGTGTCTTTGCTTCGACACCAATCACAAGACCAGAGATGTAAACCAATCAATCACAGCCCTCCAATGGGAACCTTGACTCTAACTAGCTGGCGCCTGAACCACAAAACCCTGTGAGTAAACACCACCACTTTGCTCTATATTTAGAGGTAATGAACGCACCCAATTCAATCTTCTCACACCACAACTTACGTCTTGACTTTCATCTTCACTTCTGATGCAAATTCTTTATCTAGCTGTGAATATAGTATGCAGTTGATTATTGTCATTGTATTTCAATTCCACTGAAATAGATCTCTTCCTTTGGTGAAGTATTTTCCCATTTCAGACCTCATGTCTTCTCATGAGTATAAGATTCTTTGTTTGAGTTGTATCTATAGTCACATGTCTTCTCATGTGCAACCATTTAACAACAAAATCGTACTCTAAGGAATGACATGTAGTCTGAAATGGGAAAACATTAAACCCAAGGTAGAGGTCTATCGTGTCAAATGAGACAGTTCTACTGTCCTTAATTATGCATTTGACTGTCTTCCATCAAATCATAACTTACCTCAGGTCCAATAATAACAAGGAATATTCTCTTGTCTTGACTATGCCACTCTGCAGAAACACAACAGAATTTATGGGTCACTTTTTGCTATAAAAGTCTTGTATTATGATGGTGACACGGCACGGCTCTTGACACAGTCATGGTACAGGATTGATGACATTCTTTGAACCAATCAGAGCATGCGAGGTCTACTATTCATTCAATGGGAATGCTTCACTCATCAACATCATGATTCTGTGAGCTAGTATTTACAGTCATAAAATCTTCTCTTAGGTGAAGGAGTTTGTAATCTTATCTGTAACATATTCTACCTGAAACAGCTTCCACTAGGTATAAAGGATCCTTGACTCTTCTTAAACCAGCAACCAGTACAAATATTAACTACAATGAATAATAACAGGGTTATGCAATCAAAAGCAGTACTAGGGAGGGGAAGGGAGGGATGCTTTTATAGCTAATGTAGTCATCCATGGTTGGCTTACAACAATATATGAAGATAACTATTTTCACATTAACAATATAATTTATTTGCATAGCAACTTATTTGTTGTTTTGGACATGATCCAAGTAGCTAAGCTAAAAGCACTTTTAAACTTACTTAACTAATGAAGGCTCTCCGCACCAAGAGGTGCATATGTGACCTTTCATGCACAAGTGTGTCCCTGATTACTTACTCTCTCCTGAGGACTGCCATTGTTTTCCTCCTCTAAATCTGTAACTAAAAATAACTTCAATTTAACTATTATTAGCCAATCTGAGGTTGAGGAAAAAATGGGTCAAACTGGTATTGCAGTGTATTGTGGGGCTGTTTGAGGGGACACAATTCCCAGATAGCATCTATTCAGTTTGTGACAGCCCCAAAAAGGCACTGCAATAACTACTCAACACAGTTTTTACCCTCAACCTCGGAATGGGTAAAAATGATGTTCAAGGAACATAGAGTATTTTTAAAAAGGTAGGGGATTGGCTTACATTGGAATTAGCAGACTAGCTACTATTCATATATATATGAATATGACTAGAAGTGAAATATGGTAAAACCTTGAAAGTTTTATCAGAGAGTATTTATTTGTGTGTGTTGGGGGGCACTTTATAAGCCCACCAGCCCCTCCCTCTTTGTTGCCCATGATGTAACATTCAAATACTCAAAACACTTTAATCCATGCATATGAATGCTGAGGTGCAACAGTTGAAAAATACTTACAGATTTGTCTGTGCATTAGCACTTGTGGACATGTGTTTGAAGGACTTACAAGCACAGCTAAAGGAAGCAACAGCAGATTAGTAAGTTTCTTTTGTCTCAAAACAATGACAAATTATCATTCATCTCAAAATAGATACTGGGCTCCCTGTGTCATGGTTAACATACCTTGAGTTTGTATTCTGATCTTGTCCTTGTAACTTGGCTTAAAAAAATAAGGTGGGAATCATAAGGAAGAGCATTCAAATCTTATAACAGCTCAGCTCTGTTTGAGCCATAAAACCTATAATTGTATAACCTGACTGGGCAGGGCATGGCAGAGCATGGCTAACTTACAAGGGGAATACCTATCAAACTCTGATCAACTGTAGTTGCATATTCAAAATATATCCTACCCATAACTTGACTGCCTGCTCCATCATTGCCCTGCTAAATGCTATGAGATACCTGTTGAAGTAAGTTATAAAGAAATAATTAAACTCAAAACCATCCCCATAAATATAATGGTATTTGTTGGAATTAAATTATTTTCAACATTGCACGAACAGCTTCTAACCATTACCTTGCATTTGCAACTGCTTTTGTCATGACTTTCATACGACATTCATCACCATAATATACATTTATATCTGTTCCACCAAACACTATGCAATATGGCACACAACAATCTGAAAAATAATATTTTTTTAGCTGAATATGTACAAAGATATATGGGGGGAAGGGGGGGGGGAATGCAATACGTTTAAATCACTAATGGCAATGAGGCCTCCTGAAACCATTAGGCTATATTATTATTATATATATAATCTATGATGATTACTATTAATCATTTGACCGGTTGGCTCAGTTGGTAGGGCGCCGGACTATTGTGCGGGAGACCAGGGTTTCGATTCCTGGCTGGACCAACACTCAGGGTCTTAAAATAACTGAGGAGAAGGTGCTGCCTTTGTAATTACATCTGCAAATGGTTAGACCTTCGCGTCTTCTCGGAAAAGGACGTTAAACCGTAGCCGCGCGTGCGCCTGTCTCACCGCACTATCTAACCCTGTATTGCAGGGACGTAAAAGAACCACTGAGGACGTAATAAAACCCTGGCAGTGACCACCCTCAGTGTCTGGCCTTTACTAATGATTTCTTAACGGGTTGATTTGTGGGTTGGGTTAGGGGTTTTTAAGGGTTGGGATTGGTGTATGTACCTCGTAGGGGACCTTGAGTCCTATTGTGCTACACCAGCCCTCGGGCAAATTCTCAAATAAATTTGCATATTGGCAAAAGTAGAACATTTTACGCATTGGTGTTATGTGTTATCTTATAAAATAATACAATATATAGAAATTATTATATAGAGGGTGAGGGCTGGTGCAATATTACTAGTGGGACGTATGCCATGTGTCCCTCCTTAAGCTTTTCATAAAGTGCAATTTGTTCTATTTCCCCCATTCTCTCTGCATAAATAATTGCTAACCCACACCACACTATTTAACCCCCCCACCCAAAAAACCCTCTAAATAATTACCAGTCTCTCATTTAAGTACCCAAAAACCTCAACTCTTAAAAGCTAATTTTTTAAAAGTCTTAAAAATTCTTCAAGATTAAAATGCCCTTACTTTTGTTCTTGGAACTTTTATCCCAGCTTTTAATTCAGGCTATTCCATTTCCCAACTCTAAAATATAGACCCTGATATAATTTGATAAAGAATAGATAGGCTATAATAATTCAATACCTACCCCAAAGCAGACAACCAGACCTCCATGCATGTATACCAATAGCGCACTGGATACCCAACTGCTTTATATATTCATCTAATAATGCAGGATTTGCAAACTGGTTGACATCAGCAAGCTCACATTCTATGTCTGATTCAAGAACTTCTTGTCTATAAATTAAGCAGAAACCACTTTTTATTTTTATTTTTAAGTTGTGACGTATTTCTGGGTCCAATCACACAAAAGTTCACTAAATCTTGCCACAACTTAATCCCAGGATTTATTCTCTACCTTCAATGATTAGATAGATACAATATATGAACAGAAAGTCCTGCTATGAAAAAAACCCACACAGAAAATAACTCGAGAAGGAATCAATTTGGACCCAAACGTCATTTGTCATTCGAATTACGTCACAGTAACAGCTATATAGGCATCATATGGAAATTTTACAGGGGGGGGGGGGGGGGGGGTTAGTTGCCAAAGTACTAGTGTTAGGAAGAATGTTGACACAACCTTAGCTTGGATTTTGCAAGGGGTCTATTGTCCGAATGAACAAAAAACACTACATGCATTTAAAAATGTGTGTATTAGTCTAAACAAAATTTCCAATGAAATTGTTTTACTCTATGACATTGTAAAAAGGTTATGAACTATAAGCCCATATCAAAATACCATATGCAAAACTAATAACGATTTAATAACATCGTAAATCTTGTAAGGTTAATATCGACAGTCTTTACAGTTTTAAAGGCCTGTGGAGTATCCTTCAACACGTATTTAGCCACTTAATTGTAGCAACAATAACATCAAGAGATAACATAAACGACAATTAAACAATTAAGATAACGATAGAATAACACAAATGCTAAACTTTAACACGTATACAGAAATTTTAAGCACCTTATTCTCTTAGCAGTAGAACTGTTGCCTGTCTCAGCTCTCAACGATGAAAGAATCAAGACCTTCATAAGGCAAATCCATCTAGACCAGAACCGGTCATCTGACAAAACTTCAAGAGATTTTCATTTAGCGGGAGGTTTTTTATTTACATTTTTTGCAGGTGATCAAATATACTGGTTTTCAACTTTAGACATATCTCTTGGTGATTGACCTCAAACCGCAAGAGAATGGGACGAGTAGTACGTGGAATATATACTTATTTTTGATTGGTTCTTTCGAGGTCCTTATGCCATTCAATAAACACTGAAAAATAACCCTTAAAAATTTTGTTTTCTCGAAATTTTACCTCAATAAAAACATATGAAATTAGGTTTTTTCTATCTAATTTACGTTTTCACTTTACTTTTGCATTTTCACAATTAAACAAAAATCTTGCTTCCATTTTCTATAAAAAATATAAGACGAATTTCTTTTCTAAAGTAGTACAATCTAGAGGTACATATTTTATTATAGCAAATACGAATAGACACGTAGATATCTTCCCAATCCTTTCATTTGTTTCTTTAGTTTCCCCTTTCATTCGTTCCCATCAGCGGGGTATCTTAAATAAGTGATATAAAATCTCGAATGTCCAAACATGTCCTGTTAAAATAGCTGACAAGTCGAAACGAAAGATCATGTTCAAACCATTAAAATCTTTGAGTCATCACGGTTTCTAATGCCAACACTTCAATAAGCTGGGCAAGTTTAGACTTGAACTCTTTATTGCGCTACTGATTTTCTATTAACGAATTTGATTGGTCAAAATTTTAATTCGATTCGCTGGTATGTCTTATAAGCTTTACTGTGATTGGTTACTTTGACATGCGAATTGGCGCAAAAATACTAATCTCATTCAAGGTAGGCAAAAGATTATCAACAAATATTCTGCTGTACTTTGGTCCAGTTTATAAGATGTCTTGGCCGTTTAGTATAAGAGAAAGAGCTAAGATGAAGCATGTTCTTTTAACTAAGCCTTCACAGACAATTAAATCTAGACTAATGGTTCGTGTCTCGGCTGAAGCTCACCAAGGCGGTAGAAGGTACATGGAGGACCTAACTTCAGTTCTCTTCGATCGACAACGCGTTGGAAAAGACATTGGTCAGTGCTATGCAGCTGTTTATGACGGTCATGGAGGTAGTGAAGCAGCTATATTTGCTAGGGCAATGTTGTGGGATACGATCAAAAAGCAACGAGGTTTTTACTCTCAAGATCCAGCACACGTAGTGAAGGCTATCAAAGAAGGCTTTTTGGCGACCCACAGAGCAATGTGGAAACAGTTAGGTACGTAAGAGAATCTTAAGTAGTTAAGATCCTTTTGACCTTTGATATTCTTATTTAAAAGTGGATGCCTACAACAAGAATTAGGATTTAAAAAATAACCCTTTGTTTTCAGTTTTCGCTAGCGCTGTGAGTGACGCCATGTTCTCGTAAACTTGCTTCCATGTAAAATTTTCAATTTGGTTTAGAATAATATTTTAATCAAGCCAGAAGGCCTTTGAAATCTCCCCTCCTCGATCCCTTAATGAGACTGAGTCTTTCTAGTTTAGATTCTTAGATTATTTTTGGATCTTTCTTTGTCGATCTGGCACTAAAGTACATTGTAAACGAGCTTTTGAAATTCAAATTTCGAGCGAGCGTTACTGTTTTGGCCACGCAATATGTAAATTTCAGTTACGCCTATCGTTCGTGGTAAAGCGAAGTTTTACTTTCTATTTTACTTTCCTTACATTTTCAACGGTTTTCAAAAAAAGTTTACTATGACAAGGTTTTTTATGGCGATGAAACGGAAGTCACCCGTGATCTTGTTAACCTTGATTAATATTCAGCTGTCAATCATACATGGATGGCAGCACTCAAATGGGTTTTCCTTGCTCAAAACGAAAGCGAAAGGCGCGCGATATCTCTCAAAATGATAATATTCCACAAAATGTCATCTTTATACCAGATTATGTGGTTCAAAATGATGCACGAATGAACTAAACTAATGTTTTGACACAACTCAAAGTACGGTTACGGAGTGGTAGAAAAAATTTTTTATTTATTTTTTCCTTATTTATTTAGCGATTATTTAGCTTAATTTTTCTTAGAGCTATCAACACATGATACTGCTAATAGTATGGTACAGTTTTTATTTAAATAAGTTTAATCTGATCATTGCGCGGGAAAGGTGAACTGTTTTAACAGTATCAACTTCATGTCTCCAAGCAAAAACCACTAGAAATTTTATTTCGTAAACGTTTTTTACTAGTATGATAAAATACAGAAGTTATTCTAGTCAAAAGGGCTTCAAAATATAAAGATAAAGAAAAATTCATCTTTCGGTATATAAGATTATTCAGTTACAGCGTGTAATTATTTTTTGTAGCACCGCCCTCATAACAGCTGTGGGATACCAATATCTCTCGCAACCCTAGGATATTTATTATTTAATTCTTCCCATTGAATTTTTTCTGGCAAATTTTCTGTAGTCTAAAAAAATTATTTTGTAATAACCGTAGGTATAAGTATCATGCGTTGCTATTAGTTTTAGTAAAAACTCATTTGCATTTTCAATCTCGTAGATAACTGGCCCAAGACAAGACATGGTTTGCCCAGCACGTCAGGGACAACCGCTGCTATAGTAATTATCCGCGGGCGCAAGATGTACGTAGCTCACGTTGGAGACTCCGGTGTGGTGCGGGGAAAGATAAAAAATAAATTAACTAAAGCTGAGCCACTAACGTCAGACCATAAACCAGAGAGCCCAGACGAAAAGAAGAGAATTGAAGACATCGGTGGGAGAGTGTTGGTTCGTAACGGCGTACACCGAGTAGCCTGGAAACGACCTGTCGTTCTGAAACACAAGGGACCAATAACAAGAAGGACTCAAACAGAAATGGTGCCATTCTTGGCTGTATCCAGAGCTTTAGGTAAAAACAAGAATAAGATAAAAACGATAGAGTAATTTGGGGGTGGGGGGTGGGGTGTTGATTTTATTGAAAACATCCGAAGTGGAAGGGATTTACTAATGTTTGTTTCCATGGAAACATAATATATCGTAATTAAAGTTTCTAATTCATTATTTCGTAGGGGATCTGTGGAGTTTTGACTACTTTCGCGGGGAGTTCGTCGTATCTCCAGTTCCGGACGTTCAAGTCTATACAATAGACCCTAGTGTCCATAAATACGTCATCGTAGCTAGCGATGGATTGTGGGGTGTCGTACGTCCGGACGAAGCAGTTCGTTGTGTAAATGAGTCAATTCAAAATGTAGATGAACTTTTGGATGTTGATGTGTCTCATAGGTGAGGATTTTTTATTGAAAGTATTCCTAAATAATACGGTCTGTAAATAGATCTTTTTAAGGGAGGGAAGGGAGGGGCGCATCCAATCCTGCTAAGCTTGAATGCGTAACACAAACTGGCGGCCTTGTGGGGTCCTGGTTGGGAGTCGGCATCGCCTTTATAGGTTCATAGCCCAAAGGAAGCGGTCAACGAAACAACAATAATAATACTTTTTCCCGGAAGCTTCTGTTTTTGTCTGAGGCAAATTAGGCCATTGTTTGTTCTTACACATGAATGCAATCAGTGCAAAGAAAAACAAGACAGTTTTTATTCCAGTTATCCTGGGACGTTTGTGATTAACAACTGTGATATGATACTGCAAACATTTCGAAAATCGAGTTTGAAAAACCTTTCTCGGAAGGTTCGCAGCGCATGACTCAAAACAAAGCTATGCTAAAGACGCGGCTTCTTCGTCTCGCGTCCGTGAAGTTCAGTCATCCTGAACTTTGCTTGACTGCGATGTGAACTTACTGTTTTGAAACGCGCATCCTATAGAACAAAATTTCCGACCATAGGAAACAGCGGCTGGATACAGCGCGGTCACGGCAAGGCAGGTCTATACCGTGAGTTTTGCACAGTCATACGAAACGGATGAGACTTTATGTCGTTTATTGGTAATTAACGCCAAGTTACTGACAAAAAGAAATAAAAATGTCATTTTTTCATTTCGATTTTATCCAGTAGTAACTTAAATTTTCGTTCCTTTCAGACTTGTTTCTCTTGCTTTATCAAGATGGCGAGAACAGCGCCTTCGTGCAGATAATACATCTGTTATCGTAATATTCTTTGAAGAAGGCGGCTCGAAGCCCTGTAAACACAAGTCACCGTCCGAGTCACCTCAGGCGGAGTCTCAGACAGACACAGACACTGCTTCCGAAGTTAGCACGGAAATGACCCGAGAGAACACGATGAAAACTTCGGATAGCAGCGAGAACCAATCACAATCCGACTTGACGCCAACCTCCACAAACCTTGATTCGGACAAGCCGGCTCTTGTCCGAACTTTAGCGTTTAGATGTACTGAACCACAAAAATCTCATCTATCACCGTCGCTTCAACCTGAGAGTGTTTGTATGAACTTACAATAACTAGGTTTTTTTTATATAGTTTTTCTTCTACCAATATTTCCAGTCCGTTAGCCTTGAGATGGCAAATATTTTGTGTTCTGGTCTAGCCTTTTGTTTGTCATGCCTTGCGTGGTGTTGTCCGACCAGAATACATGTTTGTCCAGCTCAGTCAAGGTCTCAGCACGCTTTCTTCAGGGGTGGGGAGGGGTAGTCATGATATTCAAATTCATGTTTATAGCAAATTTTTTACAATATTTAAAGAAACCAAAAGCTCATTACATTGTATTATGTTTAAAAATCAAAATTGCTGGTTATTATGTCATCTAATTTGTCATCAAATTGCATAGATATGCTGATCCGGAGAGGTTTAAAAATTTTTTTTTCCAGTTTTTCGTAATGGTGTAAATAGGTTGAAGCATTTTTTAGCAAAAATCTTTGTAAAGTGTACAAATAACAATTAGAATGTGGAATCTATACATATGAAGAATTGAATAACAATATATCCTTTTTGAATTGATAACAAGCTTAATTTAGATGATTATGAGAATTAAGAGTGAAATATACATCGGACATCTCACGAGGCCAAACTGGCCACAGTAATGGGTCATGTGATCCATTTTGGCCAGTGAAAATAAGTTTGAAAATTACAACTGATCTCTTGAGGAGGAGCTATCGATAAGAGAATGATTTCGGATTAAAACGCGCATGCGCAGTTATTGTTTTGGTGGTCTACCAGTCAATAGCCGATTAGTCTACTCGCCACCCGTTTTTCGAAGGCTCCTCTCCCCACAAACGTTAGTCGGGAGGGAGTTTCGGACCAGCATTAGTGCGGCTGCTGAGAAGACTATAATAGCCCATGCGACCTAATTAATTCGAATATTCTTAAATATTTGATAGGACAAATTTTAAAATGTAATCGTGTAAATAAGACAAATTGAACGCTTATGTCACTACCTAAGACTAAGGTCAAACGTCGAACTTCACATGAGCCGAACCTTAATTACATTGAAGAACGCATTGTTAAAATCCATTGTTTCCGATTAGGTTCGGCTCAGGCGAAGTTTGACGTTTGACCGGAGCCTTAGAATGCTAGAAAATATTGGAACAAAATTCAAAGAAAACTTTATCACCTTAATAAAAATGTTTTGAACGAGTTTTTCTTGCTTTTAACTGTTTTTTATGGAGTTTATAAATGTTTCAGGTTTGTTACCTCTATGAAATGGCCTAGAGCATAAAAGATTTGCCTTTTGCATGATTGACTGATTTCCCAAAGTTATGCATGACCTTAAGTATTATTTCGTTATCGCAAACGCTTGAACTTTTCTTACAACTTGAAATGCTGACAAAAGCAGAACATTGCAAGTTGCAGGTGACATCTCAAACACTCGCAACTTGCAACGCATTCTTGGTCTGCGATAAAAACCGGATATGGATTTGGATTTGCGACAGCAGAAAATGGGTAGACTGATTTTATTAAATCGAGAAAGAAAAATGACTTGTTAGTACCAAGTGATAAAAAAGATGAAGAAAGCAGTTGGTTTAGAGTCTACTAGCTATTCGGCGTACTATTTTTTCACGGGTTGAATAAAATCACACACTTTTCCAGTTACAGACTGTACAACAGTTTTCTTGAACTTCATTCGCTGACACGTTGCCGAAAGCTCTATCTTTCGAAAGTAAAAAATACTGTCAAGACAGATACAAACAAATTGAAGAAATTTTAATGAAAGAATCTGGGAATTACAATGGTGAAATTGAAATGAATTATGAAATGAATAAACATATTTTCAGAAACCAACACTAATACGACTACGACCTTGCCAACTGGTTTGCTTATTGTTCACCACAAAAGATTACCCTGGTAATAGTCCTCTTCCCTTGAATGCTTCGATTGAATTACTGGGAGGGTAAAATAAAGGTATAGTTATGGCGCAAACAGGGGCACCTACATGTTGCACAACCATTCTATATAAGAGCTCTATAGCTCCTACGACATTTGCTTCGGCAGTGTTGTATTAATCAATCGGCTTCAAAAAAGAAACCACGGTACAAACAGTCACGTATGAAGCAACATACAATTATTGCAAGACCACAAAGTAATGACTGTAAAAGGCATAAATATTATTATAAGTCCATACAATGACGAGAAACCGTCTCGCTGCTATACAGCTAGAGTAGATTTCATATTACGATAAAAAAACCCCGAGATCTCGCGCGCTGTGATTGGTCAAGAGAATGTCGTCCATTTTGTACCGTATCCGTTCCGTGACTTCAGCAGCGTGTTTAGCGCAGTTTTACTGTGATACGAAATCTACTCCAATAATATAATTACTTGAGATATATATTTTGATGAAAAGAGCCTATCAGTGGGATGGACATGAAGTCCAACCTAAATCACAGGTCAAATGGAATATTTTTTTTCCTAAATCAAACTGGTTGCTTTATATTCCGTTGCGATCAAATTTGTTTATTATCATTCGTTAATAGCGCTCATAAAATTGATGTTTTAAGTTATATGGTACTTGATACAAAATTTGTACTTTTCTCAAAGAGAAATAAAAAAGATCAACTTGTATATCGGAGCGTGTCGATCTCCCCTCTATTCCTTCCCCACCCCTCCCCTATTGGTCCAATTTATATTCATGAATTTCAAAGAGCTAAATGGATGGTAACAGCCCCATCCCTCCCGACCCATGTCTACGATCTCTTATCTTTTTACACATGAACATTTGGTTTTCAATAAATGTAGATGAACGTTCGCATTTACTGAATACTATTGCAATGGGAGTTGTGGGCTCCCTGTGTAGGCGTAAAGGAGCAAGACATGGCTTGTGATCCAATCCCTTGTAACTGTCTTGTGGTCGTTTCCGGTATAAATAACGTATTTTTCCCTGGTGAATCGTTACGAGGTTGATGAACGGCACGTCCAGCATGCTTCTTTACTCTTAGTCTGTTTTGTGCTTGTGTATGTTTTCAGGAGGAGCTGTATAGAGTAACAGTTGAAAGAATGCATTCAATGCATTTCATTATCACTTGCCCCCCACCCTACTCTCCACCCCCGTTAGCTTGGTATCTAGTATCCTTTCCCCTTTCCACCCTGAGGTTTAAGGCGCTTTGGAAAGAGCTTAACTTTGGCTACGATAATATGAAGCGAACTGTTTCAATACTCCCATTTCAAGTTCGCCTTCGCTCAGTCTTAGCCTCGATTGTGTACAAATGCGTTCTATTCTTAGGTCCATTGTATAGTAAGGAATGTACGTACTACGGAACCATATGAGTTGATTAAAATGCCGCGGGTTTTGGTCGAATAGCAGAACAATGAAATCCCTTTCCTCTCAGGAATTGAGTTCTTTCTCATGTGAGACAATCGTATTGTACCTACATTTTAGTGTATTTGAGGCCCAAGCCCTTCATAGAAAATGTTGACTAGAACCTAGAACCCCATGCAATATAAAGATAATAAATATTTTAATAAGCTAGATACTTACGGATAAGATTTCTAGTGATAAATTTTAAGATTTCATCCACAAGAATGACAGGGAAAGACAATTTCAGGACTGCCATCCACTCAACCCAGTTAAGAGGAGTTATACGGAAGATAGTCTGACAAGAAAAAATAAATTGTATTTATTGCTTTGAAAATTCACCAACAAACATAATTATAAAAACCAATACAGAAGAAGAGTTTTGGGACATATAGATTCTATTATATGCCATACTGTGGATTCCACTGTTACCAGTAAATTCCCACGTTTTAAAATTTCCATTTCCCATTAATATAATAAGTGATTTTTTCTTCGTTTTGAAACTAAATTTTTTATACACTTAGTTCTTAAATTCCGTCTGAATGTAGTATAACAAAAGATGGTCATTATCAGCATCTTTAGTGGACGTTTTACGACCAAACCGATGCAAAGCAAAGAATACTTACATTACAGAAGGGAACGTAGAGTATGAAGAAATGCATAAGGAAAGATGCAGTTATGGCTATCAGCAATGAAGGGTTTTTCCATGGTGGCATCTTGAGTAAACTTTGGTTTTCTGTCAGACTGCAATAACAAACGAACAAAGAAATTACAGTGAATCTAGCAGCACGTTTCTTGCATGGGGTAAGGATTTTTGTTCCCTTTCCTTAATAAATAGCCCTGGAATTACGTGTTACCAAGAGAGAATAAATAAAAGAAAACGTCTTAACGCGCGTGCCACATAAATTCCCGGTTGGGCTATTTTTAGTGACTGGATACAGTTTAAATTTCTCTTTACCCTACTCCTGTGCGTCATCAACTTGTGCATGCGCTCTTTCTGTTTCGTTTTAGTGATCTTATTTATGCTCTCTTAGTGTTACTCAGACCCAAACAGCACATAAAGGAATAGGAAAAGTAAAAGTTTTGACTTACCTGTTCAGAGCATTTAACATCTCTATGGTGACAAGTACTGATAAAGCCATAGTCATTGGATGGAGGTCACTAAATATAGAACAGTCTACCCCAGCAAAATTGGTAGGGTCATTAGGGCACTGCATGTGATGAGTCTGTGGATACCAATAAACTGGGTCGACAACAAGTATAAGCACATGCATATATATATAATACACATATTTCAGTATATGAGGATATATATAGACCAAGTATTTGTACTGCGGTTATAATGTTTATAATTGAGCTGATCTGCGCAGTATATCAAGCAACTTATGCAGCTGCTAATTAAAAGATTCAGATACTTTATCAGGATGTAAGATAGACAGGTAAAGCAGTTACAGGATGAAATACCACCATTTGCATTGCTACGCGGCCACCCATGACAAAAATCATGACGTGCACTTTGCAATAGACTGCAGTCAATCAAACACGTTGACATCATTTCCACGCATTTGGATCAGCCCGGTAGGCCTGGTGAGTGTGGATCATAATACTTGTAAGCAATCGACAAGTTTTGGTGCCTTTTGAATCACACACGCGTGTAAATGATGTCAACGTGTTTGATTGACAGCAGTCTATTGCAAAGTGCACTTCACGATTTTTGTCTGGGGTGGCCGCGTAGCAATGCAAATGGTGGTAAAATTCATTGCAACTCATTCTTCTCTCCAGATCATGCAAGTGGTGTAGCCCTTGTTCTAAGAGTTCCAAGAGTCTGAAGTATTTCTATTTTTTATATAATTTCATGTGAGGTATGAATGTTGCAATCAATGAACCAAAACAAAACATTAGTATTTTTACTAAGCATTTTCATTGGTTTTGCAGAGATTAAATGATTGAGCAGCCCTTTTCCTATAATTTCAAAGAAAGAATGCCACAACCAAAGAAATTTTGCCATACTCACCAGTTGGTAATAATTCACTTTAGGACCACCTTCATAGAACATAAACCACCAAGCTGAGGCTCCAACAGTTGCCACGCCAACATAAATCCCTATAGCTAAGTAACGGAAGAACAGCCAACCATTGATAAGGGACTCCTTTGGATTACGTGGAGGCTTCTTCATGATGTCTGTGTCAGGGGGGTTGAAGCTGAGGGCTGTAGCTGGGGGTCCATCTGTCATGAGATTGACCCACAGCAGCTGTACTGGGATAAGAGCTTCAGGCATGCCGAGAGCAGCGGTTAGGAAAATACTGAAAGTTGAAATGCAATATCAGGATTAGTATAACCAAGGGAAATTGAAATAGAACCATTAGAAGTTTGTAAGAGGATATAAATCATATCCACAGTCATATTCTCAAAGGGATAACATGTGGTTTGGTACACTATCGCCAAGACTGTTTACGAACATCTGAAAGGGTGTGGTTGCCACATGGCTCAAAAAAAGTATATCTTTGACTCACTGTATATTTTAATACAAGATTTTTTACTAACCTGACGACTTCTCCAATGTTTGATGAAATAAGATATCTTATAAACTGTTTAGTGTTGTCATAGATAGATCTCCCTTCCTCTACAGCAGCTACTATTGTTGAGAAGTTATCATCCGCTAGAATCATTTCTGAAGAAATGGTTAAGAAATTTCTAATAGAATCAAAAAAAACAAACCTCAAACACAATAAGTAAGGACCCCCTTTTCTTATCTAAATACAGTGATCAGAAACTCAAAGCCTTCCTTGAATAAGAGAAACCAGTGAGGGTATGAAGAACAGAACATAGAACAGGAGAAGACCTCCATGTTTATGATGTTACAACATACTGGCTCAAGGTTTGCAAGAATTCTCAGAGAATGGATTGACTTTTACATCATCTCACTAGTAAATGAATTAAGGGAGGGAATGTGAAATGGAAAGGAAAATAAAGGAGAGGAAAAGAAATGAGAAGAACGAAAAAGGAGGAAGGAAAAATGAAAGAAAAGAAAAAGAAGAGAGTAATATAGGGAGGAAAATGAAAATGATGTGCATGTAAGTGGACATGGAAAAGATAGCAGAGCAAAGATAAATAGAAGACGAAAAAAGGAAAGAAAAGGAAAGGAAAAATAAACTGTAACTATCATATATCTGCTATTTGTGACAGAATATACCAGCATTGTAAACTGAAAAGGATACCAGAAGCACTCTTTGCAACAGCAGTGCCTGATCCCATGGCAACACCAATCTCAGCCTTCTTCAAGGCAGGAGCATCATTGACTCCATCACCTGTCATGGCAGAAATCTCTCCTTCTGCTTGTAGATACTCTACTATTTTACTCTTGTGGGATGGCTCTACTCTTGAAAAAAGTCTGTGGGAAAAACCATGACATTTTTGTTTTAAAAAGGCCATACAGTCCATGGAAGTATGCGATGTAAGTTATACCCTCATTAGACCCATCCGCCCACTAATAATTCAGTTTCTAATGTAGTAAGGCAACGATAGAATCTGATACTACACATTTGATCTATAAATTTGCCATCTCAGGATGGTTTACCCACAATTATAGCAAGGTGATTGCTTGATGACTCATTTACCTTGCACTTTGGCATGCCTCTCTTTGTTCCTCCTGTGTTAGGTCATCAAACTCTCGTCCAGAATAAGAGAGCCCTACACAAAAAATAACATGCGTAATAGGTAAATTACGAGCCTTGTATGAAACGACTGAAGGAGAGGGCCAATGGACCTTTCACAACTTCAACTTCAAAAAATGTGCCAGCTCAACTAGAAACCGCGGACAGATAACAGATTATTATGATCATATCGTGAAACTATGGTGGAAGTTGAAATCAAGAATAGCAGGAAAAAAACAAAGAAACAAACTAACAAATGTACAGCGGATGGGTGAGGATGGACAGATAGACAAAGACAGGCAGATGAGGAAATGAATAAACCACACAAGTATCAAGAAAATCATTTTAGTAATAACTACCTGTGGTGTTTTCATCTGGTTTAAAGATATTAATTCTCCTACAGATGGCTTCAGCTGTAGCCTGGAAATGATTAAAAATACAAAGGATATCCCAAATGAACTCAGTTTTCAATGTTAAAGGAACTTGGTATTTTCAAGCTGCCTGTTAAAATTTGTTTTTAAATAACACTATTCAACAATGCAAAACATACTGACTGACTATTCTTGACTGACGGCAGTGGGAAAAAAATTTCAACATGCAGCTCACAATTACAGAGTTTGCATAATTTTGATAACTGCTAGAATAGTGCAATAGGCCCTTTGCACATAGCAAGCACATGCTGATATATCACAATACAGCTCAAGGTCCCTTGGGGAAGCTCGTGAATGGCAAACAAACTTTAAAATGTTTAACATTTTGAAACAGAAAGTATCTTATAAGGGAAAAATAATATTTTAACCCAAGGTTTGCAAATGATATTATCAAACTCATTAATAATTCATGAGGAAAAACCCAACAGAAATCACAACCTTGAAGAGTTTTGTAAATCAGATACAGAATCCTGTTTATTTGGATAAACTTTAAGATGGATTTTCTTGGCCAGATTCACTTTTATCTTGAAAATTTGTAGCGAAACACAAAGGAACTAACCTAGACGTTTGATAAGTAATCTACAGTATTCGTGTCTGTGTTGTATCCGATATACAAACTCTTGGCGTATCGGATACAACATGGCCACTCATACTGTATATATTACTTAGATTTTTGCCCTCAAGTAACAGTGATGTGATTATGTCCTTCAAAGAGCCTATCGTGTTGCTATAGTAATATTAGACTGTACCTTGTTGTCTCCTGTGATGACAATGACTCTTATGCCTGCATTTTTGCACTTGATAATGGCTTCAGCTACTTCAGCTCGTGGTGGATCAAGCATACCGGCAACTCCCACAAATGTCATACCAGCCTAAAAATAACAAATATGAAGCATGTTAAACTATTACAGTGGATATTATATACCTGAGCAAATGTATAGCACACAGAAGTCTGTTATACTACAGAATAGAGGACTTGCAATAATTGGTCCTACCTCCCTTAAACGGAACAAATTAATTAGCCAGATTTGGCACCAATGATTTAGCAAGTTTACTGTGCCATGCTCCGTACTGTGAACACTTCTACAAGTTTTTATTTCTTTTTAACAACTTTTTATTGTGCTCCTTTTTGCTTACCAATTTAGACATCAGGGCCCAGTTGTATGAAGGGTGGATAGCACTATCCAATGGATAAATCATAAAACAATGCAGTTATCCAATGAATTTATCCACTGGATAAAATTTATCCATCAGATAGAGCCATCCACCCTTCGTACAACCGGGCAAAGTACTTCAATAGTGAAGCACCAATACACAATTGTTTAGCACTAAAGATCACTGTTAAAACTTGTCAAAAAGTTGTCAAAATGAAATCAAAAAACTCGTAGAAGTGTTCAATGTACAGTGTATGGAACAGTAATAAACCAAAACGCAAATATTCTTTGATCCACTTCTGATAGTAATGGAAAATAATGGAAAAAAGATTTATTGATACCAGCAACAATCCAGAATGGCAAAACTTACTTCATATTTGATAAAGTTTTCTGAATTCTCCAAGTCCATCTTCTTAGGCGATAATGGTTCATCAATAGTTGCCAAGGCCAGACAGCGAAGTGTATCACTTCCTGCATCATGATTGTAAAAAATAATTGATTTCTTGAATATACAGCTGTTATATGGCATATTTTGAGAATAATATGCAATTAGTTATAGAAAATGCTTTTTTAAAATGTCTGTATGTGAGAAGTAGTGAGGTGGAGAAGTGGATTTTAATAAATTAAAATGTATAGAATAAAAACAATACAACCCTACTATTGTGTAGTGGAGCCAATAAGAAAGCAGCAAAAAACAAAAGCCTTTACACATATCTTTGTGCTCCCATGAGAAAATGGCAATGGCTATGTAGTTGCTTACTTACAACAACATGGTCAAATTACTATTTTTGTCCAGTTAAATTTCTGATTGGCTCCACTACCCAAATTTGGAATGCACTGTTTTCATTCTACATTTTAATTGGTTTTCTTGTCTACCTGGTGTTAATCAAATCCAACTAGAAGTCTATCATCAATGCCACATTCTGATATGGATGAGCTGCTAGTAGGCTATAAGTTATTTCCTACTAGTAGTGAAAAGTGCCGGCTTTGAAAGCCATCTAAATATTATGTTTGCATCTAAATATTTGACCAACTAGTTGGATTTGACTAAAGCAATTAGTCCTCTCACCCTCATAGCCCATTTGTGCTCAAGGACTAATAGCTAATAAGTGGCCCAACTCATAGCCGTTGCACTGCAATGAAGATCATACCTGTGCCATAAGACAATACAAGATCAAGTATTTGCTGTCTTAATTTAGGTGTCAGAGGATGTTTGGTCTTGCCTACTCTCACAAACTCACATCTATCAAGAATACTTTCTGGAGCACCCTGTAACAAAACAACAAGATTCCCATCAGTGAAAATGATTCAAGCATCTTTAAAACATTTGTGTTATTTGTAAAATCATCCATGACAGACAATATGTCATGTGAAACAAAAATAATAAAGATTAAAGTACTCTATCTAGAGAGCCCTTGATCACAGTGGAAGCACTTTAACAATATAGCTCTAATGCAGTCCTCAGGGTTTTAAAGTGTCAGTCTAAAATTTCAATGGTCATTGATTGTCTTCCTATATCTAGTTCCCCAAGAAACATTTTTTTAATCACTCTCTCGTGTAGAATACATCGATGTAAGCGCAAAACATAAAACCCACCTTGACGAACATCTTTGGTTCTTTGCCCAGTACAGAATTGAGTCCATCTATGCTAGGAGTACAGTAAACACTCATGGATTTCCTGTCTCTTGAAAACTCAAGGGTGAAATCCTGTGAAACAATCATTCAAAATAGAACTTTCATATAAGATAGTCCATATTTATAATATTTCAAGGTAGATTTTATTTCACTAAAAACCAATTTTGTCATGCCTAAAGGACTTTGGACATAAATTTGATGTCAAGGCTAGACAAGGCTATTCTATCATCAATGCTGCATCCTGATTGGATGAGCTACTACTAGGCTATAGGTATATATCCTTATATCCCACTAGTATTGAAAAGTCACATTCGAATACATGTATCTGATTAACCTCAATTCCCTGCTCTCTTATTCTCAACTTTGAGGAGCACTTACATAACCATAATAAACTGCTATCCCTTACTGTACTTGGAATTATCCTACCAAAACTGAAAAACTATTGTACCCATGCAAAGTGCACCTTAAATTTCAAGATGCTAATAAGGACAAATATAGCACTTTTTGTAAGAAGTAAAATATAGTTGATTGATTGACCAGCACTTAGCTGTCCATTTTTGTCTAAAAAGAGAACTTCTCTCATATGTTAAGGGAACATAATATCAGTCAGAGTCAAGACTTGGTGCTTGACTAAGTGCTGAGTGGTCAATAATGGGAACCAGTTCACTAAATGCGGAAGTAAGATATAATAAATAAATAATTACCTTAGTGAAATGCTCTTTGATGTTCTCATTACAAGCATGAGCGAGGTCAGATTTGCCTTTACCAGCCAAGTTGAGGCCAAAGACATTGAGTTTTTCAACCAATACTGATAGGGCTGTCTCAGTCGCTTCACCAACCTTTTCATAACACTTACGTGCCTAAAACAGAACATCAAAATACTTAGTATTACATCTCAGATACTGGTTTTTCTAGTACCACACTTTGATGAATGACCAAATGGATGGATAGATATTAAAATGAATTGATACATGAATGGATAGATGTATTAACAAATAAAACAGAGGAAGGAAAGTAGGGAGGAAAAGGAGAAAAAACGAAAAGACAGAGGGGGGATTGAATGGAAAATGGAAGGAGAGAAAGGGAGTAAGGGAAAGAATAAATGTTAAATTTATCATTTCTTAGTGTGAACAACTAAAACAATTTATTAATATCTAGAACATCATATAAATGGTTAGTGTTTACTTACTGCATTGTAGTCAAGACTGGAATCATTGCAAAGAGCACAAATACAAGCAAACTCTGCTAGAGCATCATATGAAGAGGAATTAATTTCTTTTCCATTCTCAGTTCTGAAACCATTGAAGTATGTACCAGTTTAGCTTTTTTAGATTTGTACATAGTTAGATTTATTTTGAAAAAAAAAATGTTTAACCAGATATTAAGATTAATACCTGTATATTATTTAACCTGATAACTTATTTACTTACACTTTACCAACTGGGTCGTATGTTGTCCCTTCAACACAGAATTCATGGAATTCAGCATAACTCCTTTTGATTTCTTTCAGTATAAAAAACTGTATTATAAATGAAAGAGTTAGGAAACCTAAGTTAGAATTCAGTAATAAGACAACGTTTCCAGTTGATGATGTAATTTCCTTTTTGACAGACACTATTTTCTATATTCATTACCTTAGTGACAGACATTTTGTTAGTGGTAAGTGTTCCCGTTTTGTCTGAACAAATAACCGAGGTACACCCTAAGGTCTCCACTGAAGGCAGACTTCTGACTATAGCGTTCTTTTTGGCCATTCTTCTTGTACCTAAAAGAAACAACAAAGGGGTTAAAATAAATGGGCTGGAGACTGCGTATCGGGTCTGGGGCTAGTTCTGCTGAAGCATAGTGGTCAACAATAGCACAACTGACTGACAATGCACAGTCAGCACTTGCCGACACATCACCTTACTCACTTGTGTTTACAAAAAATTTCATTATGAGGACAAAGTGCATGAATTTTCATTTTGACTCAGAAAAGCATTCATACAGTGGCCAACATTTTGGATGTTCACAAGCTAAACAATTAGATCAATATCCCCATCCATCCAGAACAAGCAAGCTCAATGCAGGGAATATAGTTTTTCAAAGATCTCCCTTTTATTGATAACAGCAGGATAGATCAAGAATGGGTCTAAATATAGAGGTAGCCATTGCAACCATACAAATAAGCATTCAAAATAGATAACAAGATATGTTAAAAATTACATTAAAATCATACCTAAAGCTAGGCAGGTGGTTATAACAGCAGGAAGACCTTCTGGAATAGCAGCAACAGCTAAAGCAACAGCTATTTTGAAGTAATAAATAGCACCCTAGGAAGATAGAATACAAGGATTAAGACATGACTATGTAATATAACCTTTATATAACTTAATATGGCTAAAGGCATTAAAAAGGAAGCGTTTAATAGTACCTTAAGCCAGGATCCGCCATGAATTGGATCATTAAAATGACCAATATTGATGGCCCAGACAGCTATACATATCACTGTTATGACCTGCAGCAAAGTAATAAGGATGTTCTATTACACTAAACACATAACTCCCTTTGATAACGATCATGTAAGGGATTTAAATTGTGTAATTTCAAGAAGGTAAGACCATCTTTTTACACTTATAGCTTCAAATGAAGGATAAACATTAATTTTGTTTGAAAGATTAGTGTCTGTTTTTCCTTAAATGGCATCCTATATCCATTCATGATAACCTTATTCACCCATCCATCCATTCATTTTCATTATTTTCTCACTTTCCTTTGGATCCATTTTCCTTATTATCATATGACCTATGAAAATCCTGCAATTCGATTGGCTGAGAGGAGTATAAACAAATATAAGCATGGTTTGGCTGTGATATTTGGCATAAATACCACTCATGATATTTCAAAATAGCTTGTAATTTCAAAATATCACTTAAACCACGCTATTACCTATAATAATATGATTGAATACCAACTACAAAGTAACTAACTAACCTTTGACAGTTGTTCACCAAATTCATCTAACTTTTGTTGAAGTGGAGTCTTTTCACCTTCGGTATCAACCATTTGGTTTCTTATCTTACCTATGGTGCAAGCAGTGATCAGTAAGTTAATAACACAGTATTCAATGGTACAATTTCAAATACATTCAAGTATTTAGATACCTATTTCGGTATTAAGTCCAGTTCCTATAACAATGCCACAGCATTTTCCTGATGAAATGTTAGTTCCCTACGTTAAAAAAGATAACCATTAAATATTATTAGCACCTTTATTGTTATTAATGGGACTTTGAGGATCTGCATGGTTTGATTAGCTGGATCAGGATGTTTATAATGTAATCAGTGAGATATCTCAGGTGAAACACGGAACATAGAAATCATCATCTCCAGCCGATTATCATAATCATGGCTAAAATTAACAGCTACTCGACGACAGCCAGGCATCATGACTAACCACATAACACTGATCAACGCGTTACAAGTCCATGTGGCAGGACAAGAGGACAAGACTTAAAGAGGTGTTTGGCAAAACAAGTACCAATTTTGGTCGTACATTCTGCCTGCTGATTAGCTGTCTTTCTAATAGGCTTTGGTATATTTGACTGATAGAAGCATTTATATAATTATTATGCAATTAGAAAACTGCAACACAAAATACAGTATATTTTTCTAGAGAGTTTAGAATATCTTGTGTTTTATCTGACCATCAATTCCCAAATATCACAAATCACTTTTCAATCAAAATGTCTAAATTTGCTTAGCTGATACACTTACTGAGAACAGCATATTAGTCTTGTCTTGATTGACAGCTTTTTTGTCTGGTATTGCATCTGTATGCTTGATAACACTCATGCTTTCACCTAAAATGATAGACTTTGATTTTAGTGGGAAATCTCATTTCATCTATTTATTGCCTGATTGAAAGTTAATATTAGCAACAATTAAGAAATAAATTAACCAAAATATATAAATCTGAAAAATTAAAAATTTTTATTGTTAATCTTCAGAAAAATATACTGGTCAATATTTATGATTTATTAATGCTGTTTTATTAACCCTCGAGAACAAGCTGTCAATCTGATAATTTCTGCATTAGTAGAAATGTGGTCTGATTTAAAAAGACACTGTAGATCAAACCAGATTAAATAAATCACAGACATATATCTGACAAACAAACATTTATTTCATTTTTATTCATACCTGTAAGTATAGACTGATCAACTCTCAATGTAGTTGACTTGATATGGATAACACGGATATCTGCAGGTACTTTGTCACCAACTGTAACATTGAACAACAACAAAAAAAAGCAAATTAGCAAATAATAAAATAGAACATCATATTGAATATAATTCAGAAAATAGAAAATAACTTTGGTACATAAAATATCGAATTATGCAAGCATATTGTTGGCTTTCAATTATTCCCAAGAGAATGAAATAACAAAAGACACTACGGCCATGTTGGATGATATAACAAAGAGACTAATGACGATTTTTTTTGTTAAATTCATCCAACTTGGGGGCTGTGAAAACCATCAATATAGCAATAGCCAGAAATAATCAAAATTATAGGCTGAACTTTTACTAAGATGAAGAAATCCTGGTAAAAATTCTTCCAAAAGAAAGGATTTATTAATCTTTCAAACATTTTTTGTATAAAATGATTGTTGAGCAACATTCATATTAATAGCAACTCAAAACTTCTGGTCAGGAAATGAAGAGATCAATGACAAGATATCTTATGTAGCAAGTTAAGTATTTAAATACAAAAGGGATTTTAAAAGCTCCTCAAAACTTAGTACTCTATTCTAATTGCTACATGTACCAATATTATTTACACACGGATTAAATTAAAAGTACACAATAGCAGCAAAGGATGACTGGATTGAAAAGTTTTTGGATATTAATTCCAGTTTAGTATGGTAATAAATTTAATCATGATGATCATACTTGATAATACTACAACAAATTAAACATTAAAGACAAGATTCTGACATGAATTAGCCATTTTCTTCAACACTAAATACTAATATATTCCAAACAAAGACCATTATTACTGGAGTAATGGATTTCTTGCATGCTAGCTCAACAATCAAACCAGAAACTGTACACTTGACAGGATAAACAATAGAATTCCAGTAATGCAACTCAGTTCCTATGACAACAAACCATTTTATGTATCATTAAAATTGGAAAAAAAATTACAAGTTTTTGGAGTGCAAACTATTAATATGAAATGATTTACAAATCTTATTTATTTCATGAATTGTTGTGGTGATATCTAATCGATTTTACCAACTGAATAAAATGTAAATGTAAATTTTGATTGTAAAGGCAGGAAAAATTGTTAAGGAAATTTATTATTGAACACTTTTTTAAAGTGAAAACAGATTTATTACTGTAACCAGAGCTGCAGGTTGTAAAAAATATTATGCTTCAAAAAAAAAATAAAAGATGATTTTCAAGAAACTTGACCTGTTGAAAACCACTACCTTATCATCACATAAATAATTCAGTTTCCTGAATTCAAAAGAGAATTCAATCAATAATTTAAAAAAACATCCTATAAAACATATTTCCTCTTCAAACAATTCCCAAAACACTTGAAATTATAATTTAGAGTAATAGAACCTCTAGGACTTTTAAGTCGAATTTCACAGCTTCTTTCTGTTTGTTTGTTTTTTTTTTCATTTATTTAAGTGATGAATGTCTAACTGTCAAGATATTGAGATTACTGGGTGAAATATGGTGTAGCTGGCTGTACTGAAGGTTTTAAGAAGATACTAATGATTAAAGGAAAAAGGTTAATTGTCTGTTGAAAAAACTCTGGATTGTATGATTCCTGGTACTTGGGACTGAACTTACTCCTATTGCGTAGCCTCTTCTATTGATGTCTTTTTATGTATTATACCAAAAACTATTTCTTAAAATTCTGCTAAGGAATACAGATTGCTGTGGCAAGACAAAAAAATATGGCTGAAGATTGTTGTGATATCTCATAATTAATTATGCAAGTTAATTATGCTTTATGTAGCTTTGAGAAAGGAAACATTTGAACACCTGACTTTTGTATTTTCCCATCAATGATTACATTAAACTGTAAGTTAACAAATACCAGGAATATTTCACAGCAGTTCTCTCGTATTCGTTTTCAAAAGGCTAAAAAAATGTCCAACTCCTTAAGGAAATACAGAAAACAAGAGATGAATCAGAATTTCAGATTACCACTGCATCTCAAAGACAGATGAAAAGTGTATTCTAATACACTCATGAGTTCTAAAATAAATTCATTTATGATGCGGAAGACACTACTGTTTTTACAAAGTATTAATTGAGACAATTTGGAATGTTGTGTATTTTTTGATTCAAAGAAAGAGGAATGTTCCATAGGGTGTGGTAGATAAATAAAAACTGATACAAACACTGCAAATGTGTCTAACAAATTAATTACTTTAAGGAGAGCAAAAAAATATATAAAAGTGTATATTCAAAATTAATTGTATAAAAATTATTATGATTGATTTGAGTTTGAAAGAAATAATTAAATATATGGTTTGAACAATCTTTACGATGTGACATGGGTATTTTATGAAATATCTCTTGTTCAAAGCTAGAGCAAATAAGTCATGGACAAAACCAATACCATTCCGATCTACTTCTAGGTTTGAGATTGTGATCAACTCAAGAAAGGACTAAATTAATGGTTGGCCCGAAGGAATGAAAAACAAGCAAAAAAAACCTGCTTCTTTAATAATAACATTATTTTGACCTAAATCTACTATGAATGCGAAAATTTAGCCAATATCACGAAGCTATAAATGAAGGTAATTCTAGCTTTTAATATTGGTAAGTTTCTAAGAATTGGTTTAAGATCAAAGGGATTTCAAGGTTTGATAAGGAGATTGTTTGCTGTTCGTATTGGTTAGAAGGGGGGAAAACATCATGGTACATGGCTACACAGTGCTACATTCATGTATCTTACCCTCTTAGGAATTTGAAATACAAATAACTGTCTGTATTTATGTTTGAAGTATTACTATGGATTTGAAAATGCCAGTAAAAGCAACCCTACTTTTCCAACTCAATATCAACTATCACTCAATAACCAACTACGTACAAAAAACATTATCTAAATAGGATTAAGGAGAAAGGTCTTGAGGTAATTTCTTACCCATCGTGTTCATGTACATGTTATGAAATAGTAAAATTTCTCAGCTAAGGTAAATATAGTGCCAAAAGCTATGTGACAACAATTCAAACATTCTAATTTAGAATTTATTCAGTTGAGGTTATGATATTATTGAGTTGAAACTAGAGCTCATTTCATGCCTAATGGGAAAAGAGGAGTACTGAAAAATGGAAGGGAGCTTAGTAATGAAATAAGCCACCTATTTGATTAGAAATTTGTAGTGAAAAGCCAAAAAATAATTAGTCAACGCCAATCGTAAACAAAGTCAAGAGTTTTAAACAAGAGAAATGTTATAAATAAGATCGAGGGGAAAACTTGGCCAGAATATGAGCTTTTTTTAACTTTTTCACATACCTGCGACTTCCACAACATCACCGGGAACGAGTTCTCGAGCTTTTATCTTTTGAACGATTGGTCGATCTTGTCGAAGAACTTTTGCTATCTCTGGTTCATATTGTTTTAAGGCCTCGATAGCGTTTTCTGCGTTTCTTTCCTGTTTAGTAATAAAGTTATTTAATATAAACTCTATTATTTCATACTGATCTAAAATGGGTTAGGGATCATCAAGCAGCGATTGCTTTGGCCAAGAATTAAGACTACTGAATGAATCAAATACAGTACTTGCCTGCCAAACTCCAATAATCGCATTTAAGACGAGAATTACGAGGATAACCAGGGGTTCGACAAAGGCTGTGGTTTGATCTTCTCCTTCTTCGAATAGAGCTAAAACCTAACAAATGACGGGAAGGAAAAGGGCATCCATGAATGGGTTTCATTTGAAAATGGATGAACAGCAAAGCGGCTTACTACACTTTGAACTTCCTTATACTTACAAATGATATTACGGCTGCGATCAGAAGGATTTTGATCAATAAATCGTCGAATTGCTCAAGAACAAGCTTCCATAAAGGTTTGCCTAGAAATTACATTACAAAAGAATGGACAAATTAGGAATTTCTTTGGCAGTCTCACACTAGTTGTCAGAAGGTTTAAATGCACAAGTCAAAAGATTTGATTTTAATATTATGTCGAGACGAGGAACATTTCTTACCTTCTTCAGCTGGTAGTTCTGTTTTCCGGACAAAGGCAATAGATAAAAGTCGATAAATTAAAAGGAAAGAGGAAAGAAGAAATTAGTATATTTCGGTGTTTTTGGACAATGACTCTCGCCAGTTGGGCAACACAAATTTAATGTTTGACGTATTTACTCGAGAACCGCGTATAAACAGTTAAACATCCAAAGACAAAAATACTAAATGCTAGCCTTACTCACCATTAGGACCATAAGTTTCTTGTAACTTTTTAACTTGCTCCAAGCTTAGCCCTTTGCTTTCCAGCACGTTAAAATGTTTTAAGACTTCATCCACCGGTAAAGTGTGTGCGGCCTCCATTGCTTACAGACTTAAAATACTTCTAGTTTGATTACCCCAAATATTTAACTGCCAGTTCAATCTATCTATGTCAAAGTTGTCTAGAGTGAGTATGAAAAACGAAGAACCAAGGTGATTTAAACCATTTTTTCAAGTGAAAACCGGTGTCCCTTCAAACAGCATGCTCTGTGGATGGACGTAATAGACGCTGCCTATGATTAAACCTACACGCGGCCTGGACGCGGCCCAAACTGATTGGATAACATACTGTCACGTGATTACTATTGAATTTTGTTGTTTCCAGGCCTATGCACAATATGGATCCCCTTAGCTTGCAATGAGTCAGCTTTTCAGTAGTGTAACGTCGCCTTAGATTTACACCTACTTGCAAGAAGGTTGTCATACAAGAATAGAACATTAGTAATTTAGTGAGAAAGGAATACATTAAATGACAAAAGAAAAAGTTCAGCTTCAGTGATCTTCTTTTGTTTTTTAATATAATTCCTATCCCACTAAATCACTGTTCTATTTTCGTATGACGTTCTTGCAAAAAGGGTGTATCTTGCATCATTTTCCGCTATTTTTTGCTGTTCTAGTTTCATGTAAAAATAAAGGGGGAGATAAAGTCTGAGATTAAGAAATAAGCCTTTTTTCTTGCATGACTTATTTTTTAAACTGGCGAGTCAACAAAGTTGATTCTAAAATACAGCAATCATGCAACATGTCTATTTTCGCTCACCTGCAATCTTATGCCTTCAAAAATCATTCACTTTTAACATTTCACTGATATTTTCCTAACATTCAAATATTTTTTCTAAACTTTCAATTATAATATAGAATTTGTCCAATAGCCTTAGAACAACTGTCTTCCTTTATTTCATTACACTTAGTCTTTGCCCTTCCCTCCTTTGAAAATGCCCACTTTATTTCGTCCCCCTTCAGAATTTTCATTGTTCATTCTTAGCATATACCCTCCAAGCCAATCTTCCTTCAGTGTCTTATCTCATCATCTCCAGTCATCAGCTCGGTATTAAGATATATTTCTAGTCCCCAAGAGGAGGGAAAAAGAACATTTAAAATAGCAGATTCCTGGAGAAGCAATTTTTGCCCAACTATAAAAAAGAAACAAATTCGTATTTATATAAACTTATTTATACAGCACACTTTCCTAGGTTGCAATAATCTGTTTTCCTCTTTCATTTTGGTTTAACATGTTTTTTTTTTTCAAAAAAGTTGTTTAAAAATTTGGGGGGACACATGCCTCCCTCTCTATGCTACTGGATTACAGCATTATTATAAGTTCTTTTACCCAAGTTTTAGACAAACCATAGTTGATTGAAATTAATGAAATAACTAAATGTAGAAACTTTACAATTTTATTTCAACTTGAATTAGTATTTTACAGAGTAAAAGATAAGACAACATTGACATCATGTAATATTTACAACAAACTCCTCAAAAATGGGTGCAACACCCAACTACTTCTTCCTCGCTTCTAAGTATATGATGCTATCAAATAAAACATGCTGGTTATAGATTGATCTACTTTCTTCGCTGGAAAACATTGCCTCCTCTTCCTGGAGGACCACCTCCTCTGCCACCTCGCCCTCTTGCAGCAGCTGCAATAGAATAATTTAAAAAGTCAGGTACGAAAGACTATGGATCAAAAGACATTTTGACATTATCTTCATTGTAACAGTTTCAGTGTCAGATGGTAGTGCATGTGGTTATCAATCACGTAACCTTCAGTAAGGTGGTTATTTTTATCATCATGTATGAAACTGTTACAATCATGAAGTGCTCAATACTACACAGCAATCAACTCTTTCCCCACCACAACTCCCCCCCAATCCAATTGATTTTTCCAAATTTTCCACTTTAATTGGTCAAATCTTCTCTATGTAACTATAAATTTTGTTTGTCCCTTATTTACTGGAGTCATCATTCTAACATTACCCACTGCATTCAAATCTATGCATACAACTCTCAGACCACATGTTGTATCACACTGCATTGATCAAAACATGATCTTAAGAATCATTTTACATACCTTGTGCTCTTAATATAGCTGATTTTCCTCGTCCTGCCGCTCCAGTACCACTGGATCCTTTTTGTGTCATTTTCTTAAACATGGGCGCATTTTTTAACATATCTGGTAAGATCAGAAATCGAATTTTACTACCGCGAATAAATACTTGCTCCAGTAACGATACTTTTCCATCTCTCGTTGTAACAGTAATGTTCGACAATTGACAGTTCATGTTATCTTCAGCCTCAATAAGTTTGCCTCTGTATACTTCTCCATTGAGAGTTTCTAAAGTTATAACGTGTCCCTCTGCTTCGTGTAAAATCTTGATTGGAACTCCAATAGACATTTCTGCGTATAGTTTGATAACCCTTTCAACGAATAATTACAGTAATAGAAGCATAGATAGTATTCCCGGACGGCGATGGAAAAGATTGTAAAGTCCACACTATTTCAGCGAAACGTTCCCCAAGTCGTTCTCCAAACGTATTCCTTCAAAGCGTCTTACAGAGTAACCAGGCCAGCGTGAAAAAGCGTGAAAAAGCGTGAAAAAGCGTGAAAGCATGCATTCTCGTTCCCAGACCCTACTCATAGGTCTGGGAACAAGTTAAGAGAAGTCAGAAAAATGCGACTCGTTTTGTGTGTTTTTGTGATATTAGTGGCAAAAGTTTTTTTTTGATCCAGTATATTATTCTAAGTCGTATCGTTTAAAACAGAGGGAAATGTATAGAGGAATGACGATCTTTATTGAGGAAATTACAAATAAAGCAAACTCTCATATCATTATCTTTCTATCTTTACATTATCTAGTAGAATGTCGTTTGCAAAATACAAAAAAAATATTCAAGTTTACTCGATTTGTATTAACTTTTTTTGTCTGTTGCGTTTTTTCTAAAATGGGTTCCCTGTGCTAATTTGGTCTGTGGATCGGCCATTGGCCGTCAAACAGGTTTACAACAAGTTTACAAGAAGTTTAAAACAGGTTTTATCCCTCCTTTCGAGTCCATCAAGTAATGTTATAAGAATTAAATTTTAGATCAAAATCTTATTTCATTTTTATTATTTATATTTCATAACGAAAATTTATCCTATTTAATTTTTGTTACGAGAATTTTTCATTCTTATGCGTCTTTTTTAGTGAGATGTTTAATTTTGGTTTCGATTACTTCATAAATCCGAAAATAGAGGCATTTTGACGTCCCAGAATTTTGATTGATTACCAGATTCTTCATAAACCTCAAACTAATGAACCGAACCCGAAAGCTTAGGTCTGCACTTCTTGTACTTCGTGTACGTACTAGTATTTCGAGTATTTTCGCCCTTGTTTAAGAGATAGGATTCCTTCTTTCCTCTGAATGTTACGGCTTCAGACAAACATTCCTCATGTGCGACAAAAATATAACTGGGATTGTGGACTAGCCTGTGTTCAAATGGTCCTAAAAAGGCTTTTCCCCGATTCGTTTAGCGATACGGATTTCGAAGTTGTTTGCGAACAACAAGGATTTGGTACAAGCGTTTGGACCATCGATATTGCTAATATTTTGACTTATTACAAGGCGGATTACATATTTTATACCGAAACTCTCGGAGTAGATTTGGGATATCAGGACAATCCTTTCTATCAGGATACGTTTGACATGGACGAAGTTCGGGTTAATCGTCTATTTTCCAGTGCGACAGACCTTGATATCAAAGTTGAAAAAAGGTGAACCATTAATTTAGTTAGCTCGTATATCGTTAAGTTTGTGTGCGTGATGTCCTACACGTATTTGCATGGTGGTCGTAAAACACGGCCAAGACAAAAAGGAATGTAGGATTTTGGATCAGGACAACTGCAATCCATTGCCCTACTCATTCTTATTACTACTTTGGTGCTCATGCACTTTTTTATTATCTTTTCCAATTTTTTCCATCATGTTGTTTTTATTCATATTTAAATATTCGCTGAAGGCAAAATGATTATCTGTGAAATACTACCATTTTTGTTCAAGCATATCGTTTGTTTATGTTCGAAATGCTTGAATAAAAATGTCGCTATTTACTGAGCCATGAGTCTTCAACCGGAGATGTCAAATGGAGAGGTTAAATATTTACCATGATCACTGAGCCTGAGGGGAATAATATTTGTTTTAGTATAATTTTAGACTCGAATATCAGAGTAAAGATGAAATTAATAATTTAAAAAATAAAATGTTTCGGCATTATCTCCACTCTGGCAAACTTTGGGAATAAACCTCATGAAGAACACTAGAGCAGTGATTTAATTGTCTCAGATTCACTGGTTGCTTGACCAATCACAATGCGATAAATTCTATATTCAAGTCTAAAATTATACTAAAATCATCCAACCACTTTTCTTAAATATTTTTAAAAAAAACATGATAGAGTGCAAACAATATAACCGTGAAACTTTAGTAATACTAAATAGCACAATTTCATGCAAATTCCATTGTTTTCTATTGTTTAATTAGCACTATTTCGTACTATTTAGTAATTAGTGTTTCACGGATTGTTTGCACTCTACTTTGAAAATTTTATTAAAATTGTAACCTTATTGAAATTGCCAATTGCTTTAGTCAAATCCAACTAATCAGTCAAATATGTAGATGCAAACAAGTCTTAAATTAAAGTCAAATTTGATGCTTTGTTTTTTAATAATTTTTAATAATTAATATTTTTTACCACAGCTTTTCACTACTAGAATCTGGTTCATAGTCTAATAGTAGCTCATCCAATCAGAATGCAGCATTGACGATAGCCCAATAGTTGTATTTGACTAATAAGAATTCTTTGATTCGTATTTGCAGAACTATTACTCTTGATGAAATTTGTGTGCATCTGAACAAGGGATGTGTCGCAATTGTACTTATTAACAATTTGTCCCTTAATTGCAACTGGTGTGGACGGTCTCTTAATCAATTGAGATACTTAATGCATCGATACTGTGGGAGTTGCAATGAATACGATAGATACATGGGACATTATATTGTCATCTGTGGATATGACTTGGAAAAGAAATGCTTCTATTACAAGAATCCATCATATAATATTGAGCTTTGCTGTGTGTCCTTCAGATCATTTGAACAGGCTTGGCATTGCTTTGGTACTGATAGTGACATATTATTTGTAAATACCGAGAATGCCACAGACCATGAAGCTTATGAGGAACACAATGGCTAGCTGCATGATTAGTTGCATATGGATACTAGATGTGGTGCAACATACTTTTTTCCAGTCATACAAAATCTTCTCTGGTTGTGAATATTTTCTTTATTTTTACATTCTTTTCTTATCATCAACCCCATCAGCTGGTCATAATCAGCTCTTAGCTGTTGTTAAAATTGTTTCTGCTACTCCCCTTATATTTTAGTTACCAGCTCCATCAGTTCAATAATTTATGGTAAGCGGAACATTTTTTTAAAGATTTAGAGTGGAAATATTTTCCTTTTCTAAGTTGTTACTGACCTATGAATACAAGAACATTAATCCTTGCAAACCTTGTAGTTTGCTTGGAAGAAGAGTATTTAAACTTAGTTCTCTTGATTTAATAGGGAAACTGTTGCTGTGGCGATTGGCTCACTATTGTTTGAGTCAAAACCATGAATTATTAAGGTTGTAGCTGTTTAAACAGTAAGATTAGTAATGAAGTTAGACTGCTTTGCATAAGTCATATTTCATAGTGCAACTCAATCTAGATCTTGTTTCAATTATTATTGTTGGAGCATTCAAGGGCCCAACTCTATATAGAGTGGTTGATCATGATGTGTTTAACCAAGCCAATTATTGTTTTATATTTATTTAGATATACACCTATTCCAAAAAAACATTGACTGGAGATTTAGAATCTGACAATTTGCCAGTGCAGGTCATCACTTTTCTTCATATTCTTCGTAGACTCGACTAGCTTTATTATAAAATATAATCTATTACAAGAGTTGAGTAACGACTAAATATTCCCAAAAGTACACTTTAGATCAGGAAATGATATGTATGTTGGGCCTTAAACTCATGGCAACCATGTTAATTTTCCTGAGAATAAAACCTTTGTTCAACTTGCATATTTTTCTCTCAAGAACTTGAATGCAAAGCTATGCGTGGAGCAATCAATTGTTCAAGTCAACATGACTGCCACATAAGAACCATTCCTGAAAGGTTATAAAATTTTAAATAATATATAATTTTAATACGTATTAATAAATATTTATATGATGATATATATTAATAGCTTACCATATTCATAGAACAAATGCAGCAATGGCTGCAATTTAGTCATTTTCTTGTAAAAACTATTTCAGGACAAATAAAGATCTTTAAAACTGTTTTTAGTATTAAGATTGCTAAGAATTTCATAAAGTTTGTGCACAGTTTTTCTTTACTATTTAATGTATCAAGATAACAATAATTATTGCCTTGGGAGCCAATCAAAAGTTAATGAGGCAATGTAGTGGTGTTGGCCTCATTAACTTTTCTCATTAGTATGGACAGGATACGAATATATTTTGGCATAGGATCCCCCCTCCCCTTCCATATGAGTGGAGCCTGTACTTAGGGTCCAATATTGCAATACATGCCTATTGGTTGCCGGTACATACCCTATGCATTTTTCTCATTTCATAACTTTATTTCAGTGTCTCCTTTCAAGTCTAAACTAGGCTTGATTCTTTCACCCTCAAGAATAAAATGAATGCATCTCAGATTCAACCACTTTTGAAATTTTTATTTATTGAAGCTGTCATACCAGTAAACAAACAGCAGTGTTATCCTTAACCTTTATTGTACAAATTCACTGTGACAACCACAAAACAAATTTGTTATTAACAAAAAGCTTATAGTTCATTAATTTTTATCATCAAGGCCTATCTTCAACGACAGTACAATGTCATCAAAGTTTTGCTGATGGATTGCACAGGAGATCATACGCTGGGATGGTCAAAAATTCCTCCATGACATCACTTAGCACCATCTTCTCTAAAAGTTGTGCGGCTTGTGCAAGACGGCCTTTAGAGGGGCCACCAAGCTTGTTCAACTCTTCTCCAAGAAGAACTTTGAAAAGATCAGAAGAAAGTTGTTTGTTATCAATGAAACACCCATGTTTACGCCATTGCCATAGTTGTGCACGAGAGATTTCTGAAGTGGCAGCATCTTCCATCAAATTGTTTATGGCAACTGCTCCAACACCCTGTATAAAATTTAAATGAATCTTTTAAAATTGGTTATCAACCTAAAAATAAGTTATTCCCCTTCTCCCACTTTTAAAAAGAAATTTTTATCATAATGATATGACCCAGACGAATGGTTTTTTGCTCCTCCACATTGCATAATGAGTAAAATAGAGTGAATTCAAAGGGACCTAGGGCTTAAAGATTGTTTTCATGGCAAGCAGCTGAGAGGATCTTTGGCACCAAGGAGTAGCATGGGTAGTGTGCACACCTAATGCCATCTCTCACCAATTCAACCCAGGCTCCATATGTAAGTAAAGTTGTTTGTTAGTTTTCTCCTACAGGTGCTTCTAGGGGTTTTCTCAGGGTTTTCCTCCCTCCTCAAAAATCAACTTCTAAATTCTAATTTCATCTTTGTTGGGGTTTCACCTTGTATTGTTTGAGAATGACTCAGTTGTGATTGTCCCACCCTGTGATACACAGCCAAAGCTTAATAGGTAGGTGTGGGTAGCAAAAGTGCACTTACATCTCACCACTAGGGTCTCTGTTATATTCCAAATTGACTTAAAATTATGTGAATAAAGTTTGTTGGGTCTCCCACACTTCATTCAAGGTTTTTAAATGAATTTTGGGGGTACTAATTACCTCCCCCAAAGTAAAAAAAACTGTTAAATAACACTTACCAAAAGCCAGCTGTTGAGGTATTGTAGAGCTACTGAAATATTAACACGTGCCCCCTCTTCTGTTATCTTTCCTCCTGGAACATTAATAGTGACCAGGTCCTCCACTTTAACTTTGACGTCTTCACGCAGCCGGTGCTTTTGATGGCAGGAACCCTGCATTCCTTTCATAAAAATGTCCTTTGCTACTTTGACCAAATCTGGATGTGCCACCCAAGTGCCATCGAAACCATCAGCAACCTCACGTTCCTTGTCCTGGGTGATTTTCTCTATCGCAATTTTGTTAATTTCTTCATTTTTTCGGCTGGGTATGAATGCAGACATTCCTCCCATTGCATGGGCACCATGCAAGTGGCAGATTCTGACAAGACGTTCAGTGTAGGCACGCATGAAGGGTACTGTCATGGAGACCTTTGAAAATACAATGAAAGTTAGACTGAAGCATATGTATAGTGGTGAGGATTTCAGCTAGGTTTATAGAAGCATGACATGTGACTTGTCACTTCTCAAGTGTTCTGCTCCAAATGCTATATAACACTGCACACAGCACATGCACAGTAGCTAAGTTTTTTTAAATTTTCCTTTTACTAATAATTAAAATACTCCTTCTTTTGGACATGATTGATGAATGGCAAATTGAATAGAACACACACACATTTATGCTGTATGCTCTCATAGAAGCACATGCCCCAACTATTTCTCCAGAAAGCAAGACTATATTTTGAGAGAGATTTACAGAATGAAGGAGATGTAAATAAAATTGAACTAGTCAAAGTTGTAATGAATCTGTTGTAATAATACCTGTTTCCTGTCGGGTAATACAGCTTCTGATTTCATCTGAAGTCTCTTGATGATACTAAAGATATAATCCCATCGGCCAGCATTAAGGCCGCAACAGTGTTCCCGAATCTCATACATCATTTCCTCCATGTTCACAGCAGCCATTAAGGTTTCTATCATTACTGTAGCACGAATTGTGCCTATAAAAAAACAGGGCTATGTAAATACTCAAATATTTCTTCATGTAGGTGAGCCTAAAACCTAACCTCAATCCTCGCTAACAAACTACAAGCTTAGCTAGTTGAGGAAAGTTTCAATTAGAAATTATCCAAGAATTATTAGACCAAAAAGAGCATTAGAAGTATTTGAACCACTTTTACCTTGAGGTACTCTTAAGTAGTCTTGTGATGCCTTAAACACATCATTCCACAATCTTGTCTCCAGATGTGTTTCCATTTTAGGAAGATAGAAGTATGGTGCTGTGCCTTGAGCAAGTCGGATTGCCAGATTATGGAAGAAGTATAGCCCAAAGTCCACTAGAGCACCAGCTACTGGCTCTCCATCGCAGATAATGTGACGTTCCTCTAGATGCCAACCACGGGTCCTGACAACTAAGGTTGCTGTTTTGTCTTTGAGCTTGCGAAAAGTTCCTAAAAAAATAATTGAATAGTCATATTGTCAGCAATCTCATTTATTGTTTTATGTGGGTAATCAGAACAAAAATATTGAAACTTGTCCAGTCTTTATTACTCTCTTTTCCCCCTCGACTCTCATCATGGTAGTTGTGATTGTCTGTGTGTATCAATGGGCAGGGAATGGAGTTGGGTGAATTTACACTCAGGTCTAAACTTGAAAAGTATAAAAGACAAATGCTTGACCTAACTCTCCACATTGGGGTTTGGAAATGAGCTAATAATTTTTCAATGTAGAAAACCACATTATTTTCAAAAATAGAAACGCTCTTGAAATTGTATATAGGTATGATGAAAGGATTTGCCAGGTACATGCTGTACTGAACTTTTTCGGTCAAAAAGGTGCTAACTTACCATCTGGGTTCTCAAAAGTTATTGTCTTCTTGTTTGCTGCAAGTAAATTTAACTGCCCTTCCATGATGTTCTTCCATGTTGGTGAAAGTGAATCTTCAAAGTCTGCCATAAATACATCAGCTCCACTGTTCAGAGCATTAATGACCATTTTACAGTCAGTTGGACCAGTGATTTCTACATGTCGCATTTGAAGATCATGCGGAACTGAAGCAACCTTCCAGTTATTGTCATGGTTTTCCTCAGGGTAGCAAATATTCTTCCCAGAATTGATGACTTGTTGGATCTCCATACGCTTCTGGAGGACTTGTTTCCTGACATAGTTGAAGCGGCGGTGAAGGTCGGCAAGAAATTCCAAAGCTTCATATGTGAGGATCTGCAGGTACTCTTGTTTAATCTCTCCAACCACCTCTACACCTGTGATCCAAAGAGTCAGTTAATTTTTTTTGAGGGGGGAGGGTGTAGGGAAATATACCAAGTTGAGGCTTCAACTTTTCAAGCAGGCTCCCTCAACTTAAAAAGAATTTCCTTTCCCCAGCTAAAAGAAAGCCAATCTTAAAAATCTGGACAAGGTTGTTGTTTTTTCATTGCTGCTATTTTGTACTGTTTAGCTAGTGTTTCACGGATATATAAAATGCACTCTAATACTGACCTTTAGGGAAGTTCATTTTGACTCTTGACCTGGCGGGCTATTAAAAATAATTATACTAAATTAAGCTTTGTGGTATACATGACTGACAATTTACGCTTACATGTAAAGCTAGCTATGATCAAATTACTTACAACATCTATCTAACGCTTTAGCTTTTAAGCTACACAATATAGGCAAATCTAATCTCATTAAGTAACAGCGAGAGGCCTGCTGCTTCACTGTTTTTATCTTTTTATTACGATATTACTTTTTTTAATTGAATAGACTTGTTCTCGTTGCGTGCAGATCAGACAGCCCGGCAGACTGACCGCATGCCGTCTAAAGGGGAGCATGCAAGATCTTACAATCAAATTCAATGTCCTCTTTGCAGTTGAGAGAAAAAGACTGAAATAATATGACAAAAGATACAGTGAGTTGACTTTACCTGTATTAATGACACGTAGAGCTGGTCCACGTTCAATGGACGCAAATAATGTTGTCCTATAATAGTAGTTCGCTCCTTTATGAGGGAACCTCGTTGTCGTGTGATCCAGACCAAAGTCCAAAGATATGTCTTTCATGGGGGAGTGTAAGGGGGTTGGGGATTGTAAGGGGGTGGGGGAGTGTAAGGGGGTGGGGGAGGGCTGTATTTTTTTGGGGGGGAGGGGTGGCTGAGGATGACGGCCCGACATCAGTAAAATTCTTTTTTGAACATCAATATAGAGAGTATAAATATATATTCTATATATACATTCTCTAAATAGAGAGTAGGTCTTTTTGTTTGTTCGTTTTTTTTTGTTTTTCTGTGTTAGACTGATTCCATAAGTCATAGTTTTTGCTCCTTTGTGGGTTGTGGTCGCTCAACTAGCGATATCCAGAATTGACAGTGTGTGAGCGACCGTCCTTGACCTTTTCAATACTCTCAACAAAGAAGATACTTGGGACCGAATAAAAAACGAAAACATTGCGCCAAAAATATGAAGCGGCGTCGAAGAGTGACGTCAGGACTCAAAGTCCAAATCGAGTACAATGGTTGGTATCCTGAAAAACAACGCGCTTTATTAATATTTGCATCATTAAACCATCGTGGTCTTCTTTTTTAACTCTTAAGGATTCATACAACGACAAAGAGATAGGACGAGATCATATCTTAGCAAAATAATTAAATCAAAAGCTTCAAAATCCTTGCGTGAACATTGTGATGTTTAAAGTCACGCTAAAAGATATATTTACATACTGGTCATGACATTTTGCACACACGTAACCGACCACGTATCTTCCCCCCAACACACCCCCAAAGCTTTGACGTCATTTTTACCCTCGAAATACTTCTATTTCTCAATGAAATCGGTAATAAAAATAACTAAAATTGTATGAAATTGCTTATGAAACTGGTTATTTTGTTTGGCCTATTTTTTTATCATAAGAATGATGTAAAAATTCTTTCTTGGTCGGAAAAATACTGAGGCTTAACCAATCAGATAGCAGTAATTTCTATACGCCAATCAACTGCCTGATGAAGAGTACAAAGTCCATTTGACGCAAAAAGCGTAACTACAACTTCATTCAGATAAAGCGGCATTTGGGAGTCAGATATAGTTAGAAGACAGAGACTTTTCATTATTCTCGAAAGATTTTTTTAAAAATGGCTTCAATTTACAGGAAAAACAATCGATGGGCTGGGGTAATGCGAGATTACACAGAGGAACAAGTAGAAAGGCTTCGCGGTACTTTGAGGATCGAATACACGCTCGCAAAGCGAGGATCTGAAAAGCTCTGGGAGATTCTGACTCGAGGAGGAGATAGCTATGTCAATGCTTTGGGAGCGCTCACAGGTTAGAAATATCGTTTTTTCTCCTCTATGAAACTTTATTGTATTGAAAAATCTTTTGAACTGAAGCTTGACATCGGAGCCACGTGAATTTTAAACAAGATCCAAATATGGTAGATTCTTTGATCCCAAATATGGTAGATTGTCGATTTCTTATACAAGGAAAAACCCGCGTCGCCAAGAAAACTTGGATTTGCGCGAAAATCGAACGATGGATCAAAGTCCACGTGAAAACAATCGGGAATGCCGAAAGAAGTAAGATTTCGCTCCATGAGAAGCCTTTTTGAACCTTCTTCAAGACGAGAACGAAAAACGACGCCATCTCATCAGTAACGTGGCAGAATGCTCTTTTTCGATAGCGAAATTCGGGAATTACGCCGTAGTCTGAGTTATAATCATTAAAACGTTAAAGTAAAGATGTTTTTATAAATCACTAGGTATATGAGGTTTTAAAACAGTTTTAAGAGTCTTTTCATCGCCGATAAATGGTAAATTTTGCTTTCTGATGAAATCTAGGGCGGGTATTGCATAATGGACTTTGATCGCGACAAGGTGAAACCAGAATTTAATACAGCGCAACCCAAGTAAAGCATTTCCCAAAAAGACATTTCTAGTCTTTCCAATTTACTTATGAAATGATCAGTAAAATAAAAGAACGAAATTATATTTGTTTTCGAAAAAAAAAGCTAAAGAAATTCATGAAGAAATTTCTTTTATTTTGAATATTTGTTTCGGTGGGGAACGAAATAGACAAAGAAATAAGAATTTATAAGATTAAATATTAGGAACAGAGGGTGGAGAAATCTTGGGTTAAAGGATTCATAGAAGAACACCATTTTGTTCTTTTAATAGCATTCATATATTACATGGACAAAACTTAAGATACATTACATTTCTACTGAATAGGTGGTCAAGCAACCCAAATGGCAAAAGCTGGTCTGAGAGCCATCTACCTGAGTGGCTGGCAAGTTGCAGCAGATAATAATGATGCAACACAAACTTACCCTGACCAGAGCCTGTATCCTGCTCACTCTGCAGCAAAACTGGTCCAAAGGATCAACAACGCCTTCACTCGTGCTGATCAGATATCCCACATGGAAGGGGATCACTTGGTTGATTTCTTTCTCCCAATTGTTGCCGACTGTGAGGCTGGATTTGGAGGCCCTTTAAATGCCTATGAACTCACCAAAGCAATGGTAAGAAAATCCTGATTTCTTTACACTAGGGCTGTTTGGGCTTTGAATAGCACTGGCTTCCTTAACTTAAGGACTTCTCCAAGGGGGCATGAAACACTGCAAATCTTTGAGATTGACGGTCCTAAAAATCTAGAATTTTTAGAAAACCATTTTGCTATCCCACAGTCCCTCCCTTAGTCCCACTAATGCTTACATTTAAAAGATGACAACTTTCCTGGGTTTGGTTTACCAATCAAAATAAGAAATTAGGGACCAATCATTATTGATAAAGGGGACAGATGGAGAAATCGTTGGAAGGGGGGGTCAATCTTTTGACTATTTTTTTTCTCCCTCCTATCCCCCTCCTTCATCAATAATGACCGGTCCCTTTAAATGTGTTAATTTTGCCAGATTATTGCTGGAGCATCTGGAGTTCACTTTGAAGACCAACTGGCCTCAGAAAAGAAGTGTGGACACATGGGTGGCAAAGTGCTTGTCCCAACAATGCAGTTCATAAAGACCCTTAATGCTGCTCGTCTTGCATCAGACACCATGGGAGTACCTCTTGTCATTGTTGGCAGAACAGATGCCAATGCTGCTGCTCTGGTAACATCTGACATTGACCCACGTGACAGACCATTCTTGACTGGCGAACGGACCCCAGAAGGGTTCTACCGCTCTAAAGCAGGGCTTGACCAAGCTATTGCCCGTGCATTGTCCTATGCACCTTATTGTGATGTGTTGTGGTGTGAAACTGGAAAGCCAAACTTGAATGAAGCTCGAAGATTTGCTGAGGCCGTCCATGCCCGATTTCCAGGAAAACCACTAGCATACAACTGCTCACCATCATTTAACTGGAAAGCAAACCTATCTGATGAAGAAATTGCTGTGTTCCAGAAAGAACTTGGAAAGATGGGATACAGATTCCAATTTGTTACCCTGGCTGGTTTCCACAGCCTTAACCATGCAATGTTCAAGCTGGCACATGATTATAAAGACAATGGCATGAAAGCATACACCAAGATACAAGAGGATGAGTTTGCTCAGGCCAGTAAAGGATTCACAGCCCACAAGCATCAACGAGAAGTTGGAACAAGCTACTTTGATGCCGTTGCTATGGCATTAAGTGGTGGACGGAGCTCAGTGACAGCAATGAGTGGATCCACAGAAGAAGAACAGTTTGTTCAACGACCCAACTATGTTGCAGCCAAACTTTAGGCTAGCATTAAAATCTAAACATTTAATACTTATGATTAAGAAATATTGTTTTGTAGGATATAGTGATAAATAATTGTGTAGTTTGCATGTTTTTCTGGAAAAACATTGTGCCAAATCGCTTTGGAGCAGGAATAGTATATATGCATGAAAAACATTAGAATTTGAAAGGCATGTGGGAATGTTTTAATCGTACTTAGCTGTAGTATTTTCATTTATCATTACTTTACCTGGCGATTTTATATTTGTCTTAGTTTCATTACCAGTCGTCGTAAGTTATTATATAACATTTTAATTATATTTCCCAATGAAATTGTTTTTCCATTAATAAGCAGCATCCTATTCTATTCTCCTTGTTATTTTTAAACATAAATTAAGTTTTAATAACAGTTATTGAAAGAGTATCATATTTTTAAAATATGCAACAATATTTCCTTCTTATTATTTTATTAACTTGTTACTTTGCTGTTTTATTTATTATCTCTGTAAATTCTCAAAATAATTTTGTACTATGAATAATACACTGTGACGTATATATTGTGGCGTTGATCAACACATATTGCAATTCATTTTGCCTAGTTCTGACGCAACGTCACATGATGTTGGACATTGCAGTAGGCATAACAATTGTAGCTTTCCACAGGAAAATTGAATTCATTAAGCCAGAACTAATTCATGTTTCTGCCTTCTGTCATGGCTGACATCAGGTGATGGTGCAAAGCCTCAATTATTACAGTCAACATGTTTTTATTACTGGAACTGGAAATCCATGAAAGTAATGAAAACATGTCCTGATGAATCTGTGAAAGTGATTGAACTATACAGTGACAACAGGAAATAGATTGGACAGCACGCTGATGTAAACCATGGTAAATAATGAAATGTACCCCTAAAATCAATCGAGTTTATTGGTTTTATTCTTGATTGATTGTCTTGCAAATAAAAAATTCATTTTTTGATTCAGAAAAAATATTTATGTTTGGATATTGTTGAATGACTTCAAAATAATACCTTCCCTCTTCAAAAAGTTCTTAAGTTCTTGACTAGTTAGGATTTTCAGCTCATGTTCCCTGTCCTTGGATAAGGCAAACTCATCTGGCCCTTCACCACATCCTCCAGTCCCCTTAATACTTCTGTATCCTGGGTGTACCATAAACTCTATCCATTGTTTCGATAATAAGTGATTTTCCTGATCCTTTACACTGTGTTGTAAAGCATTTTGAATTCGTTCTAATGTCATGTCCTGTCCCATTGTACTAAGTCCAAGGAAATGTCCTGGAAAACTTAAATATGACCAGTAAACATATTAGAACAAGAAAATGATAATGAATTCCTGATGTTTCTTTATCTCACCATATTTTAGCTTCTTTGAATATTTTGCATGCAACCTCCACATCTTGTACGACTGACTGATAGAATGCCTTTCTTTTTGGTTCTATCCAAGTACAGTTATCAACACATTCTGCAGGGTTTCTTGTCATAAATATATTGTTTTCTTTCATAACACTGGCTAATGTCTTGGACACCATTGGCAACACATGGACATGCTGGTGACCATCAATGTGTGTTGGATGAAAACCATTGTTTTGTATGAACCAATCTATTTGGGCTGCTATCTCAGTTTTAATCTGTTCTGAAAGAAACACACTTTGCATCATTGCTGGTTTGTGATCATTTCCAAGAGAGTGAAATTAACAAAAGACATGGTTGCCATGTTGGTTGATGTAACAAAATAAATCATTGACAATTATTTTGTTAAATTCGACCAAGATGCCGGCTATGAGGTCATGTACAAACTTCCAAAACAAAACTATACACAGAATCGAAATATAGTGACCAATTTGAATATCTATTGTTCTGGATTGACTAGCCTTGGTTCACATGGAAACATAAAATATAAAAGTGTTTTCTCTCTCTCGCATATATGAGAGGCTAGTCAGTCCAGAACAATAGATATTCAAATTGGTCACCATATTTCGGTTGGGTGGATAGGCACTCAACTAAAATGTACTAAATGATGTTGTGTCTAGCGGTTGTTAGGAACCTCCAACGTTATACTTCATGGATGCACATGAGAATTATGTGTTGACTGATCCTTTTCTAGTTTCTTATTCCACTAGTGTAGTTATATGTTTGGAATAAATAATTATCAGTGAATGCATAGCCACATTGTTGTAGCAGGATGTCGCCAGCTATTTTGAAGGAAATGAAATAGGACTGCAATCAATGATAGAAAAAAAGCCTTTTATGATTGAAATGTTACAAGGTAGGTCACAATCTTAAATTGGCTGTCCCCCATCCCCTCCCCCTGTCAACAATTTTTTGAATGAGCCACTAATAAATCATTCATATCACATGTACCTCTTCAATGTTAATCTTCCCTGAGCGTAGAGCATCTCTAAATCCCATCTTCCCCTTAAAATATCCTTTGCTGTCAATCAAAGTCTCATGATTCTTTCCTATTGGATGTCCTTCAGTCAAATTGAGGTGCAATCCCATTGGAATATTATGTTCATGTGCTAATCCTATAGCCTCTAATGTACTTGATCCATTAACAAGAAGAGACACACTAGACACAACACCATTGCAAAATGCCTCAACTATTCCTCTATTTCTTTGACTGCAATAGCCAAAATCATCTGCATTGATAATCAAACACGTTCCTTTCTTTCCTAAATCCATTTCATCCAGTTTCACGCTAAACTAAATAATGTGACGTCATCAATTCGAGCCTGCACATCTTCAGCGGCTGGACCATTCGTGTATGCTCTTTATGAAGCTAGTTCCAGGCCCTTTTGTCACTGTTTTCAAAATGGCGGACGAAGAGAAGGAAAAAGTTTTAGAAAAGAAAGGTTTGTTTTCTCTTGGTATAATAAATTCAATTCTTTAAAACAGTATCATAACTAATTATTGCGTTCTAGTTTAACTTAACAAAATACTAATTACGTAAAATATTTTTGGAAAGTTAAAAAAATTGCCCATTTTTTACTGACCCACCCACGTATATAGCTTATCGTTTTAATAAAGTTTCTAATATGTTGGGGTAAAAAATACCGCTTTCATTTATTGTTACTGAAAACTTTTTCCTAGAAAAATGGACGCAGGCAGTATCATCTCTGATGATAGGATTCATCTTTATAATCATTGGTTTACCATTATGGTGGAATACTACAAAGGTGTACAGGGCATCTCTTCCTTACAAGGACATTGAAAAACTTGCAGAACTAAAGGTGAATATGAACATATTTTACAAGGGCGTAGGGGGGCAACAAAGTGGCTGCTTTTTAGAATTTGATGTTCATTTTCATTTTTATTTACTAAAGTTTGCAAAATTAAAAAGTAATGCCACCCTCCCCCCCCTCCCCCCACCTACCACCCCCCGTCCACCAACCTTTTTGTTATCGTTTTTTTGGTTCAGTATTTCGGGGACTCAAACAAAATGGCAGAGTTTCGAATTCGGGCTCCCTCCTTAGAAAAATCCTGGCTATACCTCTGTCAGCGGTTATATTAGCTTGATATAAATGTTAATCGATTTATTATTGCTTTACAGCTAGATTACCTAGTGAACATCAAAATTCTAATACCAAAAGAGGAAAGTCTGTTGAACTTAAAGAGCTTTGATAATTCTCTGCGTGATCAACTAAACAGCTTGATAGCAGGTAAGAGGAATTAGAGGTATGTGGTAGGAGATGACTTCAAATCTACCTCTTTAGCATGTTTTCTCATTACAGACCACATTTTATTTTCCTTAGAATAACTTTCTTTGTTTGAGTTGTATCCAATAGCATATTCATGTGTCTCCTTATGCACAACTGCGAAACAAAGAAATAATACTCTAAGGAAAGACAGGATGGTCTATTAAAAATGTTGTTTTGAGTGCTTTTATTTGTTAAGAAAACCACTAAGTATCTTTTTCTCTTAGAATTTGCTGTAAATCCAAAATTTGAAATCAACACAAGATTTCTCTCAGAAGCAGAGAACTCACTGTTAAAAGAGAAGAGTCAAAGAAATGCTGCTCTCAAAGGTAGATGAATGACAATAATCAGACAGGGCTTACATTGAATCCCTTACATTAATAGCTGGTCAGCCAAATTAGTCATAGGACTGTCAAACCTCATTTCTGGTGAATATATGACTGATAACGCAATGATGTGGCCGAGAAAATTCCATTCCGGATGATATTTTAAGCCCTGGAGGTATTAGAGGGTTAAAATGTTACAGAGGGGAAGCAAAGGTGGTGTAGTGGTGAGAAGAACAAGATGACCATGGCAACTAAACCACAGGTCTTCCCATAATACATTATTTTGCTTCATCAATGATTTATCATGCTTCAATGCACAAAGGTATTTTAATGAATCTTACTGCAATTCTCATAAACATGCAAACTCTGTGTCTCCAAGTGGCACTCTGAAATTTGGTTTTTCACTGCCGACAGTCAAAAATATGAAAGGTACCGACTGATTAGGTTTGATTGACGGCAGCAAAAAACCAAATTGCAGTGGCAGCTCACAGACACAGAGTTTGCATGTTTATGGAAATTTCAGTAAATTCAAACATCCAATTGTAATATTTTTCTTCTTAATATCATTGTTACAGATTTGGACTTTGCACTTCAAAAATTATGGTATGGTGAAAAATCTTCCAATGGAAACTACATATTCATATTTCTTCCATCTGGGATATTTGAACAAATGAAGACTATGTATATTGGGAAGTTTTTACACACTATTATCCCATATAAGAAAGGTATGGCTGTGAAATAATATAGGTACATCTGCCACAAATCATAATGTATTATTAATAAGTAATTAGTTAATTAACAATTTGCTAAACTTTGCAAGAGCATATGAACAACAACTTTTAAGACTGTTCAGAGATGAAGTTTGTTTAATTATGTATTTATTTATCTCACTTTGCAGAAATAGTTTCAGAACTGGAAAACATTGTCACAGTAATCAAAAATGTTTATATAAATGTTAAAACCTTCAGTAGAGCTTTCAACACCGCTTCACAAAGGAATCTCAAGATGGTAAGAAGAATTTTAATTTTGTATGTATTGATTTTAGCTAACATTTTCAAATATCATTAATTTTTCATAACTAAACTTTGTAAACTTTGTTAACAGAATAACATGGAAAATATTAGAGCACAGAAATCTGTTTCGGGTAAGGTAGAAGAAAAATGCATTTATGATAATATAGAAACTGTTTATAATAATATTTTTTTTATAGGTTATCAAATCTCTTTTACGTTGCTGAACTCAGATCCAGATTCTGTTATTCCTTGGTGGAATATTGAAGGTGCCGTACAAAGTAAGCAACAAAAGTGGATGGATTGATGGATGGGTTGGTGGGTGGGTGGATGGATGTTTGGGTGGATGTGTGGGTGGGTGGATGGATGGATGTGTTGGTGGATGGATGGATGGATGGGTTGGTGAGTGGGTGGGTGGATGTGTGGATGTGTGGATGGATGGATGGATGGATGAACAAATTGAACTAATGAATAGATGAATAATAAATGAATGAAAGGACAAACGGATGGAAGGAGGATAGATGGACAGATGGACAGACACATGGATGAATGAGTGATTGAATAAAGGAACAAATGAACTAACGAAAGAACAAATGAATGAATAAATAAATGATGCATGGACAGATCCACGTATGCATGCATGCATGGAGGAGGGATGGAGGTGGGCAGGGAGGGCTTGATGGATGAATGAATGAATAACTTAGTTGTATTTTAATGACAGAGTATCTGAATCCATTTCTGACAAAGGTTCCGCACCTCAACACCAGTATAGATTCCCAGGTAACTAAAATAGAATGATGGTATTTCTAATAGGAGAAGCATTTTCTTATTCCAGAGAAAATACCTGCATAATTTGACAAAACAAAGATAGGCCTTATGCAACTATGACAACGTTTTATCTTTAAACATGTAACTTGATCATAGTCCTCATTCAGATAATTAGGTCAAATGACAACAGGCCAAAACTGAAGACCAAGCCAGGATTAAGTAAAGAGACCATGTATATAAGGGAATAAGATAATGACAATGTTTTGGTTTTAAAACTTTGATTGAATTTTCTAAACTTTTTCAGGTTCTTCATTACAGTACTGTGCAGCTAAACCCAAAAAGGGATGGCCAAGCCTTTTATCTGGATTATAAAGATCTACCTCATCTTATCAACCCTATAGAGGCTAAACTTGGTAAGATTTCACAAGAATCTGCAAGGAAAATACAGTCCTATTTATTCTCATAAATTCACATATTTGGAAAATGAATGTGAATATTTTTGACAGTTTACGTGTCTTATATATTTATTGCAGGTTCTTATGTGTCTCTTAACTCTAATCTTAACTTCATTGTGTACGTACCATCACAAGATCAGACGCCACTCTACATAAGGAATAAGGATGGTAAGAGAACAGAAAGAAAGAATGATGAGGTGGATGGATGGATGGATGGATAGATGGATGGATTGAGGTCAGACAGACAGACAGGATGGATGGATGGATGGATGGATGGATGGATTGAGGTCAGACAGACAGACAGACTGTCAGACAACAGACAGAAAGGCAGAAAGAATGGATGGACAGGCAGGCAGGATGGATGCATGGATGGATAAATGAATGGAAGACAGACAGACAGACAGACAACAGACAGGCAGACAGACAGACAGATAAAGAGGCAACCCAAAAGATGGACAGACAAAATAATAAATAGAAAACATGCCTCTACAAGTGCACCACCAACTCAGCCATAACACTGATCACTGATTATAATCATTTCTGTTTTCCAGGTAATGTAGCTGAAAGCAATGCATTCTTAAGTCCTCAGTGGGGAGGATTTGTGATATATAACATTAACAGAACAAACCTAGAAAATAATCATGTAGAACTAGAAATGAGTTCAGTAATGAGCACCTTTATCTCCCAACTCAAGCTCCTCCTTAGTGGTCAACCAATAGTAAGTGCGATACTATAGGAATGAAGAAATACAAAATGCGCATGCATGCTGTGTGCAGTTATGCATAAAGCACATGGGGGTTGGCAGTTAGCAATCTTTAACTGCACACAGCACAGCAAGCTTTTTTATTTCTTTTATAAAATACAAATTACAAAAACCTTTATTTTGGATAGGAATGATGCAACCGAAGTGCGCCGTGTGTTGTGTCCTAAAGCACACGCTCTCAACCAATTAGAATGCAACATTTATAAACAGTTATTTTACTATAATAAATATAATAATGTAAAACACCATAGGGAGATGATCATGAGCATGTACTTAATAGACCTCTTTGGGTGTAATGTTTTCTCATTGCAGACCATGTGTCATTCCCTAGAGTAGCTTTTCTTGGTGTAACAGTTGTACATGAAACATAAATATGGATTCGACTCCAACAAAGAATTTTGTTCTGAAGAGAATGACACATGGTCTGACATGTCTATTTACAGCTTCCTCTTTTTGTTAGTAATGCATTGATCTTGTTCTATTTTCTTCCAGGACCAACCTGAACAAAGTATTCTTGGTGAATATTCCAGTACAGGAATAACAGAATGGGTAGGTTTGATAGTTTGTCTTTGTTGAATGCATTCCAAGAATATCTTTAAAAGTTTTCAAAACAACATTCCTTGATTTCTACAGAAAATTGAAGGGATAGATTAATGATAGTTGTCTTCTAGGAATCCATCTATCCTTCCATTTGCCCAGTAATTCCATTATCCAATTTTCCATTCATCGACTCATCCTTCCATCTATATCTTTCAAGTGGCTCAGATAACTACATGAAATGGCAGTCACATCTCTCCCAGGGCTCTGGTGTAAAGAAACCCTAGCAGTGACTAGTGACCACCCTCAGTGTCTACAACTCATACTAACTGCCTCTTATGGATGTTAACGGGCATGAGTATACAAATAAAAAGGGTACGTTATAAGCCATATTTATAATTATTGTTTGATCAATTTTATCTTCTAGGAGGAACTTTCTCTTTGGAGGATGAAAACCATGGAATATCTATCAACATCCACCATCACCCTCACCTCTCTTGCTCGTCTTCTAGAGCAGATCAGTAACATGGTTATTGGTGATCAGATACAAAAACAGATTCAACAGGCCTTGCTGTCTATTGAAAAGGTGTGTCACCATGGTTACTTCATGTAACCAATCAGTTACCATAGAAACATGTTAGGTTTTCCTAGTAAAGTTTAAATAAGATAAGAAATATTTTTCCATCCAAAAACATTAAGATTGGGAAATCTCAAATGGTTTCTTTATTTCTAAGATACAGGTATAATAACATTTGGATAATTCAAGCGACTTCTCCCACCCAAAAATGTTTTAAAATCTTTTGGTACAAAAAATGATTATTCTTTACAATGACAGTCGGCAACTGTCCTCCATTTACTAATAAAGCATCAGAACATGCTAACTATCAATAATCTATATTTAATAAAAAATCCAACTCTAATCATACCTGTTGTATTATTTTAGAGTAAAGATGCACTGGAGCAGGGTAGAGTAACAACAGCCTATTTAGAAGCAAAGACTGCTCTCACATCCTCTGGTAATTACAAAACATCTTGACAAATATATACTTAGGAAAAATTTTTGGCAATGATGTTTTTCATAAGTTTAATGTATAATCTTTATCAACTGTCCAATGAGAAATTTGGGTCAAAGGAACTGGTTTTGAAAGCTCTACTCATTTCTATATTACTGACAACTTAAGGATATAAAGTCAAAATTAATTACTGGAAAAAGGTTTAAAACACTTAATGCGTAGGGAGAAATCTCCTTTTCATAAATTGGTAATTCAATACAAAATATGAAAATAAGAATTCAGCAAGACTGAAGTACTCAACTAACCAAAGAATGTACTACAACTACTAAAATTGCTCGGCCGTCCAACTAGAAATACTGCTTATCAAACTTTTATCTAAAACTTTGTGCAACATTCACGGTATCATACACTGCACACTTAAACATGCTTAAGATAAAGTTTATTCTTTTCAGAAAATGCCTTTTTTGACCCAAGCATACTAGCTTTGCTGTACTTTCCTGATGATCAAAAGTAAGTGGAAGCTCTTTCTTCTTCCTTTTGTTCTTTCTTTCATTCATTTTTTCTTTTTTCTTTCTTCCCAGTCTCCTTCCATTCATTCATTCATTCATCCATTCATTTCTTTGTTGTTTACTCATAGGTATGCCATCTACATCCCCTTGTTTCTACCCATCAGTATTCCTATTATTCTGTCACTGTTTGAAGGAATCAAGTGGCTTAAAGGGAGTAAAGATAAAAGTAAAACAGATGAGAGAGAGAAAAAGCCCATAGAAGAAAAAAAGAATGACTGAATGGGACGTTTTTTGGACATTGCCCGCTGAGGATGCAAAAACGGGATAAAGAAAGAGGTCAGCTTTGACTTTAACCACAAGATGCTAAAGCATTACCAAAATGGGGGTTTACAAACTTGTCACTTATCTACATGTCCATCAAAATTAGATAAGGAAACATTTACTCCCAACTACCAAAATCTGGTAGTATTTCCTTCAAACAATGTGTTGGCATTCATTTGTTTACAAGAATCAGCAGCTCCTTGATAATCGACAGCAGTCTTATAAGCCTTTTTTTAATGGAGTTTTTAATTAAAAATAAAGTGACCATTTGATGGTACTTAATGCTTCTAACAGATTACAATGTCGAGAAAGAATTGTGTAAAACCTCTATGAGAAACATAAATAATATCAAGGAAAATTATAGTTTTTCTAAAGTTTCAGTTTTTGAAACAAAATCAAGAATAAAGAACATGTAAATGTCAAATAAACAAGAATTTTGTTTATCTACTTTATTTCAAGACTTTTTTTTAAATATATCTTATATTTCAAGTAGTATAATATTTCCCATATATATATATATATATATCATCAGACTGCATTCCACATTTTCACATCAATATTAGGAGCAGGTGTAGCTCAGCTGGTTAGTGTGCGGCCTTCAGAGCTAGAGGTCTATAGTTCGATCCTCAGGAACTCCACGTCTGTTTCAACTTCTTTCTGTTCTGTGTAGCTTTAAATACCCGTAAAAAGGAGCACTGATAGTAAGAGGGGGTAGAGGGCGCACCTTCAAGTGCATTTAACATGAGCCCTTGGCTGGGGAGAATTGGGCAACCACTCCCCCCGTTATCAAAGTAAAATAAATTACCTTTACCTTTTTTTACCTTTTTTAATACTTCGAATGCAGGGATTTGTAATTGTATAATATTTCCCATATATATATATATATATCATCAGACTGCATTCCGCATTTCACATCAACTAATACTTCGAATGCAGGGATTTGTACTTGTAATGAACCCTTCTTCAAAATTATCTTGGACACCAAGCTAACATGGAACTACAAAAGATATCAGACTTTTTCCTCAAAGGATTTGTGTCATTTCTTTTGTATTTTTATGTTAACAGAGCATTTAAGATTTCAAGGAGGGTTCATTGATGATGAGATTGCTGGAGTTTTCCAGATGGATAAAGAAAATGGAAGAAAGTTTTAAAATTTGAGGAGCAAAACAAACCCTGTTCCAGTGCTGGGTATAATTTTATCCAAAAATAGCTGTTTGTCCAATTATGTCAGTCTAATTCAGCCACTCATTTGGATTTGCCCTACAAATAAAATACATACATTTGATAAGATACACCTTTATTTTTTTGCCAAAAACAAGAAAAGTAGATCAGGTCTATTTTAAGGTATTTTTGTGTAGAGTGCAAACAATTTATCTGTGAAACACTAATTACTAAATAGTACAAAATAGTGCTAATTAAACAATAGAAAACAATGGAATTTGCAATCAACTGTGCTATTTAGTATAACTAAAGTTTAACGGTTATATCCTTTGCACTCTATTCATTAGCGATGTATTCCATATACTGTAATGTAGAAAGTGGTCTTTATATAATATTAGATAAGGGTGACATCTAGTAATAAGGAATTCCTATTATCTCAATTCAATGGACCTACCTGATTTCTGAAGCCGATGGCATCTTTCCTTCAAATAAAAGATTGGCTGCCTTGGCACAAACAGGGTCGCGGCCCATTGTGGCCACTGCTAGTACTTTGTCTCCCCTGGAGTAAAAAGTTAAAAAATGAAGAAAATATAGCATACCTAACCAGAGTAGTAAAGATTAGACCAAAATAATTAAGAAGGACACTCACTTGACAAAATATGCAATAAATTTCATTTCATCGATGTTTCCGTCAATGATGACATCATCAAAGTGATGGGCGTGGCCTGTAAGTCAAAATTAACAAAATAATAAAACAAACGTTTCTGTTAAGAGTTTTTAAGAGTTTTTTACTAGTTTCAACAGGAAGTCACAAGGACTCACCTAAACCTACCAGGAAGCAAAATAGAACCTAGAGCTGGAGTAAATGATAAGTGCTTTCTTAAAATGGCTGAAACCACTGGACTACTTACCACAGTAGCGCACACTCTTTCCGCATTGAGTTGTCCAAAAAAATGGCACAGTGTTGAGTTCTTCATTCTTGCCCAACATGTTACGAGCAGCAGTCCGTCCTGTCAGGAGAATAAATACAATACTACAATACTACTTTGTCTTAGTCGTTGGTAATACTGAGTTTAGGTAAGAGTATATCAATATTGAGCCACAATGCGATAGCATGATCATGGTGTTCAAGAGCATTGTAGTAAACTTTGATATTATGAAAACGTTGATATTTGGAACGTGCATTTTTTGTATGTCTATGTTCACAGGGGCACTTTCTAGATCAATTTAGAATTTATAGAAGAGGGAGGAAACCCCAGAGAAAAACCCCCAAAGCACATGAGTGAACCAAAAATGAACACTACTTGTATACGACATGTCCAAGGATCCAACCCATTCGCACTGATGAGAGGCAAGCCCTTTAAACCACCTGTGCTTCCCAAACTTGAAGCATGAAAACGAACATGTATAATGTTAGACAGCTAGCACTATATAAGATTACTTCTTGGAAAACAACTGCTCTGCATCAGATTTTAGAGCAGGTATGATATGAGTGGGAAATGAATGGTACTTGGAGCACAGAGATAGAAACACTAAAATAGCTTCACTTCAGAGCATGCTTTTGTATAAACACCTGTAAGAATGTCTGTAAGGACACACCCTACACCCCATACAAAGTCAAGCCAAGGGAAGGACCATCTTATGGTCTATTCGTTTTCAATGACTTTACCATGTTTGTGTGAGATCTGCCAATGTCCTATAGTAACAGATTCCCAGTCCAGCATCTTGAGAGGGAAGTTAGCGATATCTCCTGCAGCGTACACATCGTCACAAGCCCGCAGGTACTGAACCAATTAAAAAAAAACATCAAAATAAAGAGTATAATTTTGAACAAAGAAATTTTGATTTGTGCATAACAACTTTACATCCTTGCCAGAATGGATCCTGATCAATCCCATCTATGTTTTGTCATAGTGGCTATACTTTGAAGCGTTTCAGAATGAGTTTGCTGCACAGGGCACAAAACAAAGGACATTTCAAGGGCAGGGATGTAGCGGGGTCTCCATCATAGGGGGGCAATGTACCATTTTCCTGCCAATTAATCCGCAGGAATCCTGCAGGAAAGCAAACTTTTTCATGTTTCCCCTCCCTACGCTAGTGTTCAAGGGAGTCAACAAGACTGAATTGTCATGATATCAAAACACACACCTTATCAACAACAATACTTCCTTGGCTGTTCAGGGGTACACCACTGTCCTTCAGGAAACCCGTTGAAGGCTTGACCCCTGTAAAGAATGGAAGTTAGATCAGTTATGTGACTAAGCCAAGTGAGCAGTGTAAAATCTAGTATTACGACAAGGATGCATTATATAAAGCTTACTTACCAACTCCTTGGATGCAGATGTCTGCCTCGAGTTCTGTTCCATCAGTCAAAACTACTGCACAGAGCTGCATGAGAGGATGAATATCGCATGCATGAGTCATGTGTTTTTGGTGTTGTATTCAAAGAGTTTTTGCCTTACCTTTCTGCCTTGACCTTTGAACTCTTTCGCAGTTTGACCAGAAATAAACTTTACTCCTTTACTTTCATGTAACTAAAAAATTTTTTTAGATAAACAACATGTACTTTTCTACACAGCCGTATAACATGTATGCACTTAAAGTTCCCTAGTATGGCAAGGAAGATGCTTTGCGCAGTGACCTCCATTCCACACGATCATGTTTTTTTGGTTTTCGTACCAAAAATTTTTTCCACCCATAAGACCATTAATCAAGTCTCCCAAACCAATAGCGCAAAAATGAATTGGTTTACCATGACACCTGTATTTATGGAGGTCTCTTTTTTTCGCTAGCGTTCTTCTTCTTCACGTCTTCGTGAACGAATTGGAAAGCTTCATTTCTGCTTGGAGAGCCCAAGACAGATAGAGAAGTGTGTGTTTTTGCACTAAAACCTCTTTGATGTGTATGAGCGGCAAACATACACTTACAAGTATGTACACATGTACAAGTATGTACAACATGCCGTTACACAACGCGCAGTTACGCGCAGGGTTTAAGATTCTCTACAACTAGTCGTGTCGTTTGCTACTCATACGGAAACAACTCTAACATGAATAGAAACACACCACTCAAGCAATGGATGAATGAATGGGTGGCAGATGACTGACCTTCTTTAAAAGTCCACCAATTTCTTTCCCAAGGACATTTGCAAAGGGAATCTCAGCTCTTCCCACTACTGTTACGGAGCTGGCCTTTCCTGATAAGAAGGCTGCTAATTCCATTCCTAGTTCGAGAACACCATGTTAATTTGAAGTACAAAAAAATTGACACAAAAGCTTAACACACCATTCAGTTACAATTTCAATTTCTTTCTTTATATTTGACTTACCAATGAAGGATGATCCGATCACCACAGCCTTTTTTCCAGGTGCAATTTCAGCTATCAAGAACACAAAATGAACATTTAGATACAGTTTGAAAAAAACCCAGTAATCAATAACAAGTCAGAAATGTCAGAGTAGACATGCCTGGCTGTGGAGTAAGGTCATGGTGCACAAGGTACGCAATTGACAATTATGAGAATACGAGAGAAGTGTTAGGAGAAGCATGATGGATAGCAAACACTTCTCGAGTGTTCTGCCAATCCCCAAGCGTTTTATAACTGCACACAGCACAGCAAGCAAGTTGTTATTTCTTTTAAAAAAATACAAATTACGATAACCATAGGGATGACGCACTGAAAGTGAGCGCTCATGCTGTGTGCTCTAATATAGTACACGCTTCTAACCAATCAGAACGCAAGATTCATAATAGTTATTTTATAAGTCGTCTTAGAGTAGTTTTCATATCACTGTGAAAACGTTGGTGCCGTAAGCGTGCCTTGCCGGGACCGCCGTGATGTTTTCTAGAATTTTTGATTGGGGGATCGCACAATGTTATTGGTCTGGAAGTTCCGTAACATTGGCATGACCGTGTCTGCGCCGTATTCATGTCGTTTTTGGGGCACTTGATTGGATAAGGAGTAAGTTCTCGTGCAATGTGATTGGGCTGGCTTATGCCTTGCCGTGTCACGAGCGTGTTTGCAATTCGCGCCTTTCACAGTGGTACGAAAACCGTTGCCACAGTCAAGGTATTTTTCCCATCCAAATGAAAACTTTCTTCATATCTTATCAATATTTACCAATTTTATTAGCATCTTCTGGGCTTCTCAGCAGTAAAATGTTCTTCAGATTGCTGCCGGGTACGTCTAATGATCTTGGTCTGAAACAAATTGGAAATAGTCATAGGTTTTGCTTATATCCAATAGAGCATGTGCATGTTACATCATAACCACCATGCATCTTGGTTGACAATAACAAAGCATTCCTCATTCCTTCTTTTTTTAGATCAACCAAAATGGCAGTGGTTTCACTGTTATTCATATATCAAGGGATTTTGGGTAGCATGGTTACACACACCTTCCCGTCAACTTTTAGACATCTTATACATGCCTGTCTACTATATTAGTCCAGGCCAATTCCCCCCTCCACCAACCCCCTGAAAATCGTGGGATTGGAGCTAAAAAAAGCCCTACCTCCATGGTCCCTGATTAGGTTGATTGACAATGATATTATACTCACTGTCCACCAGTAGCAATAAGAATGCTGTCATATTCCAAGGTTTTGCCATCACTTAATTGGACAGTCTTCTTTGTTGTGTCGAGAGAAAGAGCCTTTTGTGAAAACAGCAAAAAAGGACATAATCAATTGGGCTAGAGATGGTTACTGTTAGAACGTAGATAAAGTCATACACTGCTCTCCCACACCCATAATGCATTTCGTTTTGGTTTATTTGATTCAACTTTGAGGGGTACTAAATTACATAAGCACAATAGTCTCACGTGCAGCCAAGGATAAAACTTATTATTAAGTTGTCATATTTAGTATAATATTAGTATCCACTTACCTCTTTTCCACACCAAAACTGTATGTTATGCTCCACCATATATTCATTTGATCTCAGCTTCATATCCCCAGCAGCAATGGCAAGTTTCTAAAAAGTAGAGTGCATTTTACAATAATTTTTTTTTCATTCTGGTATCCTAAAAATCGTGCGTTCTGATAATGTGGGTGTGCAAGCAAAAAGTATGTTCTATATCTCAGCCTGAAGTCTGTTATCCTGTTGTAAGGCTTGCGTCATCCAAGTGCACATGAGAACAGAAGTTCTTACCAGTTGTTTAAATTTACCTTACTTAACAAAGGTCTGTCATAAGGAAGGTGAGCCTCTTTGGTTACCATGACAATTTGCCCTGGAAAAGAAGATAAGGAATAACCTTACAGAGTGTAGATATTTTCTGCAATTTTTTATCTAGTTTGATAAGTACATGCAGTATCAAATTGAGCAGATCTTTGCAGATCCTATCTCAGTACAATAATAGTAATTGCAATATGACAGAAACCTTTTTTAACACCTTGGACAATCATTCACATTATCTTTACTAAATAAAAAACATGCTTATTTATAGACCTGTAAATCCTTCCTCTCTTAACGTTTCTGCTGCTTTCATTGCAGATCCACCTAAAATGGATGGACAGTCAAGTAAGGTTGATAACAATGACAACTTACAAAGTAATCAGAATAAAAAGTTGGACTTTTGACAGGGACCACAGAGATGCATGAATGGCTATAATGATCTTGCACACCTTTACCTAATGTCTAGCTACTAAATTTTCAAGGCTCCCCCCCTTCCATTGTAGAATGAAAGAGATGGATGAAATGAAATGGACAAACAGATGGGTGGACGGTTGGGTTAGGTGGGCAGAAGGAAGATGGATTGATGGATAGTTGAATGAAGTGGACGGATGGATGGATGGATGGATGGATGGATGGGTGGGTGTGGGTGGGTGGGTGGATGGATGGATGGATGGATGGATGGACTGATGGATGGATGGATAGATGGATGGATAAATGGAAAGATGGATGGATGGACGGACGGATGGACGGACAGACAGATGGATTGATGGACGGACGGTTGGCAGACTACAAAAGACAGGCAGACAGATTGCAAACATATATATACATACCTCCTCCAATTATTACAAATCGTCTTTTATCTGGAGAACCAGGGCTTGTCTTGGAAGAGGCGGCTTTGACTCTCTTATGAGACTTAAATTGCTAAGATTTAAACAAAATTATATTATTATGTAAACCATCATAAGGCAGGAAATGGAAGCATTGTTCCATGATCAATGATTAATTACTACAAATCTATTACCTCAGGATGTGCTTTCACAATGACTTGGTTCCCTGATACGACAACCTATAAAAAACATCACATTTAAATATCATTACAAATAGGGTAAAAACATAAGCAAATATTTAATTTCTTCCTATTATTATTGAAATTTCATTTCCTCAAATTTTCGACACACTTTTATGTTTGTCTCAAATCCTTTTCATCTTATTTGCACCGATCTTCATTCTACTTTTATTGTATTTATTATTTTCTATTATTACGTCATTTTATTTATTATTTCAATCCCATTTCACTTTTTTCATTTTTATTTGTCTCCTTTTCATCTCCTTTCATCTTCATTCCACTTTAATCTCATGTTTATTTTTCATCTCATTTTCATATCTTCTTTTAATTGTATTATAAGATACTATACCTCAAATTTTGGAATGCTGTCCAGTCCAGGAAAATCTTCGATATCACCTGTCTTGATGTTAAAACAAGCACCATGCCAGGGACATCTTACCCTTCCATTACATAATGCTCCACTAGCTAAGGGTGCACCATAGTGAGTGCACTTATGCCCGACGGCATAATACTGCCCATATTCTCTAACCAGGAGAGCTTTTCCTTCACCAACGTCCACAGTCTTCATTCTAAATAGAATTTTTTTTAAATTTCTTTATTGAAATTTCACTGTATTTTTTAATTTCTGATATAAATGAATTCATGTTTCGTAGCTTATTTTTCTCAAGAATAAAATTTAATTGTTTTTATTGCTTTTTGATCAACTTACTCTCCATCTTTTAAGTCATCAACATTTGCAACAACTGCTTCAATCATTGAAGTCATAATTGTATCGGCTAAAAGACAAAAAGAAAATAATTATCGTATATGAAATTCAATCTTATCTATCAATTCTATTTAATTAGTTTTATTAATTTTTAGTTTAATAGCGTTAGCCAAAACATGGATAATATTTCAAGCTACTATTATATCCATTGGTATAAAAACCGCGCCTTTTATAAATAAACCTTTCAATTCGGATAATTTTAAATGCAAATTTGAAGCGAAAAATATTTTTTTAGAGACAAGGAAACGCAAAGTATCTTAAAATATAAAAACACAAATGGAAAGTCCATTTATAGTATTTGCGATCCCAAAACTGCTGGTGTTATGCTGTCAACTCCGGCATCTGTTCATGTATCTCAGGTTTCTGTGGGTTTAAAATACGCACACATGACAACAGAAATATGGTTAACTTAGCTATTAACCGACCACCGCAGTGTTAAAAACAAATAATACAACTGTACCAAAATTATATAATCAAAAATTAATCTAGAACACGATTAGGGAAGATTTTTCTAATGAAAAATATGACTACAATTTTTAAAATGCGAGTTAAATATTGTTTTTATGTGCAATGTCCAAGCTGTGATCGTTACATACGTACAAGACTCGAATCCCATACTATTATTGAAAACTTTGTAAATATTTAACAGCAGGTTAAAGGCCATAAAGCAAAGACTGTAATGATATATTGTTAAACTGAATATTGAGCGGGAAAGTTGAAGTAGAAATTCAGAAATCTTAACATCCTTTATCTCTTTCTTATTAGCAAGTTTACAGCTTTCATCAAACTAGTCGAGCCTAACGTCTCGTAAAACTCCAACTTAACTGACCTTCTGATATTGAGCTGTGCAAAGTTCCCGTAGTAGAAAAGCTAGCAAGTGAAAACTCGTAACTCGTACGGCGCTTTACAGATACAGGAACACCCATAATAAGAGGTTTTTGAGTGTTTACAAGCAGCCCACTAAGTGAGGCTGCACAGTGCCAGACCCTGTGCATATTACGTAAGGAAATCATAGCAAGCTGCACGATAATTTAGACTATTAGCAGGTTAGCCTGATCATCAATGCAAATTTCTGCAAGGATTATTATAAAACGTTTACTAGTTTACCTGAAATATTGGTTTTCAGTTTGGAAATGCCTGAAGACCGATTATATATACTCGTTCAGATCGTCACGCCACGGTTGACATAGGGAGCCCAAATATTCAAATTAGAAAGTTCGCATAATTAACAGCTGTCAGGAAATATTCATCATTATAACAGTTAGGTGATTATGATAATTTAAATTATCTTGTGATTTTTTTTCATGATTTACTTAATTGATGTTAAAAAAACATCAAGAAACGATATTATGGTCGATGTGGTTTTCAACCATTCCCAAGAGAATTAAATAACAAGACATGGCAGATATAACAAAAAAATTGACAGTCCTTTTGTTAAGTTCCTCCAACATGGCCCCTGTGAAAACCATCAATACTTTATATGCAAGGTATATATATATATATAATGAAGGGGGTGACAAAACACTAATCCAATCTGTGGGACAAAACAATATAGTCCATTTCTCTAAAGGATATTAATATTTTTCATTGTTTTGATCCCCAGGTAGGAATTAAGTGCAATAAATCTATCGACCCATTTGGTCTATACTCCAAATGTTAAATAACTGATAATAAAAACAAATCAGATACCAATAGATGATTTCCTAGATGCGCAAGCGCTTTCATAAACATCACAAGCGCAGACATGAAATTGAGGCATTTTCAGGCAGAGTTCATAGGAAACCTTTGGAAACAATAAAGTTAAAGGCGATTTCTGAGTCTTAAAGAAAAAAATTTGTCTGAAGAAGTGAGCTTTTCCCTCAAAACAACGTTATAATCCTGCCTGTGAACTAAAAAATACTTCATTGGGAAATCATCTATTGATACACACTTTATCAAAATTCATATTATGTATCACACAGAAATTATCCTTTTGTTGTCAACACTTGTACATCAACACAAGCAAAAATTAAATAATGTATTTATTGTATCAAGAAGATAATCCAATGTGCATAAAGAGATTTATTTCATGTTTAATCCACACACAGAAATTTAACAAATGTTTTTAAAGCATTACGATAGAATGCAGCTTGACAAGGCAGAAAACCTAATGTTCATGATCATCTCCATCAGAGTAGCCCTCTGGAAGAGCATTGGCATGATCATTGTGAAAGAGGGAATGGTTGCCATCTCCCCATGGAAAAGTCTGCAAAATAAAGAGATAATAAAAGAGAGGGATGTGAATTCAGCTTTCTTTTTCCTTCAGATATTATCTATAAAATTAAGCTGCATGATCAATAGACCTCTTCAGCCTGGATGTAATGTTTTTTCATTTCACACCACCTGCCATTACCTAGAGTATCATTTCTTTGTTTGATGATTGCACAAGAAGACAAACCTTACTTCTGATCTTTAGATAGCTATAAATGGCTATTGGGTGTGTTGTTTTCTCGTTTCATACCACCTGCCATTACCTAGAGTATCATTTCTTTGTTTAATGATTGTGCACGAGAAGACAAACCTTATTTCTGATCCTTAGATGGCTATAGGGAACAAACTCAGGCCTTGGATGTGTGTGATGTTCAACCTCACATACATATGCATTATATGTGCACAGTATGAGGGCAGGCACTGCTACTATTCCAGAAATCAATTTCCATGTCTTCATGGTACCTAAACCAATAAGAATACATCATTTTTCATATTCTTGGAGACGTGCAACCATATGACTCAAAAATGCTAGAGATATAAATAACAATGAAACAGCTCCCATATTAGTTGATCTAACAAGAGATGCTAATAAATAATGTTTTGTTGTCATCGACTAGCATGGCGGCTATGACGTAACATACACCCCAAGAATTGGAGAGAATAGACCCTTTTCGAGTTCCAAATTACTGCTGTGTTTCTTGATTACAAACTCATTTACTCAGGCTTAGCCTCGAATCAGTGTCTAATTACTAGCAAATACCAACGGTAAAGTAAAGAATGCACAACTTCAGCAATACAAACACTTTGAAACTTGTAATCAATAAACACAGCAGTAATTTGGAACTCGAAAAGGGTCTATTGGCACAGGGCTCTTACATTGGGGGGGGGGGGGGGGGGTGGGTAATTAAGTCCATTAATTAAATCAATAGTACAATAAGGAAGATCAATTTTGCTTTCTAAAGGCTGGTTTAGATGGTATGATTTTAACCTACAACTATTGTATACAACACGCTTGCGCCATCATCCTGCAACTCGAGTCATAGCGTGTAAATCAAGCCTACAACTCACCTACGACAGACACGAGCGTGTTGTATAAGATAATTGTAGGCAAAAATTGTACCGTCTAAACCAGGGCCGGGTTGTTCAAAGCTGGATTAGCGCTAATCCAGGATTAACTCTATAGGTCTTATTAAGAGTTAACCCAGGATTAGCACTAATCGGGCTTTGAACAACTGGGCCCAGCCTTTAAATGAGCTAAAGATGTCTATGGTGGTGATGCACCTGTCTTCCGTGATTGTGCTTGCTTCTTTGAGGGGAAGGACAGCACGCATGCCAATTCTCCCAAATTATCTGGGTCTCAAGATGTTGGACCTCAGGAGGGGAGGGGGTGAAGGGAGTCTTTGAAAGTGAAAAACCTGGATCCTTTATGGATCCACTTATGGTCATAGACAGCCATCCGGTGGCGCTGTCACGGCCCTTTTGTATCCATTTCCAGAACTGAATGCTTCAGGGGTTGGCGGTATACAGACGTTACGTTGTTAAGAATGTATAGTCTATAGATAACACTAAATAGTAAGCATCCTAAAGAAATAACATAACATCACGACTGACATCACCTTATATACAGAGTATTTAGAGTAAACTGGCTGTTTGTTGCTGTTATTTCTCTAAGGTTTACGTTAAAACAAAGAAATAAAAGTGAAAAGAAAGCCAACAGAACAAACCTGTAGCATGTTTTTCTTCAGCTAGAAGTTCTTCTTTTAGATTAGCCCTCACTGCTGAGGTATTAAAACCTCTTCTCGTCAACACACGAACAAAACGGAACGCCATCTTGAAACCCTTTCCAAGGAAGTATTATGGGCTACAACTTGACCTGATATAAACTTGATCGTGGTTGGTTAAGAACCAACCAATCAAAAGTGCTTTCTCATGCTTATCCAAGATGGCGGATGACACGTAAGAAGGTTACTACTTCATGTAAGACCTCATGAAGTGGCACTAATAACTCTTGTTTTATGGCACTAATACCTCTTGTGTTGTGGTGTGTGTGCTGGTGTCTGTCTCCTTGTGGCTCCGTTGGCGTTTTCATAGCTATCGTTACTGCTTGGCTTACTTGAGGTGATTGGCTTACTTCAGGTGCTTCACTTACTTGACGTGCTTGGCTTGCTTCAGGTGCTTCGCTTACTTGACGTGCTTCACTTACTTCAGGTGCTTGACTTACTTTAGGTGCTTGGCTTACTTCAGGTGATTGGCTTGCTTTTGGTGCTTGGCTTACTTCAGGTGCTTGGCTTACTTGAGGAGCTTGGCTTACTTGAGGTGCTTCACTTACTTCAGGTGCTTGGCTTACTTGAGGTGCTTCACTTACTTGACCTGCTTGGCTTACTTGAGGTGCTTGGCTTACGTGAGGTGCTTGGCTTACTTGAGGTGCTTGGCTTACTTCAGGTGATTGGCTTATACTTCAGGTGATTGGCTTACTTCAGGTGCTTGGCTTACTTCAGGTGCTTGGCTTGCTTGAGGTGCTTGGCTTACTTGACCTGCTTCACTTACTTGACGTGCTTGGCTTACTTGAGGTGCTTACTTACTTCAGGTGATTGGCTTACTTAAGGTGATTGGCTTACTTCAGGTGATTGGCTTACTTGAGGTGCTTGGCTTACTTGAGGTGATTGGCTTACTTGAGGTGCTTCACTTACTTCAGGTGATTGGCTTACTTGAGGAGCTTGGCTTGCTTGAGGTGCTTGGCTTACTTGACGTGCTTGGCTTACTTGAGGTGCTTCACTTACTTGACCTGCTTGGCTTACTTGAGGTGCTTGGCTTACTTGAGGTGCTTGGCTTACTTGAGGTGCTTGGCTTACTTGAGGTGATTGGCTTATACTTCAGGTGATTGGCTTACTTCAGGTGCTTGGCTTACTTCAGGTGCTTGGCTTACTTCAGGTGCTTGGCTTACTTGACCCGCTTCACTTACTTGACGTGCTTGGCTTACTTGAGGTGCTTGGCTTACTTCAGGTGCTTGACTTGCTTGAGGTGCTTCACTTACTTCAGGTGCTTCACTTACTGCAGGTGCTTGGCTTACTTTAGGTGCTTGGCTTGTTTGAGGTGCTTGACTTACTTGACATGCTTGGCTTACTTGAGGTGCTTGGCTTACTTTAGGTGCTTGGCTTACTTCAGGGGATTGGCTTACTTGAGGTGCTTGACTTACTTCAGGTTCTTGGCTTACTTCAGGTGATTGGCTTACTTTCATTGCTTGAAGTGTTTCAAATATGTATGTACATAAATGTTCAAAGATATGATATCTGGGAGACTTGAGTTTCATATTTTCTTCAAAGTTTGAACATAGCAAACAAGATGGTATATGTAAAGGCAAACAGAAAGTTCAAAAACTAACCCTCCATGGCCAGAGGTTTAACAGTATTGAATTTAATATAAGCATAGTTAATGGCACTCCATTAACCAAGATATAAGTATGTCCATAGCTGCCATAGAATGATTGTCAGGTCAATTTATTCGCTCCCGTATAAAAAAATATTTTGTTTGAAAAGTCCTGAAAGTTTTATATGCAAATTTTCTTTCTTTTTCCTTTATGTCAAGCAAACCAAATAGGAAGGTTTCTTGGTTTTCGTAGGGGATAAAAATTTCATCTCATTTGTTTGCGAAGAAACCACCGCTTCCTCCCCCTTGTTATGATGCCAATTTTTTTTTTTTTTTTTTTTTTTTTTGAGCTATCGCTATCATTATAACTCGAAAATAACTGCACTACACATACCTTTATAATAACATACACGAAAAAAAAAGCTCAACTCGGATTGGCAGTGTTGTTCAATCCTCGATTTTGATTGGATAATGAACAATAGAACAACATTATAGCCAATGAGATGTCAAATTTATATGACGAAAAGTTTGAGGAATATTTGAAAGCAATGGCAGACATTTCATTTCAGGTAAGTATTTGTAAAGAAATTTCGAATTGTATTATCATAAAAAACTAAATAACAGCTCAAAAGAAGGAAAACAGAAGTAACTGTACATAATTATGGCTGAATTCACATCGCATATAGATATGTATCACAGAGAATAGTCTTTTTAGAAATTTTATACCGGAGACAAACGACATATGATCCGCAAAAAAATACTTTAGACTTTTCTCAGACCTTTTTTAAAAATTTGTCATGCTCAAGACCTCACTTTAATATTTTACAGCCAATTTATGTCACATGAATGACATGTAGTCATATTTCTTGTTAAAATTTCAATTCAAAAAAACATTTCAGTAAGACATCTTGCATGTTTTTTAACACGCAGTCATGACCCTTTGCAGCATGCATTTTGGAATTAAGCTTAATCCGTAGACAAAACGATAGGTACCAGAGTATTCCCAGGAGATTCGAATATATTGTTTTGTTATGTCCCCCAGATGGAGCTGCTTTGACTTTGATGCAAGGGGAATATTGCCAGAATTTGAGGGTAGATGTAGACTTTGAATTTAAGAAAAAGATGCTGAAAGTCCAATATATTTATTAGTGGTATTATTCATGCATGATTCTGAACAATTGATTTTTAGAGCATGTATATGATTCCTTAAATGTGGTATTCTGTGCTAATGGAGTATATAAAGTGATATTTTACTCATTAGGGACTGATCTATGACTGTATTATGTCCTTTTAGGGGTGCTATTTTCAAAATCAACTGAACGTGGGGGTGCATTTCTTGAAATTTTAGAAGTACTGGCTCTCAACTGAGCTGTCTAGAAAAGGAAGATGATGGGTACATTTTTAATTGATATATATATATAATATATAAATCAAGTTGAACTCAGAAAATCCATAGATTTTAAATTGGTTTTCATGAAGTATTCATGTTTGTGCAACACTTTTTACCAAATGTTTAGTCGGAATACATTTTCAGTTCATAGACATTATGATTATATGGCAATTGGTATATAGAAATTTGGCAGTCAGAGGAATTTTTCTTGTCAATTATTTCTTAATTGGACAGTATGGAGTACTATTAATTACCTATTAATTACATAGCTGCCTAATTAATCCCATATCAATAAGACCTGTGGAATTAAGAAAATAATTGGACAGTTACCTTTATGGGATTTATGAGAAGCTGTACAATTAATAATTATTAATGGGCTTTAAGTACAATGTATATCCAGTGTATCTGTGAATCGAATGGTAGTCTACTATATCAAATGCTTCAAAATAATTCTTAATATAAATACAGCTACCTAATATATATATATATTTATGAAACATTAACTTTTATTAATTATTATAATGAAAATTTTGGATTAAAAAAAGGGTTCAAAGCATTATTGTTATTAAAAAATATATGATAATGTTATTTTTTCATTTACTAAATGTGATTCAAGCTGCAGTTTCCAAAGTTTCTCCAACCAAAGCTGCCTCGACAAATTTTCCACAAATTATCCAATAGTGTTTGAGTATTTAAACAATAGATTAGCGGCAAATTTTTAATTCAAATGTTCTTTCATTTTTCCGGTTGGTAAAACTAAATGATGAAGAAGAGCTTATAATATGTTTTCTTCGCAGATTAGTGATTTGTGTCATCAATTATATAGAAAAATAGTAGTATATTAGAGACAGTATAAAACACAGTCTTTATGATTACAGTTTGTTTCTGCCTGACAAAGATATTATCAGGCTGACGCTGTTAGATCTTATCACTATGTTGCTATGCGACAGCACGTTCATATTCGACAACAAAGATGCCGGCAGTCTTCTAAGCCGTGTAAACCCATGGATATTTGTCTGATTTGTAGCAATTATATTGTTCAGATTCCTACTTTTGATGAAACCCTTTTGATTGGCTAATTTGTGGAAAATTTGTCGAGGTGGCTTGGTTTGGAGTAGTCACACTGTAAATACCGTCATGCATATTGTCTGTTCCATGAAACTTAAAATAAACTTAAAATATGTTTCATTTAGTTATTTTTCTTATAACTACCACATCTACATAAAAACGTTTTTTGGTTCATTGACTTTTTTAAAAATATTTTTGTTTGAAATGCAAAAATGGAGCTTGATGCATTCATTTTTTTTACTTAATTATAAATGCTTATTTTATATTTATTATTAGAGGTGCTGAAGTATTATTAAAAGGATATACCATGACCTAGTTTAGTCCTCGAAGAATTAATGAAAAGTACTAGTGAAGTTGTATTTATTGAAAATGGCTTCCTTGAATTATATACCACTCGTGCTAAACCTTTGTGGCAAATTTATCCACTTTCAGCAAAGGCACATGATACTTTTCATTGATTCTTCTCAAACATTGGTTTTTCCTATACCAACATCTTGGACACTAAGTGAACTAACTATGAACTAAATCTAATTAATTTTCAATTATATGCCTTTTTTTTAATTTGTCTTTTCCTCGGCAGATGTTTGATGGCCAAAGCATCTTGCAAATTCTCAACTTCTGTTCCTGTTATAACAGAGAAGAGGAAAAATAGTTATACCAACAGCATAAAAAAAACAAGCAAACTTTTATTTAGTATGGGAAGACAATACGCTGAATATGTCAACAACTTTAAGGCACTAAGAACAAAACCTTCTGTGTCTCCCAGTTAATACTCAAGGTAAGCTATGCGAGCTAAAATACTTTTACAATTTTTTTTTTGCACACAAAACTGTCTATTTTATATATTAAGAATTTTCAAAATTATTAAATTATTTGTAAATTAATTATAACATAATGCTTACTTTTTCTCTTATGCCTCTTTTCGTTTTGAACCAATAAAAGTCCTGAAAAGAATAAACATGATTATTGTTTGTTAAACAGCAAGTGTTAATTTATTCCTAATGAATTGGTCCCTTTCATGTCATTAAATCTTTGGTCATTAAATACCAAATTATGACATATTTTAATTACTTTAACAAATAAAACAGCTTTTTTGAATGTAAGCATGAAATACGGTACTAGGATCTAGCAACACTTCATGCATGTAGATTGTGTCAGCACAATAGAGTAAGTTTAATCTTATGTGACTTATACTTATAAAGACATTGAGACAAGGTAACAAAGATGAATGACAATAATCCCAACGGTTAAAATTTATTTTATTCAGGAAAGTTTTCAGTGTCTTTCTTTGTTTTAAATACTAAGATATTCATTAGTAGGTTTAATTTGTGTTAAAACAATTGAGACTACTTGTTCTCTAATTCTAAATTAGACTATGTTTCCGTTTTCTTATGAGTGAAATAGATTTGGAAGTGAGGTAATGTACGTACCTTGGCCTACAGCATCGCTTGCTGCATCCACTTCTAGGTCCTTTCCTACTTGAGTTGATTCTGTAGAGGGAAACGATTGCTCATGTGAATCATTCAGTGCATTTTGGAGTTGCATGCTAGTAGCTTAAGGGTTGGAAGTGAGGTAATGTACGTACCTTGGCCTACAGCATCGCTTGCTGCATCCACTTCTAGGTCCTTTCCTACTTGAGTTGATTCTGTAGAGGGAAACGATTGCTCATGTGAATCATTCAGTGCATTTTGAAGTTGCTAGGTACATAGTTCTTAGCATCCATCTTTTGCTGGGGTATTATTTAAGGCAACATGAACCTACAGGGGCGACTATACCAAAAGAACATCAAAAATATAACCCAATAGTATTTATGTTATACCTTGGAGAGCGAAGCCAGAATGACTTAGGGGGAGGGGTTACAGGGTAAAAAAGGAAACCAATGAAATGAAGAAAAATGGTGCAATCAGTGAGGATCAAAATGACTTAAATTTGAGAGATTCAATAATTAAGCAGAAAGCATTAATAAATGAAAGTTTTCAGAACTTGCATAGTAAACTGTAGTGACTTCCTTTTTTTTCTCAAAAGAGAGGGGTATCCATATATAATAACCTAGTAATAACCCCCTGTAACCTTTACCTATGAAAATACTATACAGTTGCATTATAGAAAAGCACAAAGGAAATATTAATAATATTTCTATTTTTAATATTCCTCTAAATGTATATCAACCTACCAACAGTGCTACTTTTTGTTTGCAACATAGGGGTTGCACTTGAATTGGTTTTGGCACTCGATTTCTGAGTGCTTGTGAATGCTGTAAAGAAAATAGATCTCTTCATTAATTCCTGTTGCTTCGTTACTCTCTAATAATATATAAATAGTTAATTAAAAATAAACCTAACTTCCCTCCTTCATTTACATCCTGATCTTAGATAAAACACATGTTCAAATATTATAAATGGGTTACATATGAGTTTATGAACATTGGAAATAAGGTCTAGTGCAGGTACAGGTCTACTAGCTATTTCTAGAATTTAAATTGCTGTAATAGAACCGAAGTGATGTCACAAAATTATTTTTTGATATCTTTTTTACTCTATTACTTATACTCTTATTATTACATAACTGTGATATTTCAACAACTTTGCCAACTTAGTAACTGAATAATTATATTTCTTACCATTATCTAGCTTGGCAAGCAATTCCTTGGAAAGTACTTTTCTTTGAATATGAATACATCCAGAGATCTGTCCCCTTCCTTGGAAGGTAAGCCTCCCACAGCAACCAATCTTAGCATTTCTTATGTAATGCTTTAATTGATGCTCAGTGACAGAGGTAATTCCAGCAAATTCAAGTGCATCCTTCGTATGAAAACCAAAGCTATCCCCACACATACATTTGGTCAAGACAGTTTTCCTTATGAAGAATCCCCTTGTCTGAATTCGAAAACAAACAAAAAAAAAACAAAATAAAAAGAAAATTAATAGAAATTGACATAAATTCACTATTTACAATCATGAAATGATTTTAAATTGGGTATCGAATAATTTAGAGTTAGGTTGAATTGGTTACATTACGAAATGCAAATTAACAAATTGACTTCAGTTTTTCTGCGTCTGTCCTCTTATTAACAATAAATTCATTCTATTCAATTCCATTAGCCTGGGGGAGGCTACAATTCCATCTACCTCCAACCTCCCTGGTTATCAGGAAATTACCTTTTCTGGTTGAGAAGAACATTCTTCAACAATTGCATTGATGGCACCCATCATCTCATCAGCCTTGATATCTAATGCACTGCCAGGACTATCCAAAAGCTCAAAATGAGTTGGAATAACACATTCCACAAAATACTTCTTCACTTGCTCAAAATGAAAAAACAGTGAAAGTTTCTCCAAGATCTGTGTATGGAAATAGAATAAGTTAAAAATGGATAAATCAGTTAGTGTTGGAGCATGGAGAAGAAATGAGGTGTGATGCATGGCAAGTGAGACTAAATAAATGAGGGACAAACATATTTAAGGTATAATGAATATGAGGATTACATTAAATAGGGAAAATAAGTTAAATTACAGAGAAGTAATAATTCACATTGGATTTTTCAACACATGAGAAAGGGAGTGGCAGTAGCTCTTAAAAAGTTTCCACTCGATTTCCATATTGAATCTTGGAAGCTGAACACCCTGGAAAACAAGCTGAAAAACCCACAAAAAGGTTGAAGAAACCCACAAATTAGCACAGATGGGATCAACCAATGACTTCCAATTAATGACAATGCTGGGTTGCTGTGTTTAACTTATTTTTAAAAATTATAACATAATTATTATTATAGACTGCAGTATCTCTTTCAAATTCAATTTTAATATATAGTCAGAATTGAAGTACCTTTCCTGTCGAAAATAAGATGAGCGCATAATTAAGTTGGCTGCGCATATCCAGGCTTGTTCTACTTAGAAGGGAACAGATTTCTTTAAATATTTCATCTCCCCTCATTTCTTCAAATTCTGTCTGTAGCTCTAACAGAATCCCCACACTTAACACCGCTCTCTCCAATAATGGACGTATCTTTGATTTTAATTCGAGGCAAGTTTCAAGACTTTGTTCTGCACTTATTGGAGAGAACGGTATTACAGCAATTCTCAAAAAAACCCTAAGCAAACACAAACAAAAAGGCAAATTGTTAAAAGATTGCAGATTCAAAATTAGCATTTTATAATAATCTAGCTGACACATAAAAATCTGTAAATTCCGCAAATGCAGTTAATTTACTGTAATTTCATTATGAAACAGTGTTTTTATACTTTAATTTGCACTTCATACTCTGTAGACTTTTTCTATGTTAACATTTTTTCAAATTGATGCTGCAATAACTAAGTATATATATATCTGTGACATTCTTTTTCACAGGTCTGATCCTTAGCCCGCCGCAGTGCACTGGTAACAGTTAGGTAATAATATTGATATAGCAAAAACTTTGGATATGTCTTTGGATATATGTTTGATTTTGTACTCTGAGGCTCATGTGCTGCACAATAGAAATTCACCAATTAAGTTACATAGTTGTCCTGTCCATAATTTTTTTCATCTAGCTTATTTTTAACAATAATTTTGACAGCTTTTCTAACAAGTTAACTTTCAATTTAAATTTTTTTACATTTTCTAGGACAATACTTCAATATCTATTATATTGAAACAATTGTAAGTCAGATTTTAGTGGACAATACCTGGCGATTTTCTCTTGGTCCATTTTTTTTCTTCTGAGACATTGCGGATTCATCGTCATTAGAGGTATCGTTCTTGATCCCTCTTGTATTGCATTTGCTGTATTTCTTTGAGCCTATTGATATTGTGATATTAAAATATTAGCTATATTTTCATTAGTATAGCAAATCTCAAATTGGCCAGCACACTCTATATTCATGTTAATGGGTAAAATAATTCGAATGCCTTTGACTTTCTTTGAACAATATTGTATGTAAAATTTCAGTTTGTTGAAGCCTAACCAAAATATATACTTCCATTAACTAGTTTGATATGTTTTAAATGTTTTAAATGATATGTTTAGTACTGTACTTTGAATCAATTGGTAACCATGATCATCATCATGCATGCATAACCCCCAACCATATAACCATAACCCCCTACCATATGGCCCCCTATTTAATGTAAAGTTGTGTTTCATGTGGTCAATCGATCAAAACTCTATGAAAAGATTTCTTAAAATGACTGTTAAAACAGATTTGAATAATTGGAATAAAAGAAAAAAAAAGGTGCACAATATAGAGCTTTCTAAACACCCAGTCTGATAATGTAAGTGATATTTTTAGACATGGTTTCTATAATGTTATAGTACCACAAATACTTCTCAGTTAGTAAATCTCATATTATATTACTTACCTGATTGAAGGTCTGCACTGTTAATGCCTCTAAGATTCCAAAATCGGAGACATCGTCCCACCAAAAAGGGAGTGTTCTACTGCCAGCTTTTTTTAAGATGCCTGCCTGTGTGCATTCTAAAAGAAAAGAATGAACAAGCTTAGAGAGGTGAAAAACAAATTGTTACTGCCATAAGCTATAGCGTGAAGCCAGAGAGAGAGGACATAACCAGGAGTAACCACCCAAATACATCACGACCCAATTGCAAAATGTACGTAGAAGTGTAATTCCTAAGATTTGATTAGCTATACATTACTTACATGACTTTTATTTGCATATCCTATCATTATCCCCCATTTGAATTTTTAACTGTGATCGAGGCCCAATCATAATATTGGTCTTACAATATTAAATACTGGAAATACAAATTAAACCATTCACTTCACATAGAAAAATAAATACCGAAAGAGTATTGTCCATTATGTTTTATACCATAAGTTTACTTCAAATTTTGAAACAATTGATTTCATTAATTACCTCCAGTCCTTTTAGACTCTCCGATGATGGACATGGCAACCTCAACTGCAAAGGACTTCCCTGAGACGGGAAGGCCATATGCCATTACCAATGGCACACCATCATACATCTTTCTAAGTTGCTCGTAATGGATTCCCACACCCATCCCTCCAAGGATCAGAAGGGCGGGTGGGAAATTCTTGCCCATTAAACTCGCCTCCATCTCTAATATCTCTTTTATAGCCTCACCTTCATCTAACAAACCATTGTCCCCTGAAAACATAGATTAATTATTACTGTACATATGCGTATGTAATTTAAATCTCACAACATAAGAGAGTACTCTATATGTACTATTATTGTACTATTGAATTAATAATTAATTATTTAGATTGTTATTACTTGTGTTTTAGGTAGATTTCATTGTTTGCAAGGTTAATTTTGGTGACTGACGGTTTCCAATTTTCCATAATTTGTCAATAAAATCCATTATATTATATGTCCTTAAAGGGGACTAGCATGTAATATAAATCTTCCAAAATTTAATTCAGCTGAAACCTTAATGGAATAATCTTTACTTTAAGGGTCTGATATGTACTGTTTCATTGCAATATAAAGTGTCTGACAAATGATCAGATCAGATTGTACTAAAAAAATTGTCATGTGATGAATGTTGTAACATCCAAAACCACAGGTTTGATAATAAATAAAGGAGAACAAATATATCCTACAATATATTGATCACAATACAAAAAGAGGTGTCATGTACTTAACCTACACTTTCTAATGTATTTTAATATTTCTCTTTATAAAAAACAAACCTGTTATTTGGAGAAAAGGCAGGGGGTCAATTTCATCACCCAATACTGCGAATGGGGATGCACTTTCATCAAGCCTCCTAGCCATTCCATTTTCCACCGAAACATGGATGTTTGATCCTATTATCCATGTTGGTGGGATACTTCTCTCTTGTAAACCAATGCACTGCAGATGTGAAAAATCAAAGTAAGAATTTTAAGGTAGAGACATATTTCGACACCCATTTTAAAGTGCAGCTGCAATCATTTTTATGAGTTGCTTTTTTCTCTTCCGGTTTGAAAGAACTTTGATAACGAAGTAAAATATCACTTTCTTTTTCATAATTTTGATATAAATAATTAAAAGTTGCTCTAAATTTAAATTTGGTACTTAATTTCATTGTTAACAAAAAACTGGCAATTATAAGAATTATTTAAAATGTATATAATTAATTGGTTGTCATACACAGTGGGAGTATTAAGCAATACTACGTACTGAACATCCTATTTTCAGTTTTACTCTTTTTCTCTTATTAGTGAATTTTAGCATAACCATAAATAGAAGTCTCATTTAGATCAACCATGAAATAAATGAACACCTTCTCTGTTATCTATCTTGATACACCAGTTGATCCAACAATTCGTTGATGAATTATAATGGTTCAGTAATATATGTCTTTTTTATTTTATGTTTTTCATTATAATAACTCACCTCAACTGGGAATACTCGTCGAGGATTACTCAATTTCACATATTCGTCACAGAGCCTTTTGAAATAGGGGGGTAAATACTGTTCTTTAGATGGAACAGTCCACAATTTCTTGGACGCAAACTTGTTTAATATGCCTATCTGGGTAGACATGTCCCTCCATGTCAAATAGTACTGTTGACTATAAAGAAAAAAATATGTTAGCTCATAGTTATCTATTAGGAGTGTAGAATTTCTTTTGCAGCAGAATTGCGATCTAACTTCTTCTGCATGGTCGACCTATGAAACGTGCTTACTTTTCAGCACAATTAACATCCTTGTTTCTCTAAATGTGCCGTTGTCCGTGAATAATGTGACCACAGTTTATAATCATGTCGTAAAGTCAAGTGTTTGCGAAATCAGAAAGCTCCCGGTACGACTTAAAAAGTATTTACAAATACAAGGCAAATTGGTACAGCTAGAAGAAAAACAAAAGGTAATGATAGCCAAAGCAAGAGGCCGAAAATAGTATAAACCCAGATTTTTGTAATAATGACCTAATAATGTGTAGAGATTATCAAATATTAAGAGCTTGATATCGTTCGTATTTCGAAGTTTCCATATCGAGTCTGCAAGCGAGTGACCTATATGATATAGAAAACTAGTCAATAAAAGGATACCAGGCTCTTAGCATTATATAACTTGTTAATTACACGTTTAGGGTCGATAAAATGACAACATTGGAAGTGATATCTTTTCACTTCACTGATGTCGACCCTAATTGTATATTAATGGTGATAATAAGTGAATATCGGGGAATATTTACCAAGACGCGAGTCTTAGTGTGGCGAGGTGAATATTTCTATTTTTTTAACACAAGTGAACTTGATTTTAAGTTAAGATTCTTTTTGTCTTCTCAAATTTTATTTATCTCTGCAAGCGGCACACATCGACGTGCGCGTGCGCGATTACAGGTGAATATAGCAGGATAAGACGTAAATTGTGACCAATGAGGGGGCCGGATTTATCATATCATATTCACTAGTGTAAAAATTATTAACATGGTTATTACGATACAGAAACTAACGCGCCTGTGCAAAAACGTTTAGATATTTTTAGCCTAGCCTTTTTTTGCTGCCCATTAAAAAATTACATGTCAATATAGATTTTCACGATAATAAACTTTTATCAAGATATTTAATTACGATAAAAGAGGCACAATTAAACAATTAATTGTCGGAAATAAAAAAAATCGCAAATAATCTCATTAAGGGGAAAAAAGCAAAAAAGAAGCAAAATAATCATCTGAGTTCATCTTTATGATTTTGCTTGTAACTAAAAACTAGGTGTATTTTTCCGTTGGAAATGTACAAGTAGACTCGAATTATAAGTGAAACAAATACTTGTTTTATGATATTTAATTTTAGAGTGGTTTTCATAAACCCGTGAAATACATTTCAGCATGTCTAGTACTATTACACTCTAATTCTTTTGTCTTCTATTGTGTTTATCCCACTATTACACTTTAATTAGCTCACATTATTTCATGCAAGGATTATGAAAACCACTATGATATATAATAGGTCTATGGAATATCCACATCTTTCTCTTAAGCCCCGTTTACACTAGCGATTTTTGCTGCGATTTTTTTGCGATTTTGTCCATAATAATTAATGGAATATAATAATGACGAATTTACTTGTAAAGTTTTTTTCAGGATACCATGGTTTTTGTAGAGGAATGTCTCTTTTGAAGGATGAGACAAAATATTTCATATTACCGAAAATTGCCACAAAAATCGCCAGTGTAAACGGGGCTTTAAATATAATATTCTCTATTTTGTAGTTCATGTTTGTTTTAACGTATACTGAAATAAATACATGAAAACTATGTTTATGTTCTCAATTTGATCTGGTACATTATGATCGCAATATACGTGCATGAAAATTACTTTTCTTCTTTATGGTGAAATCATAAGTTCTTAACTAGAACTGTCCATCTAGCCTTGTGTTAAGCCCCGTTTACACTAGCGATTTTTGCAGCGGTTTTTGCTGCGATTTGTTTTTGGGATTTTGTTCATAATAAATAATGGTAAAGAATTTACTTGTAAAGTTTTTTTCAGGATACCAAGGTTTTCCTAGACGGATGCCACTTTTGAAGGATAAGAAAAAAGATTTCATATTTCCAAAAATTGCCACAAAAATCTCCGCAAAAATCTCCGCAAAAAATCGCCAATGTAAAGCGGAGCTTTAGGATGGCGTTTGATGTGTTTTCGGGAGTGCCCTATTTTTAGATAGTATATACCGCAGAACCAATCATATTCCTCGAAATGTCAAGCGCTGCGCTGATCGTATCAATATAATTGCAAAAACCAAGATAAGACAAAAAGAAAATAACTATGGCGTCGTATGATACTTGAAAAAAATACAAAAACTTGATTTGACGCATAAAAAATACATATTGCATTTTAAAATCAAAATTCGAAGGTTTCAAGTCCAACATGACATATAGTAGCGCCAAAGTTTTCGATCAAAAATCAAAATTAACTTAATTTTGTATTATACATGTTTATCCTTTGAATTTGTTGACATATCTCTTTTCCAAAGAGTGCGGTATATATTGTGATTAAAATAAAGTAAGCCAATCACCTGAAGTAAGTCAAGCACTTGAAGCAAGCCAAGCACCTGAAGTAAGCCAATCACCTGAAGTAAGTGAAGCACCTGAAGTAAGTGAAGCACCTCAAGTAAGTGAAGCACCTCAAGTAGCCAAGCACCTCAAGTAAGTGAAGCACCTCAAGTAAGTGAAACACCTCAAGTAAGCCAATCACCTCAAGTAAGCCAAGCACCTCAAGTAAGCCAATCACCTGAAGTAAGTCAAGCACCTGAAGTAAGTGAAGCACGTCAAGTAAGTGAAGCACCTCAAGTAAGCCAATCACCTGAAGTAAGTGAAGCACTTGAAGCAAGCCAAGCACCTCAAGTAAGCCAAGCACCTCAAGTAAGTCAAGCACCTCAAGTAGCCAAGCACCTCAAGTAAGTGAAGCACCTCAAGTAAGTGAAACACCTCAAGTAAGCCAATCACCTCAAGTAAGCCAAGCACCTCAAGTAAGCCAATCACCTGAAGTAAGCCAATCACCTTAAGTAAGCCAATCACCTGAAGTAAGTAAGCACCTCAAGTAAGCCAAGCACGTCAAGTAAGTGAAGCAGGTCAAGTAAGCCAAGCACCTCAAGCAAGCCAAGCACCTGAAGTAAGCCAAGCACCTGAAGTAAGCCAATCACCTGAAGTATAAGCCAATCACCTCAAGTAAGCCAAGCACCTCAAGTAAGCCAAGCACCTCAAGTAAGCCAAGCACCTCAAGTAAGCCAAGCAGGTCAAGTAAGTGAAGCACCTCAAGTAAGCCAAGCACGTCAAGTAAGCCAAGCACCTCAAGCAAGCCAAGCTCCTCAAGTAAGCCAATCACCTGAAGTAAGTGAAGCACCTCAAGTAAGCCAATCACCTCAAGTAAGCCAAGCACCTCAAGTAAGCCAATCACCTGAAGTAAGCCAATCACCTTAAGTAAGCCAATCACCTGAAGTAAGTAAGCACCTCAAGTAAGCCAAGCACGTCAAGTAAGTGAAGCAGGTCAAGTAAGCCAAGCACCTCAAGCAAGCCAAGCACCTGAAGTAAGCCAAGCACCTGAAGTAAGCCAATCACCTGAAGTATAAGCCAATCACCTGAAGTAAGCCAAGCACCTCAAGTAAGCCAAGCACCTCACGTAAGCCAAGCACCTCAAGTAAGCCAAGCAGGTCAAGTAAGTGAAGCACCTCAAGTAAGCCAAGCACCTGAAGTAAGTGAAGCACCTCAAGTAAGCCAAGCTCCTCAAGTAAGCCAAGCACCTGAAGTAAGCCAAGCACCAAGAGCAAGCCAATCACCTGAAGTAAGCCAAGCACCTAAAGTAAGTCAAGCACCTGAAGTAAGTGAAGCACGTCAAGTAAGCGAAGCACCTGAAGCAAGCCAAGCACGTCAAGTAAGTGAAGCACCTGAAGTAAGCCAATCACCTCAAGTAAGCCAAGCAGTAACGATAGCTATGAAAACGCCAACGGAGCCACAAGGAGACAGACACCAGCACACACACCACAACACAAGAGGTATTAGTGCCATAAAACAAGAGTTATTAGTGCCACTTCATGAGGTCTTACATGAAGTAGCAACCGGTAAGAATGTTTGTGAATCATCTCTCTTTGATTCTTGCTTTACATTGATTTTTGGGACTTATAAAATCATAATTCGAGCTTCTGGTATGGATTACTTCGAAGAGCAAAGGGAAGAGATTGAGTCTTTAAAAGCGATATTTCCAGATGAATTTGCGGAGCTGAACACTTGTCCTCCAAGTTTTATGATTCGCCTTGATGAACTGGACCTTCCTTCCGGTTGTGTTCAGTTGAAAATAACTTTTCCCGATAAATATCCCGAAGAAGTTCCTTTTATTGAGATACCAAATCGCTCTAATGTACTCCCAACGGAAATTGTTGGTGAACTTCTAAGGCATCTTCAAGAATGTACTCAAGAATATATTGGAATGGCTATGGTATTCACGTTGGTCAACGAGGCCAAAGAATGGATCAATCAAAGCAAGAATAAAATCATAGATATTAAAAATCAGTCAACGAAAACAGATTTGGTTGAAGTTGAGGTGTCATCAGATGAAGAAGAGCTTGCAGACTCAAGGAATATCAGTTATACAGATAGTAAAACTGGAGGCCGATGGGATTATGTCATTGGGCTCATTGGTATGATTTTTCTGACTTGGAGTGCAACCCAGGGCTGTCAAACCCCAAGATATTCAAATCTGGAGAATTGATAGGGAAGGGACATGACGTCACAGCATGGCAAAAAGCGTGTGAAAAGACGTCTTTTGGTTCGTAACAGTTGATGTGATTGGTTTATTTCTGACCAATCAGATTATCACTAATATTACAATGACCTGCTTGCAAGAACAGGGGCGGCGGAAGCGGGGGGGCCGGGGGGGCACTGGCCCCCCCACTAGATTTTTTGGGGGGGCCTGGCCCCCCCAGAATATAATGCCTCACACAAAAAAAAAAACGCATGAGATTTGGTTATGATTACCATTATTTATTATTTTGATATTACATAATTTTCTGTATCTAAAAATATACGATATATCTAGCGAAGACTTGCATCATTTTTGTGTCTCTCAGCACAATTGCAAGTGGTTTAATGCGCGCAAAATGTTACTGATTGAAATATCACACATACACGTTTGTAATCAAGCCAAACAGGGAGGGGGGGGGTCATTTCAAGGTACCGTGAAATATTGGAGTGCCCCCCCAAAATTTTTCAGCTTCCGCCGCCCCTGAAGAACAGTTTATGAGGAACGTTTTGATTTTGTTAGCGGTTTAAAATAACACAAATAACACAAAATAATTGGAATTTTATGGTTGTAAAAGTACAGGCTCACAAGAAATGGTCAGCTTTGGGGATTATCAGGGAGATTTGAGACTCTAATCTGGAAACCGGGAGATACGGTCCAAAATCTGGAGACTCCTGGTTTATCCGGGAGAGTTGACAGCCCTGGCTACCACATCACTCAAAATCCCTTGAGATATAATTAAACAAAAAAGAACAGCCCCCATGTTGGTTGATCCAACAAGAGATGCTAATGAGGGATGCTTGTTATCGTCAACCAACATGACGTCTATGTTGTACATTACATCATCCCAAGAATAATTGAAAGAAAATAACGTGCCCAAGCAAAACTCAAATATTTGTTACTTTTTTCAGGAAAGCCATCTGCTGGAAAGTCTACTTTCTTTAATGCAGCAACGCAACAAAACTCTGCTAAGATTGCTGCCCATCCTTTCACAACAATAGAGCCAAACATTGGAAAAGGGTTCTACTCTATACCTTGCCCATGCTCTTCTTTTACCAACAAGTGCCAAGCAGCATTTGGACATGATGCAGCTGGTAATCGTTATGTACCAGTTCTGCTAAAAGATGTAGCTGGGCTGGTTCCGGGTGCATGTAAGGGGAGAGGCAAAGGAAATAAGTTCTTGAATGATCTTCTGGATGCCGATGTACTCATACATGTAATTGATGTGTCAGGAGAGACAGATGAAAATGGAAAAGAGACCACAGGTATTTATTATGTTGATGATCAGAAAGTGAAGGGTGTAGGACACTGCAATTGTTGCAATGCTTGACTAAACCACTGGCCATCCCTTCTGTGCCTCCCACTAGCCTGCTAATCTATTCACCAAACCAGGGTAACCAAGCCACTGGTCATCTCCTCTGCTGTTTATGACCAAACTCTAACCATGTCACCATGGCAACCAAGTCACATGTCATCCCCCAACACCTCCCCTGCTCCCTAACCATGATACTATGACAACCAAGCAACATCCTTCTGTCACTTCCCTTTTATTCTATGACCATACCTGACATTAAAATGATTTTATCTAGGTTATGACCCAACTCTAGATGTAGAATGGCTTTACCAAGAGTTACATCAGTGGATTTTCTCCAATATAATCAGCAAGTGGGACATGATCTGCAAGAAGCCAACCAAGCTTTTTAACATGTTCACTGGCTACCATGCCTCAAAACATCTCATAAAGGGTCTTTTTACCTCTCAAGGGATAACAGAGAATAAAATGAAAGCATTTTTCTCTCTAAACCCGAAAGATTCTGAAAAGTTGGTCCACAACTTAGTTAGTGAATTTCTCAAAGTGAGGTTCCCAATTCTGTTGGCATTAAATAAAATAGACCGTCCTGATTCACAGAAAAATATTGGGTCATTTCAGGAGAAGTTCAAGGACATGGCTATGGTTCCTGTAAGTGCAAAAAGTGAATGCTTTTTGCAGAAACTTAAAAAAAATGGATTAATTGAATACCATGGTGGAGGCTCTGAATTTTCAGCTTGGAATGGAGTTGATAAACCTAAAGAGATTAAGCATTCAGTACTTGATATTTCTGAAGTGACACTGCGTACTGAGTTAGAGACTGCACAAGGAATAATGAAAGCAGTATTAGAGCCGTTCGGAAGCACTGGAGTTCTTAAAGCAGTTTCCACAGCAGTTTCTTTAAGGCCACCCAACTTTGCATTTCCAGTGCAGTCACTAGACTCCTTGGAATCAATCAGTAGTCAACCAAGCAAACACCTCTCAGTCCTTAGAGACTGTGTTGTATTGAAAAAGAACACTACAGTTGGTAAACTGTTTAGTGTACTTTGTCATCCTCCAGCTTGTTTACTTGCTGGAGAATATGTCAGAGCAGAGTGTCTCGATAATACTGGCAAGAAGAGAGTGATGCATAAGGATGAAATGATTCATGAGTCGAACCAAATTGTCAAGATAATGAGTACCAAGAAAGCTTCAAAACCAAGCAAGTCAAGAAGCTGATATTGACATTTTATTCCAACTTAGAATCAGAATTATTTTTCAAACTAAAATTAATTATTGTAATGGGAAATATGGTATTAAGGCACGTTCATGAAATATGAGAGTAATTTTTCATTCATTCCACTTGAGCAGTGGTATTATATACAAATATTGATAAATAAAAAAGAAGCCATTGATAAGTACTTTGTTTGTTAACAAGCTGGCACATCACTTTTTTAAGCTGAAAAATTCATCCTCAGTGTAGAAAATCAGTCCACAATTTTCAGCAAATTTTTTGTCTGCATCACTATGGTCCTTCTTCCTTCCTGCTGCATCTCCAACAAAGAAACTGAGATCTTTATCAATATCTTTTCCTCCATTCATTTCTGTACTCATGAAGTTCCACATCCCTGGGTTGGGTTTGTAATAATTATCCTTTTGAGTAGAGACAAATATCTGAAATGGTAAACCAGCCTAGAAAACCGAATACAAAGTGGTTACAATATCTTTCAAGGTAGAGGGACTCTAGTAGTGGATCTCTTGACTTACACCTATGATAGCCAAGTTATTTGGCAAGGAGAGTTTGGAAAGGGGAGGATGGAGGTGCTCTCCTATATTCCTCTATCCTTCTTATGGTGCTGCAGTAGTTTTAAACTGAGGAGGAGATAGGGCTGAAAGAAAGGTGGAATGATGGATTTGAATACCATCATACCTTTATTCCTCTCAAATCCTGTACCCTCACAACTTTGGGTGCTTGTCCCTCCCCTCCCCCCATAGCAAAATAATAAAATTAACAAAATAAATTCCACAGAGTGACTTTTCATCCACTGAAATTCCAATTGGAATTTAAAGTTGATTCTGGACGAGGGAGGAGAACCCAGAAAACCCTCTAAGCACAGAAGAGAACAACAAACGACTCTACTCACATACGACACCAAGTCCGCCGGAACTAGGACCCGGGTCACATTGGCAACGCCACCCATGCTTCCCATTTCTAAATAAGCTAAAAAGGTTTTATATGAGTCGGACATGGCTTACCATTCATTGTCTCCAAGTAATTCTCACCAATCACACAAGACAGTGTATAGTGAGGGTAAGACTTGATACAGCAACAGATTTGTGATATCAATTCTCACTCATACAAAAAACCACTTTATAGTACTGGTAGTGTGTTTAACTTGCTTAACATGTAGGCAGTATTACCTTTTTTACAAAACCCAAAAGTCTTCCTTTTTTCTCTGCAATAATCTTTTCTCTTGTAGTTTTTGCTCTACCAATCCCAGCTTGATTGGTGAATATCACAAGCTTAAAACCATCTTTGTGTAATGTTGATAATTTTTCCAAACAGTTTGGATACAAGATTGACCATGCATCTACACCGTGTTTATACAATGATGTTTTTACCAATGTGTTATCAAAGTCAAATGCTGCGATCTTGTCTGATGGTTTGACATCATCGTCATAATATAACAGTGTTTTGTTCCATTTCCATTTTGATAATGATTTGGGTGTTGACACTTGTTTTGAGTCTTTGTTTGACTTGGTATGCTCTGGGGGGAAACAACATATAACTGGGGCAGATTTTGAGTTAGGGGGTTGAACTGCCAATATAAAACTTTGACTGTTCATTTTGTATATACAGTACTACTAACCCAAACGGACCGAAGCTAGATAAGCTAACCAAATAAAAACAACAACACACACAAATAAAGTGATCTACTTAGGGGGTTAATACTTTTTATTTGGGGGGGGTTCGAAACAATCAAGATGACCTAATTAGGGGGTTCACAGTCGTATTTAGGGGATTCACAGTCGTATTTAGGGAGTATAGGTCTTGGAATGAACTCCCTGAAGCTTCCCCTCTCACCTGTATCGAATCCCCTCATGCTGATGAGGACAATACTGTAAAAGTGATTGTGCCTAGCTCACCTGATGTAGGAGCCGTAAAAATCTTTTAATGGTCCTTGCTGGTTCATCGTAATTCTCAGAACCCTCGATTTCCCCTCTTTTTCTTTTCATATTTTCAAACCTTCCGCGCGACTTTCAAAGAATTTTTACATATTTCTCCAGTCCAGCTCTACTGTTTACACCAAAGGCAGCCCAACCCAAGCCCTTCGTGTTGCACAGGAATTTTTGTAGCACAGTACCATTTTCGTTCGAAAGATCAAAAGCGATTCATTTAGATAATAGAAATTTCGAAATCTTGTGACAATAATTCTGGAACTGAAATATCGCTGGTAGATATATCCTGACACGATACTAACTACATTCTCGACCCCCTTAGATTATTGAGATGTACTATATGGGATACCTGTGTAGTCACATGGCGTTACAAAACAAGATGGTGGCCACGAGGTACAAAAAGTAAATTGTTTTATTTTTATACGTTTTTATCCAGATCTTAAACAAAATGTCTAGGATAATCGTGAAAAACCTTCCCAAGAACATCAAAGAAGAGAAATTTCGGACTCTCTTCGCGTCAAAAGGAGAAATAACAGATCTCAGACTCTGTAAAACTAAAGATGGCGTATTTCGTAGGTTTGGGTTTGTGGGGTTTAAAACTGAAGAACAAGCGCAAAATGCCATGAAATTCTTCAATAATTCGTTTATTGACACTTCAAAGATTCAAATTGAGATTGCCAGAGATCTCGGTGAGAAATCCTCACGTCCGTGGAGTAAATATTCAGAAGGAAGCTCTGCATATCAGAAAAGAATATCAAACTCAAACGAAAGAAAACAAGGTATAGAGTCGAAGTCTTCTGAGAGTGACAGTAAAAATGATGACAAAACGGCTAAAAGAAAAGATAGAAAATCAAAGTCAATAGGATTAATTAAAGAATTGGATGAAATTGAAGAAAATACTGAGTTTCAGGAGTTTTGACTGCACATCAGAATCGTAGTACCAAGTCATTGTGGAGCAATGATATAAGTGGCAAGACAGCATCAGACATGGACACTCAAGACCATGAAAACAAGAGCACTAAGAACAGGGTGAGTAGTTGGTTAAAGTTGTGGGATACAACAGGATATTTTATTAGTAAGTGAAGTATCTGATATTTACATAAAGGTTAAAACGCTAGAGCAAGGTTTTGCATATTTCAATGCAAATCCAACCAAGCCCTATTTTCAATGTTTGATGAAGGGTTGAGGGTTTGAGTTTTGATGGGAAACTTGTTCCTGGTCCCAGGACAGGTTTTCCATTGAAATCCAAACCTGATATCAAACAATAGAAATAGGGCATGGTTGGTTTTTGAAGTGATTCCCAAACACACCTGTACATTAAATTGTGTAGTCACGACAAAATAGGGTTTTGGCGGACGTCAAGCAAAGTATTTCCATTTCTCTAACTGTGGTCCACTGATAAATCTTGTGAGTGATTGGCTGATTTGATGGAATGAGGGTCTTTTAGCTACTGGCTATTAGTTGCTACCTTCAAAAACAAGGATGTTTTCGTTTTTCTTTATAATTGGATGCTATTTTGTATTGGAGTAAGGTTTCTTCTTTTTGACTTCTAGAAAGCATCAGTTTTTCCTTCTGAAGATGACAACAATAATGACGACTCATCAGGCAAGTTTTTATTTTATCATAAATTAATCCCCAATCAATAACAATAATCATTCCAGAAGGAATAATAAACTTATTATTCATGTTTATTCATGTTTATATATAGATGACAGTGAAAATGAAGAAGAGAATGAAACTGGAAATGAAACTTTGGCATCTGCTACAAATTTATCGGATATAGACTACCTGAGATCTAAAATAGTTGCCCAATCTAAAGAAAGTGAACCCTCTGACAACCCAGACAATGACCCAAGAGATTCAGGTGATGATGATGACAGTGATGATGGTAGTGATGAAAATAATTCCAGTGCCAAAAAAACTAGCAAAGACAAATCCACTCCATCAAAGCCACAAACCCAAGAAAAGCAACAATCTCAGAGTTCATGGACGTTAAAGATGAGAGGCTTACCATTTAAGTTAAAAGAAAAACAGATTATGGAATTCTTTTCTCCCATAGAATGTGTTAGCATTAGATTCGTTAATAACAAAAAGGGGCAACGTTCAGGACGGGCATTTGTTGACTTCAAGAATAAAGATGACTTAGAAAAAGCATTAAAAAGAGATAAAGATTATTTACAAGGAAGATATATAGAGCTGTTTAGAGATGACAGCCGTGATAATAAGCAAGATGCAAGACCAGGGGAGGAGGATGAGAAACCATGGATGAAGAAATTGAAGGAGAAAGGAAATGATGATAACGATGAGGATGAAGGCATTGGAGAGGTATGAATAGTGATTCATGGAAAAAATAAATGTAGTTGTGCCTCATGTATTCAGCAAGTTTTACAATATGGACACACTAACTGGGAATGCTTTTACAAGGTTAACTACTCACATTAATTTTATTTAGTAAAATACACAGTTGATTATTGAAAATCTTGTGCGCTGATTGGTCGAAAAACTCACACTATCACACGATAATCACCACCAGCGATAATCCAAAATGGCAGCCAGCTGCTTTGTTGCTGTTACCAGGAAAAATATGTTTTTTATCTTCTTTTTTTTCTTTTTTGAAAGAATCACCTGTGTATTTAAACTAAAACAATTATTTGCCAAAGGTGAAGTGAATATCAGGGAATATTTACCTCGCCGCTTGAAGATTTGCGTCTCGGTAAATATTTCCTGATATTCACTTCACCTTTGGCAAATAATTGTTAAGTAAAGGGAAAATCGTAGCTAATAAGGAGAGACTCAATAGCACATTGACCTCAGCCAATTACAATGTTAATTCATTCCCATGGTTGTTGTCTGATAACATGTAAGTTGTTCGTTACATATACATAATCAGATCTAGGTTTCATTGCTCACAGGTATTTTTGATTGGCTTAGGTATGATTGGCTTACATTTGTTTACATCATTGTGATTAGTCCCAGTTAATTAAATGCCTCTTGACTATAAACTATTAATCCCTTTTTATACGTCTCAGTGAACTAGGCCTCCTCTGGTAAAGTAGATAGAGATGTTGTTGTATTTTGTTAACCAGCCATGCTTATATCTTGAAATGTTCAGAATTTTTCTCCCTCCATAAGAATAAATGTGAGGAATACCAATGAACAACATGGCAAACGTACAAGTTATTTTTAACACCCTTTCACTCCCATTTTTTATTCCTACCCATACAGTCTGGAAGGTTATTTCTTCGTAACTTGTCTTACACCTGCACCGAGGATGACATCCAAAACTGTTTGAAAAACATGGCCCTCTGTCTGAAGTGAACCTTCCTCTGGACAAACAAACAAACAAGACCATCAGCATAGGATACGTGACATTCTTGATGCCTGAACATGCCGTGAAAGCATTTAATGAACTTGACGGAAAAGTATTTCAAGGACGACTGTTACATATCTTGCCTTCCAAAGCTAAGAAGACAGAAAATGAGCTGGCTGGTATGCTACATTGATAAGAATTTCCTTTATTTAGAATAGAGTGGTTTTCATATGATTGGGAAACATACAGTACCCACTTACAGTGTATACATGGTTCAATATGGTGTAACACCAAAATAGCTTCTAGTTACAGTTACAGTTAGATACAGTAATGCAACAGTACTTCCTTACTTACTTCCCATTGGCTTTGCCTCTTAGTAAGGTCACCCAAGCCAGACAGGTGGAAGGGTAGAGGCTAGGGAGTTGAGCACAGAGCTAACAAACTTGTGTGTTACAGAAACAGTAACAAAGGAATGACAACAGTATGGCTACAAATTTGTTGTATCATTTCCCACTCATGTGAAAACTGCTCTATTGTACTTTTACTTTAAGATACCAAATTTCTTCATGATTTTTCTCAGGGTTCTCCAGTTTTCCTCCCTCTGAAAAAATCAACTTCTAAAATCCAATTGGATTCTATTGAAAAACAGCCACACTGTGAAGATGCTACTCCAAATTCTATTTTATTTTCTTAATTCATTTTAAATGTTTTTCCATAACTTCTAAATTGCATAGTGCCAGAAATTATCCATCCCTCCCCCAACCCATCTCACAGAGGAATTTGGAAATTCTGAGGGGTAGGGGGGTTCAGATAAAGAACAAAATTACAGAGTTTGTATGGAAGAAAATTGGAATTTCTGGGGGTAAGGGGTCTGAAGAAAGTTTCTGGAACTACACATTCCAATTACATTTCAGTGGATTAAGAGATGCTTGTAAAAACTATTTTTCATACTTTTTTGGTTCAAAACTCACAAATCATTTCTTTATTACAGGAGACACAACTTATAAGAAGAAAAATGAAGCCAAGAAAAAGTCCCAAAGCAGTAGTGACCACAATTGGAACACTTTGTTCCTTGGTGTTAATGCTGTTGCTGATGCCATGGCTGATAAATACAACACAACAAAGAGAGGGATTTTAGATGCCGAATCCTCAAACAGTCTTGCAGTCAGGATGGCTCTTGGAGAAACGCAAGTTGTTGCCGATACAAGAAAATTTCTGATTGATCATGGTGTAAAACTGGATGTTTTTGGGCAGGTGAGGAAAAAAATTGATGATGCAACTTTTCAAACTGAAGTCCCAGTTGATGTCCTGATCAATTTTTAGGAAGCTCTTGTGAGAACACAAATAAAAGGAGTCCTGGGACACATTAGAATTGTAAAAATGCATTAATGAGATATATTTTGCATAAAAATGCATAATCTCTGCATTAGTAATTTCATTTAGTTCTGATTTTTTTTTTCCAACAAAGAATAGCTCAAAGATCGAAACATGATTTACATTCTTATGACTTACCAAGCATGAAAAACACCAAATACATGATTGTACTTATTTAGAATATTTTTCCAGCCTGTTTCCAGCAGAAGTAAAACTGTAGTAATAGCAAAGAATCTACCATATGGCACAAGGTCTGAGGAGCTGACTACACTCTTCTCACCTTTTGGGCAGCTTGGCAGGGTCGTTCTTCCTCCATCGGGGATTACTGCTCTTATAGAATTTAATGAACCAAGCGTAGCCAGAAAAGCTTTTCAAAAGCTTGCATACACAAAGGTAAATTTCACTGAATCTTTGAATTAGATGTTCCCTGACTTAGATGTCCATAGATTGTTTTATTGTTACCAACATAATAACATTGGAAGTTTTTTCCAGAATGGTAAAAAAGGAGAAAAAAAATATTTTGGTTGGTGCATTCTGATGCTTACCAATAAACTTACATAAGTCAGTTCTTTATTGTTTCTTTCCTTCTTCTAGTTCAAGAACTCATTACTTTATCTTGAATGGGCTCCAATTGATGTGTTTGTTGAGAGTTCTGAGACAAAAACCACTGAAGTAGAAATGAAGGTATGTGAGCTGCAAACTTAATTGAATTTTATTTGAAGTTCATTAGTGGTGGTGATGAATGTGGTGTTGAAAGATGATGATAATGATTTAGTCTTTTTTGAAATGCATTGGTGGTAATGGTTGCGATGTGATGATAGATATGCAAATGATAGTGGCTATATTGAAACCTAAACTTTTGTATATGGAAGTGTCCCTTTTAATGTTACAGACGCTTTGGGCTTCAGTCCTTCACACAGTTTCTTATCACTCTCTCCTAATACGATTTTAGCTATGATAAGGATGATTATTGATAGTGATGACAATGATAATATTGAATGACGATACGGATGTTGGTGGTGGTCGATAATGATGGTGGAGTTGATGATGATGATGAATGATCATAAGGATAATACAATTAATTTAGTGTTATTTTTGGCTGGTAATACTTTATCAATCAGACTTAATCTGTTTTCTGTTTCTGTAGGATGCAGACCAAGACAAAGAAGCAAAACAAGAAGATATTTCAGGTAAGTCTTTCATCCAAAATTAAGGATTTTAACAATAATTTTAGTATCTTTTACTATATAATTTATATTTTAATGTTATCTGATTTAGGTGAAGAAAGTGAGAGTGAAGATTCAGAAGGCAAAATTTTATTTGTCAAAATTTAAACTTTGAGACTACAGAGGAAACTGTGAAGGAGGTAAAATGAGAACCCTGAGAATATCAGTCTGATTGTTCTTTAGTAGGCTCCTAAGCTACATGTACATTCACTGAATTGAAACATAAAGACCAAGTTGAATAACTATTGTTCTGGACTGATTAGCCTTGTGTTCACATGTCTGAGAGTCTAGTCAGTCCAGAACAATAGTTATTCAAATTCATTGCCACGTTTCAATTCTGTGTATATATACAAATTTAAGTTAAATTTATCAGCTTGTAAAAGAAATAATATAATGACCTATTTCATTTATTTTTGTGCTATTAATGTATTTCAAAAATAGTTGAATCTTTGGTCAAAATATGAATACTGAAGAAATCTTTTCAAAAAATCACAGAAATTTTCACATGTTGGTGCTGTAAAGAGTGTCACAATCGCAAAGAAAAAAGACTCCAAGAATCAAGGTAAGAGTTCGCAGTAAACCTTGTTGTTAAGGTGTGTAGAAATATAGAGAAGCTTTCGATCATGTGGAAAGCCATATCTAACTAGCACTGAGATTGTATAATGAACACATGATCTTTTTTCTTTTGGGACAAGCAATGTAAGGGTAGTGGAAATCCATTTTAGTATCATGGAAACCCATTTTAGTTGTGTGTTTACCCATTTCATCGTGGAAACCCATTTCAGTATCGTGAAAAACCATTTAGTGTTGTGAAAACCCATTTCAGTGTGGTAACCCATTTCAGTGTGGAAACCTATATTTCATGGTTGTGATAAGCCATTTTATGGTTGTGGAAAGCCATTTTATTGTTGGCATTTGGCATCCCATTTGAGATTCCCAGAATTCTGTTTTTTCTTGTCTTTGTTTATTTTTTTTATGTTTTTATTTTATTATTTCAGGTGAACTCTTATCCATGGGATATGGTTTTGTTGAGTTCAAGAAGAAATCTTCCGCGCTCAAAGCAATGAAAGAACTACAGGTAATTTTGAATTCTGTTGCTTGGCTCATTGATGTTTTTACCAAACGGAGCAGTGACTGACAGCACATAGACAGTAAAAGTGGCTTCCTATTGTTTAATTGAAGTATTTATTCAGTCAGTCTGAGAATAAGGTACTACCGGATGCTCATGCGCTAAACCCTTTTGAGAGACTCGATTTTTTTTAGCCTGATTTTAATATTGCTATTTTATAGCAAAAAGTCATTGATAATTTGGAGTATTAATATCCTGGTTCTTGTGTGTTCTTCAGAACTGCATGGTAGATAACCATGCTTTGGAGCTCAAGATCTCTCATAAAAAGTCCAGCGAAAAAGGAACCAAGCGACAGCGTAATGCCACCAGCAAACAGAAGAGCTCGAAGATTTTAGTACGAAACGTGCCATTTGAGGCAACTACGAAAGAATTACGCGAACTATTCAGGTAAATAATTCCCTCCGTTGAATCCAGTGTATGCTCTGGTAAAACCTTGTCTGCCATAGTTTACCAGAAAATCCTCCCAAGAACGTTGTGGTTGCATTGAAATACAAATAAAAAACAGGATTGCACAAGACGATGTTTCGGCATACACAGGCCCTTAACGGATGCTGTCACCGTGATTGCGCTGTGTCCTAGTATTTTCGTTATTCATCATTGCTCATCATCATCATCATCATCGTCATCATCATCATCATTTTCGGACTAAGATTAATCTCGCTCTCAAAGATTAGTTCAAAAATATGGTCATCGTTTCTTTTCTGTGCGCCACATTTTTTGGTACCCACACGAAACCTGCCTTTTTTTCTTTGTTTACAGTACATTTGGTGAGATAAAAACCCTTCGTTTGCCCAAGAAGATGGCAGGCACGGGGCCACATCGAGGATTTGCGTTCGTTGACTTCTTGACAAAACAAGATGCAAAGGTAAGGATGTTGCGTAAGCTTGTTCAAGAGAGGGTTTTGAATAAATGAAAGTACAAACGGTTCCTTAAAAACCCAGACTCCTGGTATATTGGAGTTTTGAGAAACTGAACGGGTGTCACTGCCATTGTCTTTGTTGCTGTGGGGATGACTAAAGCGGCTCCTGCATGAAACAACTTTGATTGGATGTTACGCCCTTCTTACCCTGCGAGCAGAGGTTTTTTTTCTGACCCTCCGTGGAGCTGGCTGGGTACGCTCTTCTCTGCTTTTCATTAAAAAAAGCCATTTGAAGGTCACGCAGTTATTTTAAGGAGAAATGCCATCAGAGAGTCACATTACACAAACTGATGTTAAATATAAACAAACTCGGTCCTCTGCTGGAAAAAAAACTGTAAGAAATCACTGCAAATGCCGTCAGTTTAATTGAAAATGAAGACAATAGTAAATAGAGGGCTGAGAATAAAAGCCAGGGGAAACTATTTCTTACAAAATTTATCTCAATTACTTGCACTAAATACGAGTCTTTGGTAGTTTGTCACCTGAAATTCTCCGCGGAAAATAAGATTCATTCTGTTCGAAAAATCTAATTCTTAGCCTTTGATATTTGAGTGAGAAATGATATATTTGAATCTCTAATGACAGCGTGCTTTCGAGTCTTTGTCCACAAGTACTCATTTATACGGACGCCGCCTTGTTCTTGAATGGGCTGAAGACGATGACGATGTAGACACTTTGAGAAAGCGAACGGCTGAACACTTTCATGGAGGTGAGCTGCTTATTTTAGTTTTACATGGGATTGATAATTTATAATGTCATCTGATCTCCAGTGTTAAAAATCTGAATTTGTCTGGTCTTTGTTTACTGTAGAGCCAAAGAAGACGAAGAAAAAGCAAGCAATTGTAGACGAACTCTTAGAAATGACAGACGAAGCCTAATTTTATAGAAAAAGGGATTCTATTTTCTATCATACAGAATTCAATCTTGTGTGGTTTGTGGGAATAAAACTAGAAAAAAAATTTGTTTGATGTTTGGTATAAAAGATGGCAAATATTGCGTATTAGAAGATATCGAACTCAACAAATATAATGCCGTGAATCAAATTTATGGTCATAATGAGAGATGTTCTGAAGTCCCCTAAAAGTCCGAACCTTTCGTTTCGTACAGAATGCTAGAACATGCATTATTCCGATTATGACTAAAAACTAATGATTAAATGATGAGTCCCCGTTCCTCCATTACTAGTAATTATTTAATTCCCTTCTCCAATGAATGGCATGGGAAAGGCGGCCTGGGCGGCAGGGATTTTTTTACACACACTAATCCCAACTCTCCTGCATCTATGAAGCTTTTATTAACCAATATACGATTTATTTATTTTTTTTCTTTCTATTTGTGAAAACGAATTTTTGAAAAGAAAGTGATATGTAAGATTAAAACGAATAAAAAGTTCACATAGAATGTTGGGGTAACAAGGAGTCTCGTAACAAGGAGTCTCGTTTATCTGATATCTTCATGATAAAAGGCGTCTACGTAGATAAAAGACTTTCAGTCACAAATCCTTGAAACGAGGGATTTTTTATAGCGCTTGGCTCCTTAACTCACTTCAGTGACCGATACAATGGCGCAAGTGAGACTACTGGCTTTTGTTATGTTGATGCATTCAAAACTTAACTAAATTTCCTTGAGATATGATTAATTCTCCAGACGTTTGATAAACTACGCCGTTTTCTTCGTCATTTGCGGAAAATGCGGTACAATAGGTCTTGCAAAATGTATAGGTAACAGGACTACATGCTGTCCAATTTGGAAATAATTGGATGAAGAAAATTCCGAGGACTGACAAAATGAGAAGAGGCCGATAGGCCGAGTCCAATTTGGCAGTCAGAGGAATGTTTTGAATTCAAGAATTCACAAATTGGACAAACATGTGTTGTCCTATTGCAGATTAATTATATCATCCCAAACTATACTAGACTGATTCCATAAGCCATAGTTTTCCCTCGAAAGAATGCAAATGGAAACGATCCAAATTAATCTTTAATTTGGACAGGAATGAGAATTTGAAAATAATACGATAGTTGCTTATATGGGATTAGAAAGTTAACTGGTATTAAAATGATGCAAGACGATGATTACTAAAGTTTCAGATGTTTAGTAAATTGAAGATGTGAGATTGAAAAAAAAGAGGGTTGGTCGGAGAGTAGTCTGAATTGAGTTATAGCACCACAAGGGAGCTACCTCGCTGATTGCACTCAACTAGCTGGCAGTGGGACCTTTCCAACTATGACGCAACTACTGGCATCCGATACACACACCAATGAGAAGTGCCATATCGTCGTCTGCCTTGTGCAGTTCGCCATGCCTGTTTCTAGTGAACCCACCCCCTCGTATTCCGAGGGTGTCCATCTGGGACTGTTATTGCCTTTGTCTCAGACCTTCCCAGGGGTAGAAGCAGAGTCGTGAAGACCCTCGTTTGTCACCCCTTGAGCGAGCATTCCAACCAACCCGGTACATATACGACTGGGCCATATTTTATATGAGGAAAACAATACGTATTTATCCATGTGGGAGAGTATGAATGCACTCTGAAATATGTCTTTCTGGTAATTTTTAAAACGCTTTTGAAGATTTAAGGACTTTAGTTTGTATGAAAAATAATACCATTTGATTTACGTATCCAAAACGAAGATAGGAACTGAATGTCAACTGCGCATGCGTACTACGATAACTAAGCCAAAAAGAAATTATTTAAACATATCTTTCTGTTGACAGATCGATAAGTAAATAAAATGTACGAATAGTTTGAAATTATTTTCTTCCACACGTACAACAATTTTAGAGCATATAAGTTTAAGAATGAGAAACACAGGAAGCCCAATTTTGTTTATTTGTTAACCGAATATTTTTTAATTTAGATTTTTAAAATCATCAAATATTAAGTTAGAAAATATGAAAAGCTGAATCAAGATTTTGAAAAAAGAATAAATAAGCTAAAGATGGTGTAAGAGTAAAAGGGTGAAGATGAAAAAAATTTGACCTTCCCACACCGGGAATCGAACCCGGGCCACGGCGGTGAGAGCGCCGGATCCTAACCACTAGACCATATGGGAATCCATGACTTCAACTGTAAAAGTTAAAATATAAATACAGTTGTTCAACAAGTACAGCTTTTGGTATAGTTTAACTTACTTTTCCAATAAGCTTTCGGATCTTTTTAATTGATTATGTTTTATTTGAGGATATCGATAGCTTTTTTGGTTATGATATTAATGTCTAATGTCTTCATTTTAATACAAAAGGTACGTCGTTTATATTGGGTTGAACGGCTGTGGTATTCGAAGACCCTTAATAATTTCATGCAGCCCCTCATTTGACTATTCTAAATAAAGTAAGAAAACTTTCGATGGGCAAAGATGTGTTTATTTGACGATTTTTTTTTCGAAAATCATCAAAAACTCCCGGGTATCTAGTATTTTGAAATTGGTTCCCGGGTGCCGGGTATCTAGACACTTCAGTATTCGTTGTAGCGCTCCCCCTTTCACTCGGAAAGAAATCCAAAAAACTCTCCTAATAAGTCAACAAGGAAACAGCTGTCATCAAAATAAAAAGGTTTGAACCTCCACAAAACTTCAAATTTTTACTGATGACCCTCTCTAGCGCCAGCCCTCCCTACCCCCCCCCCCCCCCCCCCCCCCCCCCCAAAAACAACTACACATTCCCCAAGTTGAATTTAGTAGTTGAAAATTGTATTTGAATATTCTGAACAAGTTTTTCACTCTTATATAACTAAGCTATAAACTTAGTTTAAAAATTCGGGTTTGCTTTTTTATAATCATTGTTCTGATAGTCGGAATACAAGTTTAACCCCCATTGAGACTTTAAGAATGTGTCTTATACCGCCTCCCGAACAAAAAGGGGGAAACAGAAAGGAAAACGAAATAATAAAAGAAGAAAAAACGGACTGCTGAACTATCACGCCAAGAGAGGAAGCGAAGGAAAGAATGAAAAAGCTGTGATTGTCTCTGAAGCAGTTTGAATTCGAATGGAGCCGGAGTTTGAATTCATAACTTTACGAGGTAGAAAGCTAATTTTAAAGCTGATTTTTCAACCACATTCTGAATAAGCATTTGGATATTACGTAATATCAAACGCATAAGAACAGCATACATCAAAAAATTAAAAACGTTTCATCGATAATTGAGTAAATAAATAACTAAAACAAACAAAGCTGACTATATAACATGAAACATGTAGTCTTAATGGGAAAAGCCTTTTCATTTTATTCCCTTGACCTACTAGTTCATTGGTAACCGAACTCGAGGTGTCGCTATAAATTTGACCAGTTTTTCATGCTTTCATTTTTTTTCACTAATTCCTTGAGGTTTTTCTTTTGGAACACATGTGTGAGTCATTTTATTGACTTACTGTAAAGTCTAGTGAAGAATTTGCTTTCTTTCGAAAACTAGGGAAAATAGAATAAGTACACAAGTACACAAACTCTGTTCAAAATATATGAGAATACGAAAGTTTTATTTAAGGGAGATTGCTTGTGGCATCAGAATCTGGTAATTGATTTTGATCGGAAGTAATTTGTTCAAGTTTACAAGATATATTGATCTTTTGAATACTTCACTTAATATCAGGAGTGAAAAGATTTACTATCTTAATTGCTTGCCTTTAAGCTAACTTACGTTGTTTTTGCGCTAGTTTTCCAGTGAATCCTTGCTTTTAGTATCTTATAGAAGTTGCCCTCTCTCTCCCTCTCTCTCTTTCACTCTTCTATCTCTTCTCCTCTCTCTCTATCCCTCCCTCCGTCCACTAGCTGTGTAAACAATAACTGCAAGCGTATCATAAAACTAAAATGATGTTTTTTAAATCAATAGTGAAGTTTCGATTTGTTATTTTATTTTTTCGCTATTAAACATACGAGTTTTGTTAAGGTGTTTGTAAAATAAACAGAGAAAGGACAAGCCTTCCAAGTCAAGTTCACAAACCCTCCAACCCACGTAAGCTGTAGTAAACAAAGTTATCAGATTCGACTGTCGCCACTCACATTGAAGGGGGAAAAAGTTCAAATCAAAAACACCCTGTTGCGATCTTTTCAATGATTGCTTTGCCAAAAGTTTTCCAACTGCGAAAAAGTACGACAGGCTGTTCATAGGGCGAGCACTGTTCATTTGCAAACCGCTGCGCTGAAGAATTACCTCGACAAGATTGGTTGGCGGGAACGCGTCCTTGCGGAGAGCGCTTTGACGAACATAATATCACTGCTCTTAATAATTGATTGGCGCCAGAGTGGGTTTACTTGTAATGACTTGGTTTGTGATGCGTGTGTGTGTGTAGAACGCAAGTCTTGCAACGAATTACCATCTCACCTGTATACAAATGGATTTTGCGTGTTTGTGAAATTTAAATCGTATGAGGAATGCCCATCGCTTTTTCTTACCAAAATGATGTCTTCGGCTTTACGGAATATTGCGTAAAATAATAAAGTTCTAAAAAGACACTTCAAAGTGATTTGTATTTCGTTTTCTGATTATTTTAAGTTTATAATTTGTTGCTCCAAGATTATTTCTACTGAGGGAGCTAGTTAACAAGAATTCGATATTTAGATTTACTTTTACTTTTATCTTTCATTTTTATTTATATCCTTTTCCTTTCCTTTTTTTTCTTTTCTCTCGTTGTTTCCCCCTCTTTTTTGACCCTTTTTTTCTTCAGGATTCTGATTTTCAAAGTTAAACTTAGTTGAATTTAAAAAAAGGATTTAATTTACTTGTTACAAACAGCATGAATAGAAGAAAAGATATTTCCTAAGCCATTTCTCCTGTCTCAGTTTTTGGCCGCTATCTAGATTGTTTGGAATTTTTGCTAAATAAAAATTAGCAAAGGACAACTGCAAACCATGCAAGTTTTACACGCAATATGTATATTTTTGAATTTTAGTAAAACATATAATTATATTTTTGGGTGAAAACAAAATACAGCAAACAGAAAAGACAATGACGACTCTTGATTCTTTTTTCTCAATTCAAAAGGTCTATAACATTGACTAGCCGTTCAGTCTATGTTCAAGTACAATGACTATTAAAACTAGCCCTTTTTTCACCTGTTTTAGTATCAAACGATTTGCATTGCAAATTGAACTCACAGTTTGAAAGGCACTCGAGCGAAAACATAAAAATAAAGAGAGTATGGAAGACAGGATACCAAAATCATTAAGATTTAAGAAGTACCTCAGCGAGAAACGTGAACAATACGTTGACAATTTAGAGTGGTTCTCTTACTAAAACGACTAGGGCAATCATCCATTTTGACTTCCTTTCCCAATTAGCATCTTTTCAAAAATAAGTCCAAGTGAACACGGCCATATTAAAGCAAACAAAAATTTATGCTAGTTTATAATTTCTGAATCTATACCAAACTGTTTTTTACCCTAAAAAGAAGACGCAGATAGAATAAAGTCAACGTGAACACAAATCCTCAACGGATTATCGCTGCTAAATTAACTATCTTGTAAAACAAAGTCGGCTTAAAAACTCAATATATCTTGTCCCAAGAGAGATTAAAAGAAAAGGAAAAAGACCGGCACTTTATTCAACACGAAAACAAACCGCCTAAGCCATAGAATCGTAAGCGGTTGATAATTTGAAAGAAAAAGAACGAGTATAAAACAATCAAATACACTTCCATTAGAATTGTATAAGCATCAGTCTAATTTAGACAAGCTAAACAAAAGTCCTTTAGTACTGAGGACTTTGCTTTGAGTAAACTTTCAAAGACACTGTGTTAATAATGTAAAAATTAAAAATTCGTTTTTTCCGAGACGAGAAAAAGAGGGTGGTAGATTTTGAACGGGTCTCCTGTGCACCTGGAAAATCTGTGTTTGCATACAGCGAAAATAATGAAAAAAGTAAAGATTTAGAGGAAAACATTTGGCTTATTTATACAGTCACTTCACATTATTAGCTATCAGAATTATGATGTTTGGTGCTTGAAGTCTCTTTATCAGTCAAGATTTTTTATGTTTTTATCTCGTGTTTTTGAAGTACAATGATATACATTTTCCCCTCTTAACGCCATGATCTTGCGGTGAGAATATAGTTGCCTATATTTTTAAAATGAAAACAATTCGTAAACAGAACTTAAAAAATACTTGAAAAACTAACATCTTGTTAAGTAATAAGTCTTTCCGCTAAACGTTTTACGTTTTTGATTATTAGACAGACTTTGTGTATCCCGGATAAGTTTGAATCAATAAAACTTACAAATATTTAGAAAGAAAGATTTGGTTGAAAATCACTAATTTCATAATTGTTCTCAGCGTGTTTGTGGAAAAAAATTTTCATTTCTTTATGCTGTTTTTTGTTAACATTTTTTTAAAATATTTTGCTTCTCTACATAAAATGGAAATTTAAGACACTCAATCTTAAAAAAACATATTTAAAATTAAGGATTTGCGTGTTGTCTTTAAAAACAGGTATAATTTGTTTGCAGAAAAAAAGTTAAGTTGTGAAGTTTTACTCCACATCTAAATAAGAAGAAGATATAAAGGAAATAAGTCGTAGAGCCAACAAAAACTATAAACTTTCCGTTAAAAATTCCCTCTGAATCACAAAACGCGTTATTCTTTTGATTTGAAGTATACATCACAAAAACTAGGAAATATCTCGATTTACCCCCTACGTTTACAAGGCGGTTGGTTGGTCTTTTATCAGCGACTGGCTCGAGGGTTTACATAATACATGGAGCTTTTTGTTTACTGCTATAAATATATGTTCGGTGCATATTCAATAGTGCGCTAGGGGGTCGTATAAATATTGTACACTCTAAAGACTGGCCTATTTAACAAAAAGCTGCATTTTTCACATCAATAAAGATCCCAAGATAATGTGAAGATTTCATGCAAATAAGCGCTGTTTCGGGCTGTTGGTTCTAAGTCATCTACTCGTTCGCGCCTTGCTAGTACTTTACAGGAGCTAGCTAGCTAGCTAGCTCGCTAAGGGAACAGATTATTTGGTGAAAAGCTATTTATCGCACGTGTGATTGTTGACTCTGACAATTGATAAAGCTATTTCAAAGTTAGCACTAACATCTGTTAAGCCTCGGTGCCCAATTCAATGCTTGAGACGCAAAACACACAACCCAACAGAGCGGTCGTGTGCTTATTCGATACACCAACTGTTCGCGATGCAACACCCTTGATGCTTACTATTGATATTTAAGCCTCCTCGAGTTCTCGATTGACCCAAAGGCGATTAACACCAATATCGACATCAACTAAAGTTATAACACTCAACCACAGACAAAGATGTTTGATGGCAATTGTCACTATTCATAATGATTTCATAGAAATGTGTGTTCTACCACATCACTATTTCTATTTATTCTATTTATTTATCTAGATAATCTCCTCACACTGGTACATTTTGAAGTCTTTTGATTCACTAGTTCAAAAAGCAGCCTCCTTACTCTATAACGTAACATAATTACTATTTCAACTAAAAATCCTAACTTCATACCGCGCATTTTGATATATAAAAGCTTACATTTTCTCTTTCTGCATAAATATTACAAATTCAAATTTTCTTTCATTTACATTGGTTCTCCGTATAATTCTAAATTTTCTAGTGTTCATGATATTTTATTACACAACTGCATGTTTAAGACTCCTTTTCATATTATTCTCTTCAGAAGCATTTGTTCATCGACTTGGTATGGATTGTTCTTTTCAAAATCCTTTGTACAATAATAGATCAAAGCAAAGGCGGCATGCTTCCCTCGGGGGAGACAGCTTTCTTTCTGTAAACCACCGCGATAACGAACCCAGTAGCTTTTCCTCCCCCGAGATGCATAGCGAGATTACGTTAGCCGATGCTCGTCCAATATCGCAGCCATCACGGCACTTATTTCCCTCTGTGGTTGACGTAAAACTCTTTAAAACTGATTTTTTAGCCTTCCACGCCTGTCGGAGCAGCCAGAAAGTTTAACCACACTTTCGGAGGTAATATTGATGTCTCTTTTGTTTTACGACTTCCGATAGGCGAATTGCAGTATACTTGCGTTGCAGCTGGATTGGTAATCAGATAGCGGCAGTTCTTTCTACCAAACTTCTGAGGACGCGGGATTGACAAGGCTAACTTGTGGTTCGGTGGCTTGGTTAAACCCCGCGCCACCAGGACTGGGTCCTACGATATTCATACTTTGATTCGAGATGTGCCGCACGTTCGCTAAACCGTTTATTTCGGCCGGCATATCATTCATCGAGTTAGGTATTACTCTAGGCGATGAACCAAACTCGGACCCAACTTGCTGTACTTGAGAATTGTTCATCAATAATCCATCCGAAATAGGCGAGTTTTGCGAGTAATAGTCGTTGTAGTTCGACGGCGAAACATACCTTGGCGATTGCGTCGAAAGTTCTGTAACGAGAAAAATAATAAAAGTACAAGAATTTAATACAAGAATCAAGATGGTTAATAATGGATGGCTTGAAGTGTGTTATGGATATCAATTTTGAATTTTTTTACAATGCTATCTAAGATCCCGTGTAAGAACTGGCAAAAAGACCACCTTCACGAGATAAGCTTGTTGGGGGGTAGGTTAGATAATCGGTATGGCTCCACTCAAATCGTACGACAAATTAAAAAAGCAACCTCCGCCGGTTAAATGATTCACTTTACCCCAACTAAATTGTCTTTTTAAGGATTCTGACTTTTTTTACAAACACTACCGCTAGATCTTTTATAAAGCTACCCCTAAAACTGTTGTCACATATTTCTGGATACCTGTAAGTATTGGCAGCGATGAAACACTCGGAAAATCAAGGTATCACGTAAAAACTAGTTAGAATTTTTACTGGATATCGAATTGCTAATGCTTGCATTATTTCGTAAATATAATTCTACGTACAAGAAAAAATAAAGGAATCTTTTTTTCCCTGTTAAAGAAAAAGTGCTATTTCTTTTATAGGTGTCAAGGCCATGTATGGCTGCTCGGCCGATGTTTTGAACTTCTGTCACGAAGGGAAATGATTCCATTTTGTTGTGATTTGGAATAAATAAAAACCATTAGCTTTCGAAACCAAGATTTCTAAGCTCAATAACTTTAGGTGTGGGTAGAATGAGGTTTTGTTAGATTTTTTTTTTTTTTTGCTATGTCCCTCATCTTTACTACGTAGCTAAACTGACTAATTCCTGTTGCGGAAAATCATTGTTCTCCACGCTCCGGCCCCGATCATATAGTTCTCTGCGCTTTGCTATTTGAGGCATAACATTTGAAGTTTTGAATGCCAACGCAAACAAGAAAGGTTTTAGAACGTTTTTCGGCTTCTTTAAACATTCAAAACAATTTTAAGAAATTAGTTTTATTAATAAGAGGAAATGTAAAAGAGTGTAAACAAAACACGCGCTCTATAACATGCTTCCAAAACTGATGATTTCAAATCTTTCTGCTTGTTCACGTCTAGATACATTCAAAAATCAATTCTGATAGCAATGCTAGATCATTTAAATTAACCAAAATAAAAAACCTTAGGTTTTCAAAAATTTAATCCCAGTTTTTGAGTTTTTTTTACGATTTTTGCAGCGAACAACTTAAGATTTATGAATGCTTCAATTTTATAAATTTAGAGGATGCGATTCGATCGAGAGAATATTTTACACTCTAGCGTCTTTCTAAAAGAATATATACGACTGATTTTTGATTTTAGACATTTTTATCTCAGACTGGTCGCTGATTTCCCTTTTTTTAATGTAAAACCTGTTGAAGATAGAAATATTAAAGCCTGCAATAGTCTTAAAGCCAGACGATTTGACAGTCACGTCCAATTCCATTAGAAAATCCTTCAGCCAAAGAAATGATGAATTGGATTTAGCCGATCGTATCGAGAGAAAAAGACACAATATGGGCTTGGACACTTGGAAGGGAAATTGATACACGAGAAATCAGGAGTTTCTTTTATTCAGGTCATTTTTTATTCTTAAATGACCTAAAACTTTGGCGGTCATGGTCAAGGATTGAAGAACCTGTCATACCGCACTTGTTGCTTACAAAAATTAATCCTCTGCTATATATCGTTTATAAAGATAAGTTAACTACTTGAATAGAAAGAGCTACGAAAAGGGATTATAAAAGCTTTTGACATGACTCTGATTCGAGCCCTCTTGAAGCAATATACATGATTTCCAAACACACTTAAAAATCAAGACAGAGCGTGAACTAGATGGAAAAGTAGAGTATAGCTTCAGGGTTCAGCTCTATTTGCAGCAAATATTATACATTTGAGCGCATTCTTCTTGTCTTAGATACACGTCTACGCTATGCCTCTGGAAAGATACCTGCTTAATTCCTTGTATCAAAAACAAAACAAAAAAACAAAACCACAGAAACAGGACTTAATGCAAAAGAACTCAGACCGTCTTTGGAAGTAGTACAGCTGCTATTCCCTATCCTCGCGTAAAACCGCGATTACCTTCGTAAGATCTAAACATCACGAATGAGAACTTGGAACAATTTGGTACCATTGGTTTTCCTTACCGAAAAGAGGTTTTATTGCGAAGTACTAATGTTTCAAGTTCGCTGTGACTGCGTCTTTTGATTTGGGTTTAAAGAAAAGAGCTCTGCATATTATTGTAAGGTTGTCTTAGTAGGAGATGAGCGTTAACAATTAAAGAGATATGGACGATTGACAATCTATTTAATTCGAGTAAAACAAGCTCTTATGAAAATGAAATCGATTCGGTTCGAACGTACGAATGTTAATCCGTCATCACACGTGTACTATAGGGCGGCAGTCTGTTGCTGGTTGCCGGAGTGAAATGAGGTAGATTTGCCAAGCAACGCTCCGTAGTCTTTGTTAGCTGGTCAGGTTCGCACGCGAGCTCTTGATGAGCACAGCACAAGTGTTTTAGAGACTGGACAAACAATTTCAAGTGCTTTCATTGAAATGTTGAAAAAGCTGATGACAGTATTTGCTGTGCGGTCAAAGACTATAGCAAGCTTGATCGGTTTTGCGATGATGATCTAGATGGAGTGGAGACTGTCTGACTGCGAAAAGGCTCCAACACAAACCACGCAAAGTGGGGGGAAAATGACACAAATAGAAAGCATAAATGTTCTACTTGCCTTGAGAGTGGTAGCCGAGGTGAGGGGTTTTCGGCGACTGTATTTCTGAATCCATCTCGTTGGGGTCCTCACGGTTGTCGTGTCGTGAGCTCCTTGATCTACGAGAAGGTCTTGTGGATCGAGAGCTCTGCGTTTGGCCGCCAGATTGCTTAAGGCGCCGTTCTTTTGATCTTCTATTTTGGAACCAAACCTGAATCACTCTCATATTTAAACCTGTTTCCTGAGCCAGCTTTTCTCTTATACTCCTTGACGGTTTCGGCGTCGCTGCAAACGTGGCGCGAAGTGCTTCTAGCTGTTTTGCCTTGATAGTTGTGCCGTGGACCGCGACGCTTGCTCGAAAGAGCGGCATCCAAATCCTCATCTAAGCCATAACTGAGATCTTTTTGGTCTTCTTCAGCCTCTGCAAATTATTCATAGAATTTTAAATGTGACAAGAAAACAGAGTTATTAAGATTAAATAGCTTTTGGAAATTAATAAACAAACTAATATATCCCAGTAATACAAGTTCCAAGTGACTAACCATCAGTGATGTTGTGATGATGGTGGCGATAGTAGTCTTCTTTGCAAATAAAACTTCCTTCTCCGATATAATAAAGCTCATCCCCTGTAGAAATTTGTCGCTTACAGAATGAGCAGACAAAGCATTGAACGTGATAGACCAAGTGCTTGGCTCTCCGAACCAAATCGTTGGGCGAAATTCCTTGCTCACAACCAGAGCACTTGGTACCGTATCGCCTGTTGGAATTAGAATATGCAGTTTTACTTATCAGTATCTTCTAACGTTCAATAAGAATTTTGTTATACACTTAAACACTTCTGGTTGCAACAGAGGGATGTATTTTGGTTTTGGAATGTTCAAGAGGCTTCAAATCACTCGACAGCTCTGGTCTTACCTATAAAAATCCTCTTTACAAAACAGTTTACCATCTCTCGAAAAACACCTCTCGGTTAGAGAGCACTTGCATTCTGTACATTGTACACAATTAGCATGCCATACTCGATCAAGAACTTTAAAAAGAAACTTGTCAGCTATAGGGAAGTTCGCATCCCGCACACTGTTGAACCATATTGAAATCAACTAGCTTCAGCCACTTGCTGTCGCAAGCTGCCCAAATTACTCTTCTTCGAGTAGAGACCACGAATATACTCCAGGATCCCCTCCCGGAACGTTAGTTTATGTACAAGTGTTTGTGTGTTGCGTGAAATTTATGCGAAGTCTTGGTGCGCTCAACTGTGGGAGGTTCCCTTGACTTTCTGCAGCTGCTGTCCGAGTTCCTTCAAAAACAGAACCCAACTATTCTGTTTTGTCAAGCGAAAAACCTGTTCGAATGCTGATCGTGCAGCGCGTTATTGGTGGCACGCTTAAGCAATGCTCGACTCATGTATGGTTGAAAATGCCATTTAGCTATCAGAAGGCTTTGCCTTGTTATATTCTAATTAGTGGCTAAGTAGAATTCAGAGTATTTTTCTTGCGGCCCTCGTATGCGCAATTCTGCTTTGTAGTTATCACTTGGTCTGTCAACTTGAATATTGACAGTTCAAATTTGACAGGATCTTGACAAAACACCAATGATATCGAGCGTCATTGTTCTTAAAACCATCCCTCAGTGACTCTTTGTTTTCTTGTGGATTATGGAAACGAGGAAAATCGCGCAATTTAGACTCTATTGTTCCAGCAATTGTTTCTTTTAAGTCTCATCCGAAAGCGCTTGCGTTTGGCTTCAGGGTCTTTAGCTGCAGGACATTTTGCAGCTCTGAAAGACACCGACTCATGCGGAAAGGCTTGGCACAAAGGTTTACTTTTATCGTGAAATAAACACTGTGTTGTTGCTAGAAGGACATGTCAAAATAGATCGGCACCCGACTGTTTAGCTTCCCCGTGAACAATAGGCCTTCGTTAGCTATGACTTCTCCGCAAAGTGATCTCAAACAGGGATTCTTTTCTCTTGCACCACGAGTGGCATGACAATGACCATCTAACATACATCAAACAAAACTCTATGGAAAATGCCATCTGCCTCTATTGGACCACCAGAAACCCTTTTTTGTACGGACTATCCCTTGAATGTTTGGCATCCGTACAATAAAATGAGTTGGATCCAAGTAAAGGTTTTGAGGAAAAGAAATACTACCGACGCAATTGATGACTTTGGAACGACAAAAGCCAACCTGAATACACGGCATTTTGATCCAACAACCTATATATATATATGTATATTTCACTTTCGTGGCCTTAACTTAAGTTGCCTTGATTCGAATCCATGTCTTCTTTTTTATCTATCAAGTATTTTCGCTGCTGAAGAGTGCCCATAGGCTATACGATAACTGGCCTACTATCCACACTCCACTTGTAAATGCGATAATAACATACGCAATACGAGAAGAAGAGATGCGAGCTCAAAGAAAGAATCGAGATAATTCAACAGCGTATTGCAAGTTTGATCACTCCTTTTACTTGTAAATATTCGTCTGGAAAGAGCAATTCTAGTTAATTTAATGTCTTCGTTTGAGTCATATAAACAGCCTCATAGCCTATAAAGCAAATACTAAACAAAGATGTCTTTTTGGATGGCCTTCATGTATCTTTAATACGAGACAATGACATAATTTCCGGTCATTCGTAAAAAGTCGAAAGAGAAGCTTGCACTTGTTTTTTCAATGCCTTTTATATGTCATTTTCTTTCAAGTTCAGGGCAATTAGTGAGTGTTTTCTTAAGTATTTTAGAGCATTTTGTTTCAATTGGATTTTAGTTTAAGAGTGTTGAAGGCAGAAAAGGGGAGGAAAGAAAGAGGAACACCTGTTTGGGCACCTGCAAGTCTTGTACGTTTAACCGCTGGACTTATAATACCGCGGGAGCTTGTATGTTACCAACTTCCTTGGAGAAAAATCAACGAATTCGAAAGACCAATAGCACAGTAAATAGAAGAGCGATCAAGTTTCTTCAATTCAACAATATTCAAAGGCCAGTACTTTTATGATTGTTTTCTGTAATCTGGAATTCTAGATAGCACTTTATCGATTTATGGCGCAGAATAAAATATACTAACTGATTGACGGGAATGTTCAATGTTTAAAGCTCTTAGCGGCTCAGAATAAAATACTATTATAAATGTCGTATGCACTTACATCAAAAAGGCCGTCATTCTGGTTAAGAGGAACAGCTTTAAAGTTTACAAACAGAACCATCTTAGTCGTCAGTTTACGCGATGACAGAAGTCGCGGCCATTAAATTTAACCGTAAGAAGTTTACTTTGCTATGGGGTGATAAAACGATGATAAGTATGCCTAAGTCAATGAAAGACAGGTAGTTTTTCTCTAAGTTTATACTGAAAGGTTTTTTGTGTAAGAATTCCAAAAGTAAATCACAAAAAATCGTGCGCTAAATAGTAAACAAAGCGAAAGGAAAAAGGGGAAAAAAATAAGATAATTCTGAGTAATTCAAAAGAATGAAAGAAAATTTATTATAATTGACTAGGTTAGGTAAATAGTTCCTCGGAAGGCAAAACGCATTCTTTATAGCAAAAATAGTGCTTAGATAACTTTGGCTAGTGCAATTATGGCAAGCACGAGTTTGAACAAATTACGCGGCCGGCGAAAGCGAAGCTACTGAGAATTGTCTTGTCGTAATTTGGTATTATAAGTGAAAACTCGCTCGTTTTAGTGAGTTATGGTGTTCTAGTAGCTAGGCTCCTGCTGGGAACAGGTTGATCTAAGATGTTTAGATTCTATCTAAGACCATTAAAACGTCTTTATATGATGGAAAAAGGGTGTAAGGAGAGTTAAGAAACATCAAACATTCAATACAATTTGTTTGGCGTTGGAAGTATTTATCTTGGTCGAAATAGTTCACTTAAAGCTTTGTCGCGGATTTTCATGCTTGTTGACATCGTACAAAAAAACACAGTTAATCCACCTCTAATTGCTTTTGGACTTCAAAACAAAACATCCAAACAGTGACTAAAAATAGGCTTTTTATTATGGATATGTTTTAAATTCAGTCCTGAAATATGCCTGAGTATTTTTTATTGTTTTACACTTAAGTTACCAATCAGTAACAAAGCGAAGTTTAATAAAATCATTTGAAATCACTTATTTTGATATTTGATTTATTTTGATGTTGCAGCGGTGCATTGGTGCGTTTTTGCCCGTGTGAAGAAGAATAGTCCATCTCCGCTCGCGTGGGGCATTCAGTTTGGTCCTTCCGTGTCAGCTTGAAATGAGACTTTAGGATCTTGTCCTGTTTTCAACGGTGGCTGTGGGCTGCGAGTCCCCAACCACTTTAGTAAAGTTCTTAAGCTTGAACACTCTGTCTTTACTTTATCCTATCATATTATATTCCCATTTCCTTCTCTGCCTCTTTCAGCTCGTTTTCTCTCACCTTGAAAAACATATATTTTTATGAGTATGAAAAAGAAAAAATTGTGAACGAAAACAATGCTCTAATAATAGCGATAATTATTGCCAACACTCCAGTTTACAGTTTCCCCAATTTAAAAAGAAACTTTAGAAAATAAAATTAGAAACTTGTTCGGTTTTCAATGGTGGCTGCGAGTCCCCAACCACTTTAGTAAAGTTCTTAAGCTTGAACACTCTGTCTTTACTTTATCCTTTCATATTTTATTCCCATTTCCTTCTCTGCCTTTTTCAGCTCGTTTTCTCTCTCCTTGGAAAACATATATTTTTATGAGTATGATAAAGAAAAAATTCTGAACGAAAACAATATTCTCTAATAATAGCGATAATTATTGCTAACACTCCAGTTTACAGATTCCCTAATTAAAGAAGAAAACTGTCAGAGAAGTTTTTTTCTCTAATTGTTGTACTTCGAGTGTCTTATGACAAGCAATAGTAAAGAACTATCACTGGTAATTAGAGCGAAACCTATATTCCAAGAGACAGCTATTAGTCTTCACTTACAACACTACACTCACACGTTTCCATTGATTCTCACAAATGATTGGCCAGTTGTTGAATCGGTTTGCTGACCGTCTCGATCGACTTATGACAGGAAGAACATTCCTATCTGATAGCTTGAAACCCACGTGAAATCTCATTTCATTATTTACTCCACATTTTCTCCTTTTTTCCTTTCCTTTCAGTAAGGTTTTTAATTCGTTGAGCAGGATATCGTCTGTGTATTATAAGGTCGTTTAGTTAAAATTCAATATTGCTTACCAATTTGAAACTCTCTCCTTTCTCTAGTGACTTGTGAGTGTCTTGAATACCTGGATAATTTATGGATTTTCACCAAAAACGTTTTTCACTAAAAACTTAAATTAAAAACCAGTCAGGCATATATATGTTTTGTTTCTCAAGTGAGATTTTTGTGTTTGGGGACAACACTGGGCATGGAAACGCTGGTTAGAATGACAAATCTCTTCTTCTCTATGTAGTATAAAAGGCTTTCCTTTACACACATTTTAGCCTTGCTCTTTTCCATACCTAAGGTTTATCAAACAACATTTTTGAAGGGATTTTGTGCCCTTTATTATTAAAACTCTGGAGCAAATTATAAACTTTTCACATAGGCCATTTTCTTCACTTTCATTTATCGAACACAAGAAAAGAAAAAAAAACATTTTGTAGAGGATATAGCACAAAGATTTTGATGTGGGAATACGGAAGGACAGAGGAGAGTACTGAATGTGTGTTTCTTAGTTTCGTTTGCCACAACTCACTAATTTTTTCAAAACATTTTGTTTTTTTTTTCTTTGATTTTGACGGCGGTTTTCTTCTACGGCATTCTTTGATTCCCTGTAAATATCATAAACATCTCATGCCGTTTCTGGTTCAAAAAACAACAACAGCGACTTCAAGAAAAAGAACCGGTTGTCAGTTTTGTTGGGATTTTATAACCCTCGCCGGCATTACATAAATTATATATATATATATATACCTCGACTTATACTACGAAAAAGAAACGCTGCCCCTCGGCTAGAGATATCAAAACCAAATTTTCAGCTCATTTTATACCAGAAGCGTAAATATTACGTTTATTGACACTAAATTTGGCTGGCATGGTATATCTTAAGGTCGGTTCTGTATGAAGAGAATAACTTAGAATGAATTTCTCACACACGCGAAAGTCTACTATATCTGGAAGTTGTCATAAAAAAGGCATCTTTCGACTTTGTTCAACGATGATTCAGATTTTAATCTACGTCGAGAAACAAGGAAGAAAGATCATTCTGGAAATAGTATTGCCTTCGGACTTGAAAATCTTCACTTTCTAATTATCTGAAGTGGTTGATAAGATGCATATAAAACTGCTTTGATTTGAAAGATATAGACACGCTATAGGCAAGACTTCTAAAAAGGCTCCTGTTTTAGAGATATAAAGACAAATGAATGATATATAGTGCATGGCGAGCACGTATATCTTTACGATCTACTTGCCAAGATGTGTATCAATATGTGTATGAGGGAGAGTGGGGTGGGGTAAAGGGAGAACGATGATTGGTTATATGGTAATATAGTCTTGTGAGAGATTATATCCATGTTATATCGCATAGGTTTACCATGCAGATAAAAAAAATATATGTACCATTAAGTAAGCCACTATAAGCGCGAAAAATAATGTTAACATTAACTGAAGGGGGCCTATTGTCTTAGGCAACGTTGATGAAAAACAACATCTGCAAGAGTACATCAAATTAATTGCTTACATCAATATTAAAACCGAGGAATAATAATGACAACAATGATTTAATAAAGTAAATCTATTTGGGCTTCGTAATTCCCTGTTTTAAAGTTTATGGCCACTAGGAAACAAAACCGTTATTCTTTGTTATAGTCGCTAGTTTTCCCTTTTACGGCCGGAGGAGGGAAAAAGGAGGCCGGAATAGCTTATTTTGCGTTCACTTGCTTTTGAACAGATAATCCTTTACTCAAGAGAGTTTCGATGCTTTGAAATGAGTCCACCTCGCACTTCCCCTCCAATAAACCTCCGCCGGCAGCTCTTCCCACCAAGGAACATCCCGTCCCAGTTTGTGTTTTGTGTGTGTGGTGTGTGGACTCATCAAATGTTGGTTATAACGATGAGGTAGCATATTCAGTGTGCCTTTCAATACCAATAATAGACCACGTTCGACTATCTGAAAATTAAAGATTCATTAGGAGACTTCAGTCGTAGGGTACCTCATGTAACAAACATGTGGACCATCGAAATTTTAAATTTGACTTTGTAGGAGTCTGCTAGGATCGAGGGAGATATAGAGATAAGTAAACTCCCACAGATCACCCACTGGTATTATTAGGCCATATTTATATTTAAGTACCTAGCCAGTCTAGTAGAAGGAGAGTGCATGAATGGTTTTTAATTAGCACAGCTATGAAAGCATAATGACCAGCTATCATATCTAGAGACCAGGTGGCATGTGTTATCATCTCCCCTATTTATAGAAGAATGGCTTTAACACACGAAGAAAATGAACAGTGGTCGTTAGTAGCTGTACATTATAGAGCCAAACTAACACCACTAGTTAATTAAGAGAGACAAGTTTTTAGATGCAATGATCGTGAGATTTATGGCTTCGTAAAGATTCTTGTGCGCATGCTTACATATATTATTGTTGCAATCATTGTGCCTCGTAGTGTCTGTCTTTTGAAACCCTTGGTAGTCAGTTTCAGTAATACAGTCGTTTGTTGCGTGCGTTTGTATTTGAGATGAGCGTATCAGGCTTACTGCGTCTATGGTTCATTTCCACTACAAAACGACAAGATCTTCGAGTGCTAATGTGGCAGTGGCTGCACTCTAATAACCAATGCGTAGAAAGCGTTAGCAATTTGTATAGGAATGAGGGAAAGAGAATTCTTCATCTCGGGCTACCACGCATTTAAGAAGAAAATACGATGAGTCTTGCATAATGCTGGTTTTAAATATGACGTGGACTGACCTCATTAAAAAAAACGGTACAAAATTCGTGTCTCATTTTTGAAAAAGACGCGTCTTATCCGAGAACAGGGTTAAGAGCTGGGGTCTTGCGCAATTTCACACAGATAGCCCACAAAAGCGAAATAAGACGCGAACCGTTTTATGATACGTTACAATAACATAATTAACAATCCGGGGCATCCTATTGCACATCTACATCCACCTGAAAGAACTAGAATGTTACGGTCAGGGAGCTACAATTATACATTACCCAAGGTTAAGACTCAGCGTTTTAAAAACATATTTTTGAATATATGTCTTTTTGATTAGTTAGCATTTATATTTCACAATTTATATTCAGATTGTATATATACTTATTTATTATTGATGTACAGAAGTATAAAATAATTCTTTTAATATATTCATTTTTAATTAGGAGCGCTTGTTTCTTTAGAATAAAGAGCTATTATTATTGTTATCGGTTCCGTATTGTGAAATACACGCTCGTATGTGATCAGTTTGCGTGTTATTTAGGCACGCGTTTTTCTTCGTTTGCTTTTCGGTGTTTTGTGCGCAAAATTGATGCTATGTTGGAGATAGGCAAGTACTTCCACACTAAATTCAAAATGCTTAAAATAGCTTATAAGTTTGTTTATATAAATATTTTTAAGTTAAGTTTTTGGCCCAGGTCAGGCACCATGCTTCACGGCAGGTTGAACCGAAAAGCATTATTTTTGGGACTGTACGCTTTGGGTTCGGCTTACGTGGGGTGCGGCGTTTTACCTGGACCTTAGACATATTTTATATTTTCTTAATTAACGTAAGGAGTTGAATTTCAATTGGGGCCTGTTTTCACCTGTTGTCACCCTGTTTACTTCTCCGGCCGCCCTTAGGTTTGTATGTTATGCATTTAAATTATATTACTGTATTACTAAACTAAACTAAAAAGACCGCGTACAGCGGGAGAAAGGAGATCCATAAACGAGAGTTTATTCGTTGATATCATCATACGGAGTCACTAGGGCAATGTTATAATTATAACCTGTAGTATCGTCATACAATGACGAACAAATGTCCGGCACCCCTTGGGTGGCGTTATCCGAGGAGAAGTCAAACAGCCGTAACGATCCTCTACTGCGCCGATGCAAAATCAAATCATCGGCATACCAAGAGTCAGTTTGTGCCTTTTTTTCGTTCGGTATGTTACCACTAACCATGCTTACTCTGTCAAAATGACAGAATCTAACCGGGTGACGCGCATGCGTGTGCCATAAAACCGCTGCCATTCGCTGATCCCACACAAATATATTTCCATCGTGCGCACCACTGACCACCTTCCATTCGTCCATCTGGACTGTGGTCACGTGATCTTGATGACCGCGTAAATTTATTGCGATAGTCTCAGTGCGCAAGTCATAGATACGAACGCGTTTGTCGTAACTGCCGGTGACAATGCGTTGAGGCGGAGAGTCTTTGAGGTTGAGACAAGTGACCTCGTGGTAGTGACCAGGAAGGACTGACAGAAGGGTTCCGGTGTGTGAGCGGTAAAGTCGTACCTGGAATAAAAAATCTTGAAGATTATCGATATGTTATAGCTATCGCAAAAAATTAAATTTATCGTCACGTAAGATCGAACACTGACAACCATGGTATCCACCCCTTTGTAGAGCTTTTTCACTCACGTCAGAAGGCAGCCATAAACAATAGAAACTTTCTGCACAGTATTTACATTGTGACGTCACGTGAAAACGCTCTGTACAACCGGAACCAGCTTATGAGCATTTTACACTAGACAGAAGATGGTGTTATGCGAGAGCCAGCAACACGTACCGTGTTTCCAAGGATACCGTAGCCATATGGACCTACTCCAACAGCAATGACATCAGCATTACAGTCAAGACACGTGATCTTGCCACCAATCACATGATCTATTGTTGTAAGGTCTTCTCGACAGGTAGGTTGTTTAATGTGAACGGTATCTCTGGTAGCTATGACAACAGAATCTCTTGAGTTTATTCTTGGTAGGTATTCGATTCCTTTAATCTAAAGGACAAGTAACAAGAATACCATTTTTTTCCTTTTTTCCTAATGATAATGTGATGTGATGAGATGAGATGAGATGAGATGAGATGAGATGAGATGAGATGAGAGGAGAGGAGAGGAGAGGAGAGGAGAGGAGAGGAGAGGAGAGGAGAGGAGAGGAGAGGAGAGGAGAGGAGAGGAGAGGAGAGGAGAGGAGAGGTGAGGTGAGGTGAGGTGAGGTGAGGTGAGGTGAGGTGAGGTGAGGTGAGGTGAGGTGAGGTGAGGTGAGGTGAGGTGAGGTGAGGTGAGGTGAGGTGAGGTGAGGTGAGGTGAGGTGAGGTGAGGTGAGGTGAGGTGAGGTGAGGTGAGGTGAGGTGAGGTGAGGTGAGGGGGTGAGGTGAGGTGAGGTGAGGTGAGGTGAGGTGAGGTGAGGTAAGGTGAGGAGATGTGGTGTGGTGTGTTATTATATATTTATCCATAAAATCAACTTAACAAGCTTTTTATTATTATAAAAAAAACTTTTTATTTAAACTCTTTATCCAGGGACTTAGTGACATATCAATTATAGGGGGGGCAATGTTCCAATTTTGATGCCGAAAGCAAACTTTTGCTAGCCCCCTTCCCCCCCCAAATGGGCCCCCTCCCTACATTAGTGTCTATATCTCAAACAAGGAATTTTTAACTATCAAGGGGATGAAAAATGGTGTGAAATGTGAGGAAATAGAGAATACAGCTAAACCAAAAAGGTGTATTGCTCAGAACCTTACCTGGGTTTCAAACGTTTTTTGTTCATGACAATGCCACTGACCGTTAACATCTGCAACATCAATCCTCATTTCATGACTAGATGCCGCAATGCATGTTGGTTCATTCTTTGTAGCTAAAGCTATGGTCCTAACAGACCCTTCAAAGTGACATTGATAAAGAGGTGAGGTGGAGAGAGTGTTATGCCACAGATTTAGATTCCCTAACATGATACAATATGGTAATGAGAAAAAAATGAAGTAATAAAAAATTACACAAGTGTTGTATGAGATATCAGACCATGTGATGCCACTTTTGGTAGTTGACTCTTTCATGCTTAATAACTTTAAAATGTTTGTTATAAAAGAACGATTCTCAAGGGATCATGTGATCTAAAACGGGCAATTTGCATACAAAGCTAGATACAATAGGTCTATCCTTACAAGTGTTATTTCGCTTCACATAAGAGGTAGTATGACTGGAAAATCATGGTATAGTACATACCATCTGAAAATCCAGCAGCACAAAGTTTGTCAGTAACTGCAGTACATGTTGGGTAAGAGTGCTGTTGCTGTGGCTGCCCATCAGACAACCTTTCCAGTGTTTTAAATGTTGCTCTTTGGTCCTCCTTAATATCCCATAAGAGAACAGTATTAGATGAATAACCAGCACATAACAGGTTATTACACTTGGAGATAGCACAAAGACTTCCTCCTGTTGAAACAAAAGAGTTTTATGGAACTTTGAATAGACCCAAGGGTCAGTTAAAATTAGCAGGAGGTTTTATGTGTGGGTGTATCAAGGAGCTGGGGAGATGAAATATTAAAAATTGAACACATATATATATATATATTAGGAACGATAGTTTCTGCAAGGGGCCCATCGTGAGGTTTGCTCTACATTCACTACCAGTACATTCTCTTTTTACAACACAAAACACTCATCTTGCATGTTGATTTTTACTGTGACTCTCCCTGGCAGAATATTCGACAGAGGTACTCTCTACTAAAATAGTCCCCTTCCCAGTTCCCTGCTCCATCTTGAAAGGTAGCTGTGCCCTTGCATCGAAGCAAGATAAACGGTCAGCCTACGTACAATGATAGAGATCTTTTTCAAAACATCCTTTAATATTATTAAAATCATCTCAATCATTGCAAGCTCACCGTTCCTCTCACTTATATGCAGAGGTATGGCTACCTTTTAAGATGGCGCAGGGAACTGTGAAGGGGACTGTTGCACAAAATTTGGGGAAAATGTAGCATTTCCATTTGGCCGCCTTTGGCCACTCTTGTAGTGAAAGAGTTAATATTGTTATTAGTGTCACAGCCACTATTAATAGTTTCATCATTAATATCTGCTGCATAGTAGACTATATTTTTAATCAACAGAGAGGCACCTTCTAACTTCGTTTTTTCTCACCTCTTTCATACTCCAAGGCATCTATTCTACAGATTCTTTCTTTCCATCTACTTCTCAACTGTCTTTCTTGTACTACTGCTTTATGAACAAAATCTTTCCAGTCTACATGGTCTGAGATCCCAGCAGTCTTGCGATCAACAAAACCCAACTTAACACCCAAGTTAAACCACAGTAATCCATCTTCAGCTAAATTTCTCCATGATTTGCTGACTGATGCACAGTGGCAAAGATCTCGTATAGTCAGATGTGTAAAAATGTTTAAACCAATCTCTCTTGGCAACTGTAGATCAAAAAAAGGAATCACAGTAATTTCATCGATGTCAGCAATCAATAGCTCTAATAAATTTTCATCTGCTTTCTTGTCAATTTTTTGCTTCTTAACATGATTTTTAACATTCTTTTCTTGTTCTTTCACCTCTGGATTCGGTAAGTTCAATAGCACTAAATCCTTAGAATCCTTTGAATCTTCGCTAGTGGATTTCTTCTCTTTGTCAAGATTCGATAAAAAGTATCCGGCTGTACCTTCAAATTCACTTTTAGCTTTTTCTCTATCCTTTTCTTCTTGGGTAATCAAACAAACTTCTTTCCATTCAGTTGAGCTCTTTTCTTCCTTGTCTATTGACTTTCCATTCCATCCTTTCCGCGAGATTTCAAGCTCTTTTTTCCATTCTATGAGAAATTTTTGAAGCTCGCCTGGCTCCTTACTCATGGTACGGTTACTTTATAAGTATCAGGCGATAATTGCAAGATTCAAAGCGACATGAATTACATTTTTCAAAGTGCCATGTTTTCAGATTATCTGCTCAATTCAGTAGTTTTTGACTTGCTTCTTTCAAAGAATCAACATGTAAAGATATAAGAAACCTACAAAAGCAATAGTCAAGACCATGGATACATGTACATACTGGGAAAAATCCAAAAAAGTAAACTCTTTATAAAATTAATTCCTTTTACGGATATCACGTCGGTCAATGTAATTTTCTATGACATGCCCCAGACCACAAGCTTTGCAGGCTCAGATAATTTAGGCATGCAAAGAATGTGAGGAATGCTAGTCGAGAAGGTTATCTGGAAAATAGTTTCTTATTTTTTCATTGTTCCAGTTAACATTTATTTTAATGTGTTTGTTTTATAGCTTATTTTATATATTTAAAGAGATTAGGGACCGTTCTTTATTTTACTGGGGGAGGGGGCTGGGTGATGAATTGGAAAAGTACCCCCCACTACTATCCGTACACCTTCACCTGAAATTTCAAGTCCCCTCTCTTACCACCATTTGCATTGCTACGCCGTCACCCCAGACAAAAATCGCGACTAGCACTTTGCAATGCAATGCAATGCAAATGGCGGTGAAGCCATTAAAAATCATACGGCCTCGGTCCGTATATTCAAGACCTCGGGCACTGTTTTTCCCTATCCGGACCGAATATAGGACGGTAAATATATTTTATTTTTTTCCTTTATTTATTTTTACTTGATTTCGTAATCTTTTTGTGTTGTCGTTTAGCGGCAATGATACCGGTCCGCGCGCGCGGACAGATACTGACAAAATACCGCCCGCTCAAACAGCCAATCAGAACGCACGATTTTTTAGGATACCGGACCGGAAAAAAATAAAAACTCTTGTTGTAGGCTCAGAATTACCGTGCGTGCCGGATTGGCTTACAGTTTGACTACTCCAACCAAAGCCACCTCGACAAATTTTCCAATTTTTTTGATTTTGCTGTGTTCAACAACATGGCTGTGTAAAGTAAACACTCCACCACCAAATCTGCCGTCATCCTCTTCTATGCTGCACGATATGAGAAAACTGTCTACATGCGCAGATGGCCAGAGCTTCAAAGTTGTTGAAACTTTTTATTTGGAGCTCGCAGCTTATTTACATCAGGGGGGTGGAATTCTAGATGTTCTTCCATAAGTGCGCGCATAATCAGTGAATGGTTGTTATAAGGGAGTGTATGTAGACACAACAGGAAAATTGACATTTTTTGCCCCTTGATTTCAACTGCAAAACTGAATTTTCTTGACCTTATCGGATAAGTGATCGGAGAAATCAAGACCCTTTGTTACCGACCAGAGAAAGTTTTTAATTTTGAGAAAGACTCTTATTAGAGAATCTATCGAAGCAGAACTGAGATTTAAAGCATTTTTTAGCCACTTCATTTTTGCAAAACGTTGCAAAACCGAATTGTTTACGATATTTGAAAAGGGATTGATTTTCATTAAGCAATATGAAGATTGAAGAGGGCTATCTAGTATTTTTCACACACCTCTGGGTGTAGGCCTAAATCCTGCAACATCGCTGACAAAGGCCTGCACTCCACATCAAAATCTGGCGTCATCCTCTTTTAGGCAGAGGTCAAAAGTGTATGAAACATTTTAGTTTCTGGTCGTAGCTTATGTACAGTCCTAGAAATTAAAGATTCTCTACGACCAGAGCTACCTGATTCACGGAAAGTCTCTTATTTGACAATGTATGGTTCCTGTGAACAACAGGGTTTCTTAAATTTTCTTTTGCAACTTGGTTTTCACTTCAAAACCGAATTTTCTTGACGGTATCAGATAAGTCAATGATTTTCAACTAGAAATTTACAGCTGAAAAAGAGCTATCTTATATAATTGACACCCCCAGTAGGCCGTGGTGCAACAACATGGCTGTGGATGACCAACAGTCCACATCCGAGATCTGCTAGATAGCAGCAAAGTATATTGCTGCGAAGGACGCTAGACGTTCAAAAACGATTGGTTCCTCTATTGATTACTGCAAATAAGAAACTAATCTCAGCGCACTGATTCTAAAATCCGACAAACGTTGCATTCTGTTTAACCGCTACGAGGGTTATACGAGCCGATTTTATTAGTTTTACTTAAAGTTACAATAATAACCCAAGTAAAGTAAGATCAACTGCGATCGGCTGTGAAAATTATCTGCTGAAAGTAAACTTGTAAGTTTGTTTGTCCGAATTTCGCCTTCGCCTTCGTTTTAATTGCTGCAAATAAAAAACGAGTTGCTGCATGATCAACCAAAAGCATTTCGCGCTTTACCGATTGGAAATGAGTTCTAGTCTAGATGAGCTTCGTTAATTTGTTAATGATTTTGTTCAAAAATGAAATACTAAATTATCGATTATATTACTATACTTTTGAGTTAAGAAGTTTCAATGACTTTGGAGCTAGCTATGAGCGCACTGAACACGAACAACTCTCGTCGTGTTGCTTGGAATTTCTCATAACTACAAACAGTCAGTCACGGATTAATCGTCCGCCCTAATTTTTTGGCTATAGAGATTACTTATAATAACTGTTAATTCTGAATATGAGCTAAAGGGATTGGCATGGGGGTATTAACTTTTAAAAACTATATTGCCAAATAGTAGGGTTGCAGTATTTTCAGTATCCGGCTTTTCTTTTCAGAGATATAATTTGAAATACCAATTGCAAATTGGATGACGTACATTTAAGAATGTGTTACATTTTGCAGTGTAATTTACCACAAGAGTCTGAAGTGAAATAACTTATTAAAACTGTATAAAACCATATTTAAGCCAAATAGTTTAGCTACTGGTGGGCTAATTTTTCAAAACCTGCTCTAAAACAGTTAAAAACTCCTCAGAATGATGTTAAAGTCCATTCTCAAAAACACAGGAGCAAGTTATGTTTAAATCTACTTGAAAAAAATACATATTTTTATCGTGCCATACATTTACAAATACTTTGCTTGGGCTGCCTGTGGTCTGCAAACTTTTTTTGTTTGTGATAGTTATTGAATAATCCCGCTGGCAGCCGCTGGCCGGATGTTGCACCGTTCCTAGTGTCGCCTGCGCATGCTCACCTAGTAATATCTTTCGGCATTACAACAGGGAAGGGCAAGATTTTCAATGGTTTCCTTCTAAAAATGCCGAATTCTAGCTCTCCAAAGAACCTGAGCTCGAAGCAAATTCCCATAATTAGTGCCACAATCCTACTAGTCGGCACGACGACGTTATTTTTTGTATTCGTGTAAGCAGAATTTTGATTACGAGCGAAGTTTTCGCCGCGTTTGCCGCACTTGTTAAGTCATGTCCATAGGAACCCTTGAACGTGAAGCATCAATGAAAAATAATTTTCCCTTAATTTTTCTCGTTTCAGATGTCCACCTCTTATTAGTAAATACTCATTAGGCATAGCAGTCTACGAAGGACTACTTGCATTTTTCGTGCTGGCAAATTTCGCGCATGCAACGTTCAAAGATCCGGGCATCGTTCCGCGAGGTAAGACAAGCTTTTACTTTGACAATTTAAGCTTATTTGGTCGACTCAAAAGTCGTATATTTTATTTTGTTTAAGTACTGAAAACATTTCGAATAAGCCTTATAATTGAGGACAGAGCTTTGCGTATAACATGTCAGTATATTTCCTCAAACAACGGTTATTTAAGTATCATTTCTAGAAATTAAAGTCGGCGAGAATTTGACACACAGCTTATTCTTTGTATAATTTTCGAAGAATATATAATTTACTATACACGTTACTCATCTAAAATTTACAGTTATGCTTTCCTCCCTGTTTCTTATTGGCATATTATCAAGGTTATCATGGAAAAGGAATATTTTTTCTAGTGTTTTTAGGGTTGTCACTGCATTAAGACTATCACAAAATATTTCACTTGGTTTGAAGTTGTTGTCGAGAATAATCGAAATTGTCCATTAATGCGTAAAGGAATATTGTGAACGACTAGCGTTCCTTTTAAACTTTTTGAATAAGCCTCCGGTAATACTAAATTTCCTAAGAATAAATGTGAAATTATAGGCAAAGGAAAACATAAGAAGTATAAAGATTTTTTCCTGTTTTGACAAAAGCAAATATTCAATCATTATTATGAATACTTTACTCTCGAGTGACCACAATACGAGGATGTAAGCCTATTCTACAACACTGCTACAGGGATAGGAAATCCCGTACAGAGTCTTTTGAAGAATTTAAATTTTTAAATACTGTAACTTGGTGATTTTCTTTTGTTGTCTGTAAGAACTTTATTTTTGGGAACTGTAGCTAATTACTATCCAGTTTTTCTTTTCGCTGGACTTTTTTCTGTTCAACTTTTCTTTACTTTTCTAGAGAAGTCTCTCGAAGAAAGTGAACGGAAGATTAGACAATTGTATTTAGTAGGGTGATTTTATTTTAATTTTGCATAGTCTGTGGCATTACTCTCTCAAAGTTTTATCGCAAGTCACTCAACATCGTGCCTTCAAAAATGTTTCCTTTGTTTCAACATATTGTTTCTATAGATGAAATATCTTTTATCAATAACTTTTATTCTCACAACCTTAATCCTTCATCTATGGCTGTTGTCAGCTACAATATTTATCTGTCAGTATTTTGATAAGGTTTTATATTTTTCCATCAAAATTCGTTTCTAATATTGAAGCATAAATTCTTCATCCTCAGTCGCATATTCAACTACTGTAGTTGATCTTTCAGCAGAATCTTTTTCAATGGATAACATTAAATATGACATATGAACATATAAATTATTATACATATATCATAAATGATTAATAATTATGAATATAAGATATAAATTATGACTCACATGTTAACTACTTTTGTCCTGACTCCAATCAACCCAATAGGTTGTTTCAGGCACCAGAAAAATTTACATTCTTCAATATTGTAAGTTACATCATCACGGCCTATAGGGAACAAGATTCCATTTAACAAAAGATTTCTCATTACCATCAATTGTTAAGGGTACCAATCAACCCATACGTTGTCTCAGGTTTCAGAAAAATTTACATTTTTCAATCATAAGTTATGTCATCGCAGCCTCTAGGGAACAAGATGCCATTTATTAAAAGATTTCTTATTGCCATCAATTGCTAAGGGTACCAAAATGGACACCATGCTTTTGCCTTTTAACTCTCTGGGAATGCTTGCAACCCATCAATTTGTCAGTGAGTTGTCATCAGCAAAGAGATAACTGTTATTTGTACATGTGCACAGCTGTACATGTATTTGAAATATCTTTTTTTTCTTCCTGCAGCACCATCTAGCCCAGAATATGAAGATGACTTCAAAGCTCCTCTATACAAAAACATAGACATAAATGGCATAACAGTGCGTATGAAGTGGTGCGAGACATGCCGGTTCTACCGTCCACCCAGATGTTCTCACTGCAGTATCTGCAATAACTGTATAGAGGTAGGCTGTTTTAGATATTGAAGAGCTGTTCATCTTCGATACGAGATATTGCCAGTTATGTGTATGGGAGGCTAGAATAAAAAGCTACTTCGAAATGAGAGTGAGTTGGTGGGAGGATCAAAAATTGAAGGTTATGATGTCATCAGAAGTTTCATAAATCTTTTAAAATCTGGAATTATTTTTTACCATGAATAACTAGCAAGCTAATTATGCAATAAGATTGATAACTGGGCACACAGTAGTTGTTGTTTGGTTCTCCTGTAATGCACTGCCTTAACCTATTTGGTTAAAGATGATTGATCACTAGACATGGCATAATGTGATTAGAGTTGTTTATTGGTTTGCTCATCTATACTGTACTTGGGTTGGCACTACTCCTGCAATTCTTGGAAAAGACTCCTGGAATTTTGAAAATTTCTTCCAGGGCACTGGAAAACTAATCATTGCCACCAACTCCTGCAAAAAACTCCTTGAAATTCCTATTTCCTACTAGCAAATGAAAATGCTAAAAAAGGAAAACTGCTTTACTATTTCTGACAGGAAATTTCCAATTCCTTAAATTGTTTTTGTAAATTTATACGCTGGAAAACTTCTGGAATTTTTACGAATTCCTAAAAGTACTGGTTTTAGTCCCTTCTCAAATAAATGGATTTCTGAATTCAAATTTGATTATGGAATGAGAGTGACACACTTGTTAGCATTATGCTCACAAAACTAGATTTGGGCATAGTGTTTTCTTAGAGTATTTCATGCCACTTGTCATTTCTTAGAGTATCATTTCTTTGCTTGATGGTTGTGATTCATAAGAAGACGTGTGAATATGGATAGGACTCAAGCAAAATATCTTATTCTCAAGAGAATGCCAAGTAGTCTGAAATGGGAAAACATAATTTGCCTCCAAGTAGATTAGGCCCATTTTTTAAAAATTATTGATAAAAGCATTTGAGCTTGTATATATAATGTGCCATTATTATGTTATCTGTTACGTTTTAAATTCTCCTGTCTTTTATATCTATTTGTTAATAATTTGTTAGTTTGCAAAAACATGTTAAAATAACAAGCAATTTGATTTTTTCCCAAGGCATTGAGAATAAACATATTAAGTTAATCGCTTCATAAATCTAAATTAAAGTCTATTAGGTTGTCCATTTTCTCCCTTCTTATGATCATTTTAATGAAATTATTCTTGCTACAGGTGAGATTATATTATTCAGACTTCAACCCTGAATGTCACTATAAAAATAAAATAACATCTTGTTTGAAATAAATATTTGCCTTGGGGTTTATTAAGATATCCAAAAAAATAATCTCAATTATGAAATTAAGTAGAAATTAATGATTTTTTGTTTAATAACATTTTTACAGGTTCAGATTGAAAAAAAAACAATATATGGTACTATAAAATTGAATTTGTAGTAAAAACGTAAAGGCAGCTCAAATGATTGTTGTCACTTTGCCGATATCAACATGATAAACTGACATTTACTTTTCTTGTTCACAAGCCTACACAGCATTTTTTGACTTCACATGATGTCAATCAGTTAATAAATCTTTTTTTCTTATCACTTACAGCAATCCTTAATCCCTTCCTAAGTTTCCTTCAAAACATAGATCCTTTCCTTAGAATTTACTTAAAGTGAAAATTTTCCGCAACAGCCTTTTTATGGTAACACAATCAGATATTGTTATTATGAGCCATTTGACAGTCTGCTTACTAAAACTGATTGTATTACTAAAGAGAAAATGTCTGTTGAATTTTATATGAAGATAATCTTTATCTTTCTACTTAATGATTATTCATTATCATAATTACGATTACGTCCAATTTCTTTCTTTCCTTCTTCCTTCCTTCCTTCCTTCCTTCCTTCCTTCCTTCCTTCCTTCCTTCCTTTCTTTAAAAAACAAGGCAAATTACTGAGAAAACAATATCAAAGAAGTCTATAACATTGCACATTTTTTTCTGATGACAGTCCAAGTTCGATAGAATCTTTCAGGAATTTATAAATCTATTTTAAGCACAATAACATACTTCTTTATCTTTGTGTTTGATCTAAATTTCCTCACTATTTTTCCTTAAACAATTTGGGATAGATCACAAGTTTTGCATTGATATCAATTCACTCAGTTTGCATTCAGTTGTTATTGTGTGTTTGATGGATGGAAGCCAAAACCTGTGTTTTGGGCTGACACCAAATTTGTCGACATCACATAATTATAAAAGGTGCTGTAAAAATATTAAAATTGAATATGAATGAAAGATTCTTTATCCGATTTACAGACTTCTCTTAGGTGACTGATTGCCATTTGTGTTTTTACTCATCAATTAGCCCTGCTAATCATGGAAAAATGCATAAACTAGAAGACAAATAGGTTTAACAGTTCTCTAATTTCTCTAATAACTAACATTTCTTTTCTTTTTTCCACCAGAAATTTGACCATCATTGCCCATGGGTCGATAACTGCATAGGCAAAAGAAATTACAGATACTTCTTTTTATTTGTTCTATCTCTTTCAATACACCTTACTTCAGTGTTTGCTCTTTCGCTGGTCAATGTTCTCGACATGAACTCGGACATCCGCAAACCAGCAGTCATCATTTCGTATCCTTTTGTTAAACAACAACAACAGAATGCTCACCTTATCTAAGCAACTTTAAAATAATATTTGGTAATATTTTGTAATTATGGTAATAACACCACTAATGTTCCCCCTCTCACTAATGTGACTGGGGTTGGAATCCTGGGTTCATTGTCATACTGTATGTGTGTAGAGTTGCTTGTTGGTTCTCTCTTGTGATTTGAGGGCTTTTTCCTAGGCTTCAGTTTTTCTCCCTCCTTTAAAATCGACTACTAAATTCCAAGTTGACCTTGTGTTGAAAGCTTAAAAACATGAGCCCCTGGAGACCGAGCAATCACTCAAGCAATCTACCTAAAATAAATGTACATTTTTTACCACTTCCCCATTTGATACATTACGAATGGTCCATGGGCAATCAATCAATCAAAACCTACCATTGATGATCCTTAATGCTGCAAGTATTATCGTAATGGTGATATGTTGCTTGGCGGCAATCCCAGTATTTGGTCTTACTTTCTTTCACATTGGTCTTGTTGGCATGGGAAGGACAACCAATGAACAGGTAAAAATGCATTGTCTTTGAAGTGTGAGCTGTGAAGATTGAAGTCTCTGAACTAGCTATTTAACAACCTTCAATCAAATAACTACATTTTTTAAACAATACCTTGAGGGAGATTTTAGACTGAATACTAATTGATTTTAACTTCAAGAGGGCAAAACCCTCAAATAATGCACGAAAGTCTGTATATATATTTTATTTTCCAGAATAACAGGTAATATCCCATAATTTTTCAAAGTTTAAGACAATTCTGTTTATCAGAACAATGTAAAAAATCGTTCTGTTTATTTTGTGCTAATTTTTACTAATAACTTGCACACCATAGAACCTGAAAAAAAAGTTTTTCCATTGTCTACAATAGTTTATTCAAACAACTTTTATCAGTATTTTATAAAGATAGTGTAAGTAACATATTCACAACTCATTCTGGAGTGACTATTTCAAAAACAAGCTCGGGGCACCCCATCTTTCTTTGCATTTTTGAAATCAGTATTAAATTTCAGAGTAAGAAAGTTTCAATTCTCTGTTTATTATTTACCAACGTAGTCAGCCACCTTAAAACCTCTAATCCTCTATTTGTCAGAGTTTTTTTGGTTTTATACAAACATTCATTCCCTTGTTAACAGGTAACCGGCAAGTTTCGCAGTGGACATAATCCGTTTGATAAAGGCTGTAGAAAAAATTGTAGTTCTGTCTTGTGTATCAGCCAGTATCCAAGGTATGTGCAACACAATTTCAATATATCTTGGTAACCCAGGGGTAATTAACCTTTTGAGAACTAGCCGTCATGTTATATAAATAAAAAAAAGGTAAAGCACCTATATTTAACGTCAGTAGTTCCTTCAGTTGAAATTCAACTGCTATCAATGGAAGCCGACAGTGCGCACTTTACCCCCTCTCGCCATCAGTGCTCTGTTTTAAGAGTATTTAAAGCTGAAGCTACATGGATTAGAGAGAAGTCGAAACAGCTGGGAGATCCTAAGGATCAAACTGTGGACCTCAAGCTTATGTTGCATTTTGCTGAATGGCAGTAAGAAATGCTCCAATCAAGTTAGAAAAATTATATTTTCTATATATTGAGAGAGCTAACTAAACAAATATCTTGTTTGCTTGGTGACAGTAAGACAATCCAACACAATTTATACCATGTGACGTCTAGCACTCAAAAGGCGAATTCCCAAGGAATGGCATTAGGACCACAAGATCAATGCTGTTTCTAGGAAAATAAACAAATTGTTCTTGTTTTATATGCCATTGGAATTTAGAATTTGATTTTGTTGGAGGGAGAAAAACCTGATAATCTGGAGAAAAGGCCTTAAAGCATAGGAGAGAACCAACAAGCAAAAAGACCATTAATGTTTTGAGTTTCAAATTTCCTGGAGGATGAGGGGGGTTCTCTTGCCCGTTTAGGGTAGGGATTTGCCGCTGAGCCCACTGAACCTTGAAACTGTTCCAGAGTAAAATCGCTAAAATTCATACCCTGTTCCAGTGCAAGCTCGCTGAAAATCATACCCTGTCCCAGTATTGCGAAAATAGATACCATGTTCCAAAGAGGAGAGAGCATGATTTCATATATCCCTGTCCCAGAGCAAGAGCGATTTATATACTTTGTTCCAGTGTAGAATCTCTGAAAACCATACCCTGTTTGCCTGCGCCTACCGGTATAGCAAATATAGGGGAGTACCACACCCCCCCCCCCCCCCGCCCCGGCCAAATTACTGCTTGTTACTCAGGGTTAGCATTACTGTACAGACCATTTCATGTCATTTTCTGCAACCTAACAGATTCCAGACATCTAGCATTTTGGCCAACATCAATTAAATTTAGGATTTCCCATATGGAAAAATGCCTGTCAAGTCATAGGAATATTTGGTACGACTAAGGATGCACTCTGCCCATCGAAATTTGATTGACAGAAGCCAAAACATCAGTGGTCTGAAGTCAGTTAGGTGGCAAGACCATGAAACAGGCTGTAATAGAGATGCTCATATTTTCTTTACCAATTTAGATATTTAGGATTTAAAGAAAAGTATCAAAAGCGACAAAAGAAGAAGGCTAGGTCGAATAAAAAGACTACAGGACCAGAAGAAACAGAATTATCTGATGTGAGGATACAAGTAGCTAGAGATGGACCAAAGGTAGTCTCAAAATCTGTTTCTATGGATTTTACTTTCAGTCATACTCACCTGTATCTGCAATGGGATCTCTGTGCTCATGCAAATTCTTAAAAATTGTTAATAGACCCTTGAATTCAATTGAGTGACCATGAAACAAAGCCCCCAGTTAAAGTTGGAGTTGATAAAATACACTAATTAATGTATAAACATGTCAAGTCCAACCTTGACTTGGTGCCATCATTAATTGTCAGTGAAGCGAGTTCAGGAAAGTTTGATTATGAAATTGAACTGTGTGGCAATGGCACTTAATTAATTTATTATCAATAATCATCTGCTTTTGGTTTATTTGCAGCATGTGACAGGTGCACGTGCTCTGCGTCCAGAATCATTTGTCACTGCCATCAATTCCACACCTCAGTCTACATACATTAGTGCTGCTAATGGTAGAGTATTCAGGCCTATAAATGAGGTGACTGTCTGATAACAGCTAAAGGACATTTGTGCATTGATATAAGGTAACTGTTAATATACATGTAGCATACAACATTCCATTATACTTGTCCTATTCAAATTGATAGCAAGAAAACCATATGAATTTCATAATCACACAGCAGTGACCAACAGTTGAACAAGCTTGACAAGTCCTAGTGCTTTTACGATTTTCTTGTGTTTTACATTTTTACAATAACTTACAATTTCCTTTTGCGCTGATTGGTTATTTTTTATCAACAATAAGAGGACAGACAGATAAAGGTGACGTCAACGAGCATGCGCTCTTTCTGTTGGCTGTTTTGATCGCTAAAATGAGAAGTTTTTATCGTTTTTCGTTATTGTAAAAAACAAATAGAGATTGGTTATTTATGTGTGTCCTCCTATTGACGAAACATTTTGTCATCACATTGTCAGATGCAATTTATCATCAATAAGAGGACAGACACATAGAAAACTGATGTCTATTTGTTAATTTGCAAACAATCAGAGTAATTATTTGTATATTATATTATTTTGATTATTAGGATAGACATTGATTATTAGGACAGACACATAGAAAACTGATGTCTATTTGTTAATTTGCAAACAATCACAGTAATTATTTGTATATTATATTATTTTGAATATTTATTTTTTATGATTTTTCGTTTGTTATATTATCAGTCTTTATTAATCTAGAGTATTTGTATTTCTAGGGCTGTTATCCCATAACACCTGCATACATGCAGAAACTACACCCAATCAAATCATCCTCACTTGTTGGGTAAACTGGCTTAACATGATAAATGCACCACAATCTTTACTCTCTCTCAAAGTAGCCTGAGTGTCTCAAATGATATGGCTTTTGTGTCCTCTGTACCTAAATTAAGGAAGACGTTCACAACAACAACTTCACATCACCACTATCATTGAGTCACAAGGAAAAAAGGAGAATTAGCATTCGATATGATGGAAGCATTAGCAATGGTTTCCTAGAAAATGTTGTCAAAGTGACAATACAGTACCTGAGGTGGATGTTGTCAGTGACAGTAGCCTAGGTGGAGGTAGCTATGGTTGATACTATTGATGATAGTTACCTTGGGAATAGTCATGGTTGCTTAGGTAAATGTCACTTTACATGGTGATGGCTAAGGTTGGTGAAACAAAAATTTTAGTTACCTTGGTGATGGTTTAGGTAATTATAACCTTGGTGATGGTAGCTAGGTTAATGCTATTGCTGATGGTTGTCCTGGTAATAGAAATTTTTGCTTATAGTGGTTGGGCAAACATAGTAACTTTAGGCAAGGTTTCATAGGTGATAGTTACCTAAGTGGTAGAATGAAGATCATTGTAACCATGGTGATGGTTGTCTTGGTGATTGTTACCCAAGTGATGAGCTAAGGTTGGTAAAGTGAAGATTAAAGTATTCTTGGTGATGGTTGTCTAGGTGATTGTGACTTTAGTGATGTTTGGTCATAGTGGTTCGGCAACATGATAGTGACTAGTTCAGGGCTTGAAATAGCAGCCTGCTAATGGCCAATTGACAGGCCAAATTTCAGGTTTGGCAGGCAAAAATAACGAGGTTTTGCAAATGAATAATAAAATGACATGCAAGATTTACTGGAATGACCTCCATTTACCATGCTCCTTTACTTTGGCAGGCTAAAAAAAATTCTATTTCAAGCCCTGTAGTACCATAGTTAATAGAGGGGAATGGTTAGGAAACCTATTGTTATCAGGTCTTTGTTCGCTTGTGAGGTTGAACCTGTCTTGACCGTGCAATATGTTTGATTTATGCTCATCCGAAATTGCAAAATAAGTAAACATAAACTTTGTCTACGGGATTATTGTAAGGAATATTCAAATATCTCTTCAAAATCCTCAAGTATTTTGAACTAGCTGCCAAAAGAAAGATTTTGGTCTGTTCACTCAGCCATTGCCAACAATGGTAAAACAATTGTAAAACAAAGGATTGTGCACGGTCACGCTTGAAAAAAGTGAACAATAACCTATAACAATAGAGTTTCCGAACCATTCCCCTCTATTAACTATGGTAGTACATAACTGAATAGGTACAATAGACCTTAATCGTCTTTCCCATTTCAGACCATGTGTCATTCCCTAAAGAAAAAGATTCTTTGTTTCCTGTTGTATCCATATACATGTGTATTCCCATGCACAAACTTTCAGCAAAGAAATAATACTCTAGGAAATGCCACATGGCTTAAAAAGGGAAAACATTGCACCAAGACAAATAAGGTCTATAGTTATGGAGGCTGAGGCAAAGATTTTGATAACGTTGTTGATGACAGAAAGCATTGTCCTCTGGTTACTGACTTTTCTTACATACAACAGTTTTCACAAGATGTGTTTGATGCATAACTAATGCTTTTCAAAAATTATTTGACACCAGGTGAATGAGCTTTTATCAGGTATTCTTAAATTAGTAAAATAGAAAAAATAATTACCATAGCAGAAAAGAGAATGTTAAAATCAGCAAAACAGTGACGTTTAAAGGAAATAACTTCAACATATAATTTTTGAAACGTGTGAATTTTGTAAGAAAACCTTTGGTGAAAGCAAGAGATGCCTCCAAAATGCATACAAAATTTCGATGAAAATTCGTATCTTTGCAATTTTTGAACTGCCTTCAAGCTTCACAGATTTACTAACATCCTTTCTGGCAACGCTACTGTAATTTTTTTCCTTCTGTTTTTCAACTTTTGGAATTACAAGATAAAAGCTAATTGGTATAACTCTATTTACAAGTTTATCCTTTTAGCACTCGTCAATCTTGTTATTTCTTGTTGTTGCTGTTGTTGGTGGTGTTTAGAATTGTGGTGATGGTGGTGATGACAGTATTGATGTTTCGTATATAAATTGTTTCATTAGTCTTTAGCCTGCGTCACATACGGAATTTTCTTCTTAAATTTATTTACGAAGAAAATTCCGGATGTGACGCAGACTATCTTTCTATATGTTTGCACTTCTATATGTCATAAATCTTTCCTCTCTCTGCTTCTTTACAGTTTTGATTAAGTCTGTATTTTTAGCTTTTGGATCTTGCTGGATGCTCATGATATGAGAAGATTAAGCTCTTTCCATAGATTGCTATCGTGTCCAATCTCGTAGAATTTTTACCATTTGAATGGCAAGTTTTTTGTTACGTACATGGATATAGTTGAGCATGTCGGACAGTGTCTGCCCTTCACAAAAAGCTGTTAATGAGATTTATAATATATAGCAATTATTTGCCATAGCAAAATAATTATCAGAAAATATTTACCAAACTGCAAGCCTTCGAGCAACGAGATAGATATTCCCCATATGAGCCTGAGTCGAATAATCGTTTTAATTAAAAACTTGAAAATCAGAGAAAAAACGAAATTCAGGATAAGAAAACGTTTTAAAGTATTTTTCCACTCTTTGGCAAACCTCAATTAATCAAATATTCAATTCTAAAATTATACTATATTTATTCAGTTGATTGATACTGAACGACTGGGTCTCTTCCATGCGCTTTACGAAAATATTTCTCTCAGGTTATATACTACTCGTACTTCAATGTTTACTGAAATTTTCAATATTGTGCTAATTTGGCAGTTTCGACTTTTGGTAAGTGTTTGATTTTGGGCTCCCTTTGATCAAAAGAGCAACTCGGAGACACAAAGTTCGCATGTTTTTGAAAAATGCTGTGATAATATGTCTGTGCACAAGTTTCGAGAAGCTCTCACTAAAAAGTCTTAAAGCGCAAAATCTTCTCATTCTTGACACCTTGCGCACTGACTGTTTTTCTGCCCATTTTAGCATGCGTTTGTAAAATCCTGAACACTTTCCCCATTTAGCAGAAAACTAGGACAATTAAGCATATTTTACAGTCGAGATATTCGGTCGTATTTCGTACGGCTCGAAATTAACACTGCCATCCCCATGGGATAAACATATATATGAGTTACGTAAACGTTTCATTTGCACACTATTTGTCGTCAGAACTATCACGAAATAGAGGTTGCATGTGGGAAAATATGGTGCGGCCATAGCATAAGGTCATCTCTCCTTGAACAAATACCTTTTTTGCGGGCTGTGATTGATTTGAAGGGCGGTCTTCGTGCCGTGACCGTGCCGTGGTCCGTGACCTAACTTTCCACGAACAGTTCAAACACTCACAATGGTACCAAGCTGTACTCGGTACACCACTGTCTGTGGCGGATCCAGGATTTTTCGACGGGGTTTTCCGTTTCTTAAACTGTGTGTAATTCTCTTTTGTTTAGTCGATGTTTGACAACAAAATTGTCTCTAATCACCTAATTTACTATCTAGTAACGGACCAAGCTATAATAACACGACCCAACGAAAAACCACTACTATTTTGTAATTAAAATTTATGACATATTTCTATTACCTAAAAGATCAAACCTTTAAAGGGGTTCCGTGGACCCCTTCGACCCCCCCCCCCCCCCCCCCCCCGGATCCGCCACTAACTGTTGCCATAACGATGCAACTGTTATGTCATTCACTGGTCTCCTTAATCACAAATTGTAAATAGTAGCATTAATAATAGTAATTATCTGTAGATAGTGGTCGATATTATCTTCGACATGCGTATCAATATGTACATTGTAAAGTTATTTTGTATAGACTCTAACAAGCAATTAACTAATAAATTGAACTGTTCGGTTACTTGACGCACTTTGCGCACTTACTCGAAGATATTTTTGTTTTAGCTTTTCATTCGAATTATTTATTCACTCCCCGCTGCTCATCTAAGGATGGCTTTGTTTCGGACCAAAATAGGCTGTTGCGCACTTTAGCTTGAAACCATACCTCTAGCAAGAAAAATACTTTGTTCTCATATACGGCATCTTACCAATTTTCCCATCCGCCTCAGTGGCCGGAATATATGCCCGCGCACCACGCAATGAGACTAAAGCATGATTTTGAGCACATTAATTGCTAAATATTGCTGCATTAGTACCAGCACAGTGCATGCTTAATAATGTTTGAAATAGATTGACAATTCGTAATACACATGTTTATTTGACATCAAATACGACCAATAATATAGCTTGTGTGACAACATGACTCGCGTTTTTGGACTATGGACATAATGATTAAATTCGCTGACCAAGTGTGCACATTTTTCAAACAGTCCTACTTTTGTACTTTTGAAGTCAAGAACAATGCTAAATGCGCACATGTTTTATAAACAGTCGTACTGTTGGTATTTGAGTCGAGATCTGTCAACCAAATTCTACACAGTTTTAGAACTTAGGACCATGGTATCGGAGATTAAAGGAGACTAGCTAAATAAGCGCATTTCTTAAAGAACAGTATGGTTGGAACAATGACAATCTACACACTGTTTACAACTTGGGATCACAGTAATTTGACATCAAAGAAGACTTGCTAAATCCGCATATGTCTTAAACAGTAGTCGTAATGTACTTGAATCAAGAACTGCTAAATTCCAGACTACTACACACACAAGACCATGGTTGAGACAAATTAACTGTTGAGATAATCAAGCATGATTAAGTTCGTGCATACACATTTTAGCTTTTAGTCGAAGGTCCTCGACGCTATAAGGGGTCTGTACTAGCCCCCTGGCAGGATAAAGAGCTGAGGATTCCATTCGACCACCAATGCAACTGCTGTAATGTGCAGTACGCTGACCTCCATTGAGCGCCTCACATTTGGAATGGGTTGTCGTCTGGGGAGCTCCACCCTTTACACAGCACATACACGAGTACAGCTGACCAGCGTTTTGAACCTTTTGATACCCGGAATAGAAGTATCTTGAAGCATAGTACCTCGAATCAGCTTGATATCCCGCTGGGTACCCACTTGTCGTGCGGAAATACGAGTACGGGTGAGTGTATCTTGGCGCACGTTGATAGCAACCACACGACTCTGTGGGCACAGCCTCGAGAGGATGGCAGTTACAGAGGAATTCAGTCTTATCGGAGCCAAATACTTGCCCTTCTATCCGACCCTGGGAAGCTAAATACTGCATGCCAAATGAGGGGTGCTTGTTTTTGCGTTCGTGTTTACGCCACTTTGCACGTCTGTTCTGGAACCACACCTAAAACGCAAAAACAAGATATAGTCAAACCATAGTTAATAATTAACTATTAATATTAACTATGGTTAAACCAAGAATTTTTTTTATAGATCTCGCTTTTAAAGAATCTTGATCTGATATATTTATTTTGAATTTCAAGGATCAAACCAATATTACCTGGACTTTTGGCTCCGTAAGATCAACTACCCTGGCCAACTCTTCTCGGGTAAATATATCAGGGTACTGCTCTGCCTGGAAACTAGTCTCTAGTTTCACCAACTGGAAGTTACTAAACGTAGTCCTAGGACGACGCGACTTCCTTTCCTTTTTAGTCGAGCATGTATCTCTCTCTGGATTATCTGTAGTAGTTGCGCTGTCATCATCATCATCCTCATCATCTTGGCTGCTATCATTGTATTTTTTCTCTGAATCGACTTGAAATTGTGTGTTGACATCTGCACCTGGGGAACCTGATTAATGAAAGCGTGTGATGAACACTAGTATGCGAATTTTATTTAGCGACGTCTATTAATTACGAAAAAAACTATGAGCTAAAAATACATAGATTAGAAAACGATGAGGAATAGCAAGAGTGCACTATAAAATTCGAGAGCATGAAAACCACCATTTTACGGATAGGATATCATATATAGTGCAAAAGAATTAAATTCGTATATGATACTTAAGATAAACTTTCTTGTACCGATCAAGTTCTCCTTGTTATCTGTCGCTTCAACTTTTGTTTGACCTTGGGACATCAGCGGCGTTTCCCAGAATGTTTTCTGTAACTTTGAAGCCTTGTGAAGGAGCTTGTCGTCCGCTTGAGATCTTTCCATGTCTCCCTCAAGTCCCGCACAACGATCCGCAAGAGCATGGCCAAGCGAAGAGCTTTAATAGCGTTCGTTCGTGAGAAAACAACACAAAGCTTTTCAGTTTTCACGCAATTTACTTGAGTTGAAAAGGTTCTTTCACGAAACCATTTAAAAACTTTAATTCCAATTAGCTTGTGACTAATGAGAAGATGTGATTGAGATCTTTGAACAAAGGGGCCATAGTAACCGACAAAGTGGAGAGAATTACCAAAGGGACTTCTTAATCTGTACTATTATTGACTTGGTCATCTCTTTTGCTATTTAATATCGCGATAAAACATTGCATAATGAATTCAATTAATCATGGTTGTTTTTTTATTTCCTCCATAAATTCAAGCATGACTGATTCTTTATCCTCTTCATTTTCTTTGGATTTGTTTACGTCATCCCTGTGCGCTAAGTTCAATGAAAGCGTATGATCTCAGGGGATGCCAAACTGTGGTGGTTTACTGATAATGATTTATTACTTATAACGCGCTAGTTTACGAAGAAGCGCTGTTTTTGGTCAGCGGATATTGACTATGGGACCAAACTAGACGCGGCTAAAACATCACTGAAAACAGTCCGAAATCTTTCTGCCGTGCTTCCTTGACTGAAAAAAACAGTCAGAATACATTTTGCCTTGCTCCCTTACTCTGGCCACACCATTTTTGTTGGCAAATGGATTTTGGGTTACCTGTGTGTGTTTCGAAGCTTCTTGTTACGTCACGTTGACTTGCTGAGCATAATATATTTTTAAAACCACACCATATATTAAAAATCTGTGGTTTTTTTAAAAAGATAATGACATTTAAAAGCAACTTTTATTCAAAAATAATAATATAAATAATGTAATGGGTTATCCTGCCCTTATGCATACTATTGCTCAAAAAGTCGTTGTATAAATTGGGCACACGTCGTCTGACACCACGGTGCTTTTTCCCCGCAATACAGCCGTAACTTTAATGGCCAAAATAATGAACATTAACCTTCGAAACCAGTTACTTCATGAAAATGAGTTTGTACAACCAAATATATTCACTTTTCCGTATGATACTATTATCAATAGGTAGCGTGGCCGAGTGGTCTAAGGCGCTGGTTTTAGGCACCAGTCTCGAAAGAGGCGTGGGTTCGAATCCCACCGCTGCCATGTGATATTTTTTTTACACGATTTTTCTACCTTGCGATTTTATTCTTCCTTTCATATGAAATTAAAATCTTTTAAAACAACATCTATCTTATGAAAAATTTACGAAAAATATCTGTAAAATGTTTTACGTATCAAAAATACAGTATTTTCTTTTAGTATTTCCTTTTTAATCATTTTCCATTTCAACATCATTTTCTTCTTCATTTGGCTCACTTAAATGCCCTTCTTCCTCATCAACATCTTCTTTTTTTTCAGATGGTAATTTTGCAACAATGTCTAATAGCTCTTGTATCTCTGTTTCACTCTTTAATCTTTCTTCAGTTTCTTCAATAATCTGGAATAATGAATAACAGTATCATGAATTAAATTCTGCCAACTTTAGTATCAAGCAAATGAATTTATGTATTTACCAGTTGTATTTCCACAGGAGTTTCAGGCCTTACATTTAGCAATTGTAGTTTCTCTGCTCTAAAGAAGGATAATTAATTTTAATAAATCATTAATCATCTTTATCTTGTCATCAGCATCAGCATCTTCAGCCATCACCAGCACATTGTAGTATCACTTCATTCAAATGTATTTCATTGTCACCATCATCATCACTCTCATCATCAGCCATCATAATCAATATTCCATCACCATCTGAACCACATCTATTTCATTGTCATCATCATCACTCCAATCAGCCATTCCCATTGTATTGCATCATCATTGATTCATATATACATGTATGTTATTGTCATTGCCATTGCCATCATCATTATCATTCCACCATCAGTCATCATCATGACATTTCATCATCATCATCACTCTCATCACGAGCCATCATTATGACAATGCATCACCACCTGATCCATAAGTATTTCGTTGTCATCATCATTTAATAACATCATGCATGTTTTCACTTACTTTGTTAAATTAAATGATGCAACATCTCTTAAAAAATTTTCTATGACTTCTTGGTTCTAATTTTAAAAGAAAAAAATTCACGAAAATTATAAGATTAAGCTGATGGGAAAAAATATCACAGTCAGTATTGTCACTTTGGTCTTCCATATATCAACGCATATATAAATTCAAAGAATATGAAAATAAATTATTCATAGAAATGGATTAAAAGAAACTAAATATGCAAAACGTTTTACCTGGTATTTACTTGGTGTCTTTTCAAGGTATTTTCTGGCCTGTGTTAATAATAATTTAGAAAGAGCAGATGTCTCACAACAAATATGTTTCGCGCCATAAAGTGAAAGCCAGTAGAGTTTAGAAGTTAAACTTGACTCCAATATTTATTTACCTCATATGAAATTGTTGCCAGATTGACTTGATGCTCTTTGGAACTTTTTGATTTGGAGCTGGTTTTGTTTTCTGTTTCTTGTAATAACTGGTAGACCTAAACATGGAGAAAGAAAGAATTTAAATAAATGTGACATAAAAATTCATTGCATCAGTCATTTCCAACCTCAGGTCCCTCCCCCTCCCCTCGTTATGACTAGGGCATTTACTTTTGATGCCAGTGGAAGGTTGAGAAGCCTTAGGTCAATAAGAAGAATATCCCAATAAAGAAATTTATAAAAAAAGGGTGAATGAATAATCATCAGCCAATGATTCTGTAGCTGTCATTGTAAAGATTGGAATGGAGTGCATCTCCTTTTTACCAGAGCCGCCATTCCAACATCTCTCGGCCATGCCTAAGAAGGGGGGAGGGGGCAGGAGGATGCATAAGCTTAATATCTTAATATTTTTGCATTTTTAATGAAACCTTGATTGTATTTGACATTTGTTAGTAGTAGGCGAAAGGGCATCTCTTTGCATATCAAAGAAATGAAATATTCAAAAGTTATAATGATATAAGAGAAATTCTTAACATATATCTTACCTCATAGTTACTGAGCATAGCGGCCTTGTCGTTCAACCTGTAAACAACCGGCAACAATAAATTCATTACCAGAATTGAACAAAATGCCAAGCAAAATACTGATATTACTAACAGTACTTACACTTCCATGGTTTTTATTTCATTTCTTTCATTTCTCAAATCAATTTCAACACTTTGGAAGGGTTTTTTTCCCTCAGAGAGCTGAGGAATCAGGATGCATTGTGGGTGAATGTTGGGATACCTGTGGTTTACAACAGGAAGCCCATACTAAGAACCTTGTATTTTATTCGATATATTTACTCATACGCTTATTTTTCTAATTAATTCATCAAAATAATTATTGCTTGCTAGTATTTTGTCAAACTTGATGAACATCCAACTTTTTGCACTGCAAAGTAGTGACCGTTCTTAAGACATGCATTTCGAGTGACGTCATTCAACTCTTCAATTATACTTATTTAAAGATCGTCCATTTCATTATGATCTTCGCATTATAAAGCTCATCGATCCCCTTTATAGCAGACAGTAGTTCTGAAGAATCTGGACCTGAAGGGTATTATATATAATCATGAATTTTCGCCGCTGTTACAAGGATGGAACAAGCAAGAAATTAGAGCCGGAGGGACGGATGGGTAAGTGGACTTCGTATGATCACATACTGATTATTTTTTACAGCGTCCCGTAGAAAATTTTGTAAAGATCGATGTCAAATTATTATTATTTATTTTATTTAATTCCTATTGGCTAGGTGCAATTACCGTACAAATTTTGGAAGTTTTAAAAATTTACTTTTCGCGGTCGACATCAATGTCATTCGTGAAAACGGCCTTAGCCTACGGCGAATATAAACATATTCCATAGAGGCTTTGAAATTTTCCGTTTTGAGATTTTATTATTCCCGAGAGGTTCAGAGATAATTTATGGCGCTCGCTCAGAGGAACCTCTCTACCCTTCAGTGTGCCTAGTTTACTCCGTTTTGGCATCCATTTGAGATAATCCAAATTAGTGTGTTCAACGGCCGGGAAGTTAGACGCAGTTACCACTGTGAACAAATGCAGCGGTTGCATGATTGTCCGGCTAAAAATAGACAGGAATTAAATGCAGGCACGGCACGTCTTTAATCATATGCGTCTTTAAACAACACTGGTGTTTTTCTCTTCAGACGGATAGCTGACCCTCCTATTGAGAGCATTGGAGTTCGAAATCCGAAATCGAAAGCAACATGAAGACACTCGTTTTGTTTCTGACAATCTGTGGATGTCTCGGTACGAAAACGAACATAAAAAGCCAAGTAAGTATCAACCCGGAGTTCACTTTTTATCCCCGTATTCACACGTTTTAACTTGGCATCCTGGATTTAGGACTTTTCATCTCTAATCTCTGCAGTTAGAAGGGGGCTTGTTTTAACCTTATATTTCTTAGAGGAGGCTATCTCCTTTTTGTTCCCTTACATCTCTTCGTTGTTTCGTATGAGGTATTAAATATAATTTTTAAGAGTACAGCTCAATTCAGTGCAAAACGACGGACACATACTATGGACACATACTATGGAACAAGAATGGACTTTCGTGTATTGATTCTGAACAAGCTGGTTATATCTAGCCCCTGTGATTGGGCCTCGTTTTCCATTTCAATTTCATAAAAATTAAGGAAATGGCCTAAGTCAATTTGCCATTTAGTAGTTTTTTCATTAAAAATGCCAGTTTTGTCAGTGATTACGATCTGGAACCTTTACACCAACTAAGAAAAGAAATGAAATTAAATATGAATTCGATCGCAACTTGGCATTAAAATCGAGCGGAATTTACATATAAGACAACAAGAAAAAACGTGTTGCTTATACCGAGCGAATCAAGTATTTGATACAAATGCAAGTAACTAAAGTGCAACTATTAAACCATCCTCCAATCCGCTGTGTCTGCATTCATTCCTTTTTTAATGCGTAGACATTGAAACACTTTCGGTCAGGCATTTGCAGTAGATGAATTTATTTCTAAAAACACAGAATTTTCTAATTTTTGAACAATTGAGTCTGCTTTCTTGTGCAGTCAATAAGAAGATGTTATGAAGATATTTTTTTCAAAATGTTTTTCGATAGCATGAGATTTAAAGTCGAGAAAAGAGTTTATTCATTAGTCATTCATCCGAGGTCGAAGAAAAAATTTGGTTGGTTCTCATTGCGGTGTTAGTCTCCCAAAAGAGCCTCAAAATGCACCGCAATGCCAACTCGACCCATTTTTACCCTCAACTACGGATTGACGATCTACAAAATTTTCACCTCTCTATGTGCAATATTTAAAATATCAATTTTAAAATTTCTGGGTGGCAAAAAGTGCCAAAGGCTAAATTTAAGCTATCGCACGAATCTTGTTCGTTGAACTAGATTTCTTCGTTTTTTAACTCAAAATGACCAACGACAATTATTATTAATTTAGTGGTGTGATTTATTCTAAATGTGGGGTTATTTGATCATAATTCCTAGAGACATCTGGACTACAATGGCTTAACAATTCTAGAGCAACCTTGCAGTACCATGAGAAGTGGACTCGTTCGTTACGACCCCGACTTCCATTTCCTGCAAGTCTGTTGGCGTAGAGAATGGGCCCCTTATAATCCAGTAAGCCCGCGTTTACGTTCGGGTCTAGTGGGTCACTGGAAAATGGACGAACAGACCGGTGACGCTGTAGATGATGACTCCGGCCACGAGAATCACGCCACGGCCAGGGGAGGTCCTGTTCCTGCACGGGGTAAGTTCACTCGAGGACGCTACTTCAACTCTGCAGGGATCATCACTGTTCCCCATAGTCCTGGCATCGATTTCGGGTACTCCAGCTTCTCCGTGTCTGGTTGGATCAAAGTGCTCGACGTCACCTACCCGAGAGCAACCTTTGCTGTCAGGAAAGGCTTTGGCTGCTATTTTGGTCCCGGTCGCAAAGGCTGGTTTCCCGGATGGGAAATAGGTCATGGTTACAACACCAACGCAATTGTAGTCTGCATGCGTGACCATAAAAACAACACTAGCAACGTCTTGGTTACCCATGACGACGGTTACAAACCACATCAGCTAGTTGGCAAGTGGGCCCACTATGCGTATGCTTTTGATCGCTCGGCCAAAAAGATTCGCGTATACGTGAACGGAAAGAAGCAGAGTAACCAAGTGGACATCAGCAAGATTACTGGAAGCGTGACTAACAATAAGAACCTGGAGTTTGGTATATGTATGGATGGAAGACTAAAGGAACACTGGATGAATACAGGTTGTACAACTACGCCTTGAACGACGCAGACGTGAAGCAGATGTACTTGGACCACAGGGTGTGAACCACATGATACGCCTTCACACAACGGTTTTTTGTGACGTCGAATGGATACCCTTTAATTAGATATGCGCATTCTATAAGTTAAACTGTTAATGATAAGCTGATACAAAAGCCGTGACTATGAAGAAGATCCTCCATGTTCTCTTGGTAGATAGTTAATTTGGCTCGTTATTGCTCAAATAAATGTTAATTGCAAGATTCTCTGTTCGCCGTATTTTATTTTGCGATATATAGCACGGGTAACCTAAGGTCGGTAAGGAAAAGGGAAAACTTTACGCTCATTTCTGGTGTTCATTTTGACACAACTGCAACTGTCAGTAGTGTAGTTGCACATTAGTGCGGACGAATGAAATAATATATAAATACATATTCAGAAATATTTTCCTGCCATTGAACTATTTGGGATCCTCACATACATAAACCTTTAATAGAGTAGCATGCTTAAGTATTACGACATTCCCGTAATGCTTCCATAGCAAAAGGACTTATGAATGTCCAAGTCTTTTTTAGTATTATAGACTTTATCACAGCCCAAACATATAAACACATCAACAGGGGTGTACCCACTAGGGCTTGGTCCTCGTCTCTTTTCTTCTGGGGGCGTATTCACAGTTCGTGCTTGATACAATTCCCATTCCGGGTCAGTTCCGCTATCCAAGAATCTGTTGGTTGGTTTACTGCTTGATGCTAGCTTGGCGCTCAATGAGGCCGAATGACGCTTTTCTATCAGTTTTATGTTTGGACTTTTTTGCCTGGATTTGGCTGAGTCGGTTCTTGGTTTTGAAGGTGGACGAGGTTGAATCGTGAAGGAAGGACTGTCGTGTATACTAGAAGCAGCCCCATTCGTTGTTTTACTCATGTCTTGGTTCCTGTCCACAAAGCACCCGGCTCCTGATGCCCTGGTCATTAAATAAAAAAGGAGGTTTAAGCTTTGACAAGCAAACACAGGAGTTTTCTGTGAGATGAGAGTAGTGCGCATAGGTATAATGAGTATAGTTGTAGTGTACGAGCTAAAGTGGTCCAATTATGAAAGTGGAAAAACACGGAGGACCCACCCGAAGAAAAACACTCAAGGCAGAGACACATCAACTCACATGCGATGCCTGATGCTTTATCTGATAATATTTAAAGTGTGACAATCAGGAATTAAGAAAGCCTTACCTAGAAGCGGAATGTCGACTGTCTTGTTCGCCACTTTGAGGTCTCCATAAACTTACTGGATCACGAGGCTATAAAGACAAAGAAAATAATGGTACACTCGTCTATCGGAAGAACCGAAAAGAGAAGGAAAAGCGGATCGCCTCAATCAGAAGACCGAGTTTTCTGGAGCTGTTCGATTGGAATGATACATACAATTTGTTTTTCCTGGTAAATAGTCAGCACCCCTGGTTAATGCGAGAAAAAGTAAATGCAAATGCAAGCGCAAGCAAAATCACGTGTGAACAACATTTATTCCGCTCGTGTTTGCATTTGCTTTTGCGTAGCTCGCGTGAATCAGGCTTTGTTATTTTGCTTCCCGCAAACGGCAAACGTGACCACGTTTTCATAGTTTCCTACATTTCACTTAACCTTTTGCAAACCTTCCTGACATATAGACACATATTCTTATTTTTATCTACTACTTGGAGATCATTGCGATTCCTTTTCAGTAATTTTGAAGATTTTTTAAATGGTCAACTGACGTTTCACGTTTGCCGTAAACCAGAATCTTAAACTCGCTATTGTCTACTCAAGCGCTTTAGCCAGAGCCCGCACGACAAGTACGTACAACTGGGAACATTTTTATCTGTTAATTTATCTCTCGTACCTCTTTGCTTTGCACATCGCCGGCTGATGACATCAGTAGCGTTATAGACTTCCGCAGTTTCTCATTCTGCTCTTCTAACATCAGAATTCTTATGTTATTTGCCATTACTTGTTTTTCCATATCTTTCACCACATCCAAGTCCGTTACTTCCCTCCCGTTAACACCGTCAATATTCTCTGTTGCCGTTGATTTGTTATCCATTGACGGAAACTCCGACAAAAGTTTTAACTTTTCTTCGTTTTCTTGGAGCTGTTGCTGGAGTTTCTCAGAGATTTCTTGTAGTTCATTGACGTCTTCCAGTAGATTTCTCTTTTCTTCTTGAATTTTTTCGAGACGTTCCTGGAGAAAATTGGGCGAAAAGAAAAAGTTGTAAAAGAAGTTAAAACATGAATGATTTCGTTATTTCTTGGACAGGTTTTCGCTTTCAAACTGTTGGTTTCTAGCAAATAATAAGCTTATGGGCGGCAACTATTCCTTAGAACCGTGGGTCTGGTTATATTTCCTAAAAACGCCGATGAAGAATTCCTTATACCTTTTTGGATTGTAACTGTTCGTTTAAGTTTGTGTTTTCGTCTTCCTTGCTGCTTAAGGCGTCTTGTAAGTCGTCTCTCTCGCCTTCTGCCTCCATTAACCGTTCTCGTAATTCTTCACACTCATTATCGAGTTCATCGACTCGTTGTAAAAGAGCGTCGTGTTTGCTTTGAAGTGCCTGTGAAGAAAAAAGCCAACGAAATTTTTGAAATATTTCTAATGATATAGCTTCCCTAAATGCTCTTCCGTATCCTTTTTCCCTTTCTCGTACAGTTTTAGTTCTTAATTCTGAACTACTCGATGGAATACGCTTTCTGGTTTTCGAGTACAATTATTTCCCTTTTGCAGATACAAAAAATTTCATCTACCTGCAAAAGGGAGGAGTTTACAATTTTCTTCAAGTACTAACCCGTTCGTGTTTTTCCAGTGAACGATTCTTAGCCTGAGTCTTGTCCAGTTCTAATGACGTCTCTCTGAGTTTAATCTGAACTTCGTTCAATTGTATTTTATATCAAGAATTTCTTTATCTACATTCTGCAGTCTCTTTACTTCATTTGTCTCTTTTTCAAGGTCTGTTTTCAGCCGAGAGTTCTCATCCTCTAAAAAAGATAAAGTTCGTAAACCAAATCAAATCTTTTCTCTCTGCCCTTGAATATGTCGCTCCCAACCCTACCGTAAAAAGGTTAAAATAGGAAAATAGTTTCTCTACCTAAGAAGGGTATTTTGGTGCAGCAAGCTTCCCTGGTCTTGCCAATTTTTGGCTGAAGAGAGCAGCAGAAGACGGTAAGAAAGTAATAATGAGTTTATTATCTCCCGCTTAAACCCTACCCAGCAAAAGGAATGACTTTTCTCTACTTAAAGGGAAAGCAAGGTAAAAAAAATCGTTATTATCACCTAATCCTGATAAAGTTTCCTTTTGTTTCTTGATAGTCAGATTTAGTTTGGCGGCCATCTCCTGTAACATTTCCTTCCCCTGTTCAAGCTCCTTGTTAGCACTTTCAGCACCTGCCAAGAGTACATCTTTCTCTTGAACAATTTTTTGAAACTTTTTCTTCACAGCTTCTTCCCTTTCAGCCAGTTCGTTTCTTTCATCCATCAAGTTCTGTTCCATTTCCTGTACTTGTTTCTCAAGTTGCTTACAGTTATCTTGTGAATTCTTCAACTTTGCCTCTAGTGGATTGATTTGAGCATATAGATTATCCAAATGATTATTAATCCTTGATAGATCCTGGTTTTGCTCCGAAGTCCATCTGGAAATGTCTGTTGCAGCCATCAGAGACTTACGGAGCAATTTCTTTTGTTTGGCCAATGATGAAGTTAGTCCTTGAGATTCACAAAGATTCATGACCATATCTCCAACTTCTAGTAGGTGTTTTTGTGTCCTTGAGCAAGCCTCGCAAGGGATAAATGCTGTATCATATGTTTGTGTAGCTATTTCTTGGCATGTTTTAGCAAGGGCCACATCTTCAACACTCAGTGTTAAGTCATTTGTCGGCGAGGGGCTTCTAAATGCAATACTTTCAGAGGCTGAGAGAATAAACTTTGCAGAGCTTGCTGCAGACTTTCCTCTTCCTTTGATTTTCCCACTAACCACTCTTCCTTCACCATTTTTATTTATGACTTTTTTTAGCATTTTAATTTCATCTCGTAGGTCACTAATAGTGTCCTCCATTTTTGTTAAAGTTTCAGATTTGGTTTTTGTCTAAAAGTAATCAATAAACATAGATGCATAATTTTATTACACTTATTCAATTATACCTGAGTGATGCATAGGGCTGAGACCATGGCAAATGAATAGACATAGTTCAAATAATTTTGGCACTTAAATAATACACATCTACCCTGTGTTCTAAACCTCTCTCTCTCATAGGTTTGTATCATGATAATGACATTTGTTTTCATTCATGAACTATTTTTCCTTTATAAAAAATGTAAATGAAGTGTAAATGAGTTTTTGAGTCAGATATGTCATGGCATGGAATTTAGATTGAGTTGCTTGCAATTTATGAGAAAGAATGGGTTTATCCCTCCCCCTTCCCCCATAGATTGTGAGGCCATATACACATGGGCACTGTAAATAAGGATTTTCTTCTAAATTCTTTATTTATTAAACCAGGGTTCAAACATTTTAGATACAGTATATTTATCTGGTTAAGTAGAGACTGAGTAATGGTGTAACACATGTATTTGATTAAACTACATATCGTAGAAACTAGGTTTAATTTTTACACACCTCAAAGTGCATCTGTTGTGTGGTTTGTTGCACATGCACCACCTTGTTCCAGAATTTCTTCGCTACCAGACCAACAGAAATGGCAGGACCCATCACTCGGCTGCTGGCAGGTTGCTGTTCTCTGTCAGATGATTTGAGAAGTTGATCAACAAACTGGGCTGCTCCCTGAAGCAATAACATGAGTCTGCAATAAAGACAACAAAGGATTTGTGATATGATATGTAAGCACACCATTTAAAAACAACTAAATGAATGTTGAGAACTGTACCTGAAGATAATAGAGGTAGGTTGAAAACAATAGTAAAGTTTACTCTGCCTCTGTAATACTGACAGTGCTTAACCACATGAATTATATCGCTGTTATATCTTAGTCCATTTTGCTATACATGTCCCCATAAAAGGGAGATGGCAGTTTCCAGAAGGATGGGAGGGTAATAACGGACACATTTCAATATAAACACCTTATAAGTGAACATACAGGTTACATGTAGCTTACCTATCAATAACCAGTTCAAACAGTATGATATGAGACAGTTTACAGTGATCTTCATCATCAGAGTAACCATATATTTCTAACAGTTCCCCAATATTTAACTCACTGGATATCTTGTCAGGGTACTTCCACGATGGATACCGTAATGGCCCCACACGTGACATGACGTCCGAGATGACAGCCTGGATATCACTGATATCCCGGCTAAGACTTTCCAAGCAGCTCTCGTAACCAAGAAGATGTGCCATTCTGTATCCACTCCAGGTTACTAGCTTTGCACGACTTTAGCTAGTAATAGAATCAAATTACTTTTTTTCAAAAAGAAAGCTTTGTATTATGTCCTTTTTGATAATTTTTGAGGCAATGATAATCCATATGTTTTAAGGAACAGTTTGGAGGGAAAATCACCAATAACTTGAGTATAGAAAATGTTTTTTTAGAGAGATCAGATCAAAGCCAGCTTGGTAGATATGTGTGCCAACTTTTAGGTTTCAAAACCACATCTGTAGACAATTCCTGGTGCTTGTGAAGGCAATCTTCAATATATAATCTTCCTGAGAGTTCAACTGTTGAGCTTTGTAGTCGGAAAACACACCTTTTGAACTGCGATCTCAACATCCAAGTTAATACAAGAATTTTGACCGAAATGTTTTCAGATGAAAGCACTTTTCGCCAATAGACAATGCTGATCTTCATAAACAAACCATTCAAAACAAAAGATAAATCCGTTTATAGTTGGGCATATCACTTCTAATCCCTAAAAGAATAACGTTTGGCGTGGATTTAACTTTAAAAAGAGATCTAAGCTTAAATTTTGAAAATATTAATCAACAAATAATATCAATCGCCATCTTTGCTTTGGTTACCACAACCTTACCCACAATGCATAGCTTTCTTGTAATAACACATCGCGGGGTCCCTGTGGCTTCGTTGTTTTCAAAATGGCGGACGAGGGGGAAAAAGATCAAAACTTTGTTTGTCAATGTTTTTTTACTCACAATATTTTTCTGGAAGAATATAAGGCACATATCGTGTTTGAAAATGACGAGCAGTTTTTTTGTATATATAGAAAGGTGACAAAAGTAAATCCTTATTGTTTAAAAAATGTTTTTTGAATGGCTTGTAGAAGAAACTAATTCCAAAGTTTATTTTTTTCCATATCTTATTTTTGGAACTGGTTTGATTGTTTAAGGCTTTGTATGAGAGAGGTTGTGTATCAGAGGACCAATGGAGAACTGCAGTCATGAAGGTGACTTACTAAACTTAGGTACCGGTATTCAAATATAATTTTTGCATGATTAATTCTCTTTACAGATTGTAAGCGAAAAGTGGATGTGAGAAATAAATATTGGTATGTTCCATATTCCATGTTCTAATATAAGTTATATTTAATCAAAGGTAAAGGAAGAGGTTAAAAGACGACAGAACCTTGGAGAAGCATCACTTCAGAGAAAACAAACTATTTTACAGGATTATACACCAAAACATCCTCAGGTTTACCAGTTACAGGTATGGAAAAGTACATGTATGCATATTGACCCATTTCGATCATAAAGAAATCTACATCTTTAAACAGAATTGCATTTTGGGTTTTCTTTCTGGTAAGTCTTTTGTCCACATATTATCAAGTCAAGATGTATGTCCCATACCACAAGTTCTTAGATTACCATTAAAAGTAGATTTGCACACCTTTATATACAAGACTAAACATGGGAGGGGGATGATACTTAAAAATGAATTGCCTATATAGAAATTAAAATATAGGTATTTTCAAGTCTGTCGTATATATTTATGGAGTTAAATTCTTTCTTCCCAGGAATCTTGTCTTTCAGAGGGTTTCTTAAAAATTGTTGACTTTTGTAAAAGAGAAGATTCAAATGTCAAAGGTTTACTCTCAATGCTTATATATGTGATGGTAGGTTATATAACATTCTATTGCTAATGATTTACAAAGCAAGTCCTGTGGTCTAACAAAGCTTTTGTGCTGACCATTCAGAATGGACTACATCCCTTGTAGACCGTCCTCACAAATTAATGAGCAGTCTATATAGAGGTCTCAATTATACAGTTCACCTATGGTAAACATCATCAAAATTTAAAACCCTCCACAAAATGTGGCTCTTTCCAGGATTAGATTTAGTGGAGGGCTGAACTGACCATGGCCCTCACTTTTATATGTGTTTTTTTTTCAAGTTCTGCCCCTAAGTTGTGTGTTTATAACACTATATATTTTATCGAGACTCCCTCACTTGAGAATTTTCTGGGCCTACCTCTGCTTTCTTATTGCTTGCAAAATTTGCTGATTTTCTTTCATACGCTTGCAGGAAATGAAATCTACAGACTTCCTGTATTTACCGATGAATTTTGTTCACTTTTGATTGATGAGCTCAAACATTTTGAAGCATCAGACCTTCCAAAAGGCAGACCAAATACCATGAACAACTATGGGGTAGGGCAAATGTTTTCAAATGAATAAATATGTAAAAACATAGTTTAATGATTAGAAAAGCTAAAAAGGGTAGCATCATGCAGTTTATACTCATTGATTGTTATTCTATGACAAATGGAGTGAACCTACCCTAAAACTCAATGATAGAGGCTGTGTAACAATTGAAAATTGCTGATTATGGAAGGTGTGAGCAGAAAGTTATTCATTATGCTTTTTTGTGGGGCTTGGAGAGCATACATGTAGGAAAGTTGGGTGATGAAATAACAATTCTATTATTTGTGCATTCTATTTTTTAATAGATATTACTAAATGAACTTGGGTTTGATGACGACTTCATCACACCTCTAAGGGCACAATATCTGAGACCAATAACTACACTACTTTTCCCAGAATGGGGCGGCAACTTCTTGGACTCTCATAAAGCTTTTACCTGTACAGTATATGACAGGGCAAGATGTTGACCTCAGTAACCATTATGACAATGCAGAAGTGACAATCAATGTCTGTCTCGGTAGGGGATTCACTGGTGGGCAGTTATACTTTGGTGACATGAGACAGGTAGGAAGATCTTCGGTCAAATACCACAATTGTAAATTTGGGTAATTTAATTAAGTACCTAATTGAAGTAAAAATTGGGGTAATTTATTTTTAAGTTGTGTTTCAATAATTAGAAATGACAAGAAGTTCAGACTAAATTGGCTGTCATTTATGCAAAACAAATATGTTGAGAAACATTAAAAATAGCACATTTTTCATATGATTCTGGATCTCACATGCTATGATATCAGTCACTTCATTATCATTATAACACCATGAGCCATGCCACAAGGATTTCAGTCATATAACCAATTAATATCTACTTTGACCTAGCTACACCTAGACTCAGTTTCATTGTGTCTTGCAGGTTCCTCTTCAAGAAACAGAGTGCTCTGAGGTGGATCATTTCACTGGCTATGGCATTCTCCACAGAGGGCAACACATGCATGGGGCTTTGCCAATAACCACAGGTGAAAGATGTAACTTGATTATATGGATGAGATCATCTAGAATACGCAACAGTCTTTGCCCAATGTGTAATGAAAAACCAAGATTGGTCAAAACTGTTGGAATTGGAGATGGATTCACAGAAGCCGAAACAGTTCAACTTTGTAAAACTACATAATTTAGGAAAAGATATAGAAATATAGATAAGTTGTAGTGCTTGGGAACAAGGCTATTATGGGTGTAAGCCCTTGGAAATTAAATTCGGAAAAATTAATTTCCGACCTCGTTGGGATTCCAACCCACAACCTTCGGAATTGTACTACCGATGCTCTACCTGAGTTAGAGGTCAGACTGAGAGCAGGCCGGGGTGAAATAGATATTAAGTGGCAGTAATTATGATGCAGAGATGAGTATGTGGACTGTGTGGCACTAATGAAATAGTTAAAATAAAGAAATATAGATAAGTTGTAGTGCTTGGGAACGAGGTTATTCTGGGCATAAGCCCTTGGAATTAAATTCAGGAAAACTAATTTCAGGGGTTGAGACCTACAATATCTGGCCAGAGTTGGTACAAATCTTTGCCCTGCTCATCATTTTGATCTGTAACATTGAGCCAGAAATGAGGTATGACCAAGCCAAAACTAATTTGGCCTGTGATCATGACCGGCAACTGACTGGTCTCTTTTTTAAGCCCTGAATTTTTTACGAATCTTAAATTACATGAGAGTTAAATTTAAAGATTATGGGAAACTATCATAAATACAGCAAGCAAATAAGCAACCAAGTAGACAATGCGTTAATGTATTTTTAAGCATTTTTATTCCAACATGAATTAAGATGCCCAGCAACAATTGCAGTATAAAAGTATATAAAGCACAACATAAGCTCTTTCATTGATCTCAAGTCATGAGAACTGCCATTGAATTTTTTTCAAATAAGAACAAGAGATAACATTGCTGTTATGATATTGGTACAGGTGTAATTCTGCCCTTCTCTTCACGTTTTTATTCCAATCAGGTTCATCCTTGTGGTTTTTCTTCATTGTCATCATCATATTTAAATGATATCAAGCTAGACCTAAGAAAACAACACAATGAATTATAAAATATAAAGTTTTTAAACTTCTGCAATTTCCAGTTGTTCTGACAAGGGCTGTCAAAATATTGGGAATCGCAAATTTGCTTTAAATGCCAATTTTACCAGACTTGTGTATGGTGCATATGTGCTGGTGGTGGGGGCAAGGTAGTAGGCATCGTTCCTCATAAGGATGCGATAAAATTTAAGACTAATGGCTGCCTTAACAAAAGGAAACATCATGACCATGATGCCACAGGCATGCTAAAAATGTGTTCATGATTTATCTACTTATGACACATTATAGTACATACCATGATCGATTTTACATTGTTTTAGCACTTCTTTATACCCTTGACAATAAGACATATCACTTGAGTTCTGGGCACAATCCACAAACTGCTGAAGCTCATAATGACATGGATTCTGTTGTTGATTTGACATATTTTGTTGTTCTGCTGCTTGTTGTTCTGAACCACCTTGGCCTCCCATTAAGGCACCTCCAACAACATGGCCCTGTGTATTATAATCAAAATGTCAGCTGTCAAACGATAAGGAAAATGAATTTCACAACAATCACTCCCCGCAAGAGACTTGCCTACTCAAATGATCTAGTGGTTAGAGCCTTATCATATATTAAGATAAATGAAACAGAAAACAAACCCTGAACTAGCTCACAGATGAAATAGTAAAGTTGCATGTTAGGTTTTGCTGAGGGAGGAAAACCAGGAAAAGCCCTTAAATCAAGGGAAAGACCCAACAATTTCTGGTCACATTTGATGACAATTTTAAAAAATGAACCCCAGAAGTGGGAGGAATCCTTTGGGGTGTTTTACAGTTGTGCCAAAATAATATGGTGCTGCCTACACTTGGGTTTCAAGCACATTGGAGCATTTTATTGCATACAAAATTACATAACAGCCATGTTTTTATTTCCTAGCTCTATGTAAATTATTAGACAACTACGTTTATATATTAAAAACAAAAGTAAACAATACTTTTTCCTTCCATGAATAGGAAAAGTAAAAACATTTCCTTTGTAAAAACAGATATGTACCAATACTACGTAACTTCATTACTATGTTACGTCATAAGGACACAATGAATTAGCAATTTTCTTCAGCGAGTTCAAACTGAAAAATCAAAACCTCAATGACATATTATACGAATAACTCTTATTATTCAAGCCAGATCATGTTGTGAATAGGAATCTAGATCTTACCACAGTAGATCCGATGGCAACACCAGCAGCAGTGGACGCCATTTGCCCAAATAGTCCAGGTTGTTGAGGTTGAGCTGGTCGTCCTACACTCGATGGAGCTGGTTTAGCTGGTAAAGATGGCTTAGGAGAAGGCTTACTAAATAAGGGAGACGATCGGCCACTCGATCTTCTTCCACCTCTTGGCATTTTGAAATCTAATTTTTTTTATCAAGATACTTCTTTTTCCTCTCCTCTTCTTTCAATATGGCGCACTAATGAAAACGTGAATGTGACGTCATTGAAAAACCAATCTTCCCTCTGACTCACAAAAAAAGGGATCCCATAATCAGATAATAGAAACATTTATTGTGGATGTCTTTGTCGTGCACAAAACACCTGCACAAAAAGTCACTGGTAAAAACGGTCTTTACTTTAAAGTTAAGCCCAGGAGAAGAAAGATTAGAGATATCAAATATGGTTTAAGAATATTGTTCAAATGCCATGTCTTTTTACGAGCATTTTAGTTTGGAGATGAACAATTTTTCCATATTTTTTATATATTTGATAATCAAAAGGCCCATCGTTTACAAAAAGGCGTTTCTTTTTAAATTTTTGGATTGGCTTTATTTAGCGTTGTTGAAAATTAAAGGCGAATAAACCTGTTTTAAAAATGTCAATCAGAACAACAACTTAGAGTAACTAATAATATTCACAGAAAAGGATTTAAAAAAGAAAACCGTCAAGGAGTACATTGATAGGTCTATCCGTAAGAACTATTATAAGTTATTTTAATATTTGTAGTAAAATGGCCCTGTAAAATGGCGTAAATAACTGAATATTGGGCGGTTGCCATAACAACGGGAGATCAGCAATGGTATATGATAACGAGGCTATCGAATCCATAACAGACAAATGAACACTATAAAGTAAAACGTTTCCCCTCAGGGTGAATCAAAACAAAGTTTTCTTCTCTCATTAACTACGAAGTACCTTATTTAATTGACCACAGAAAACTTAAAGAATGGATTCCAGCTCCGGTAGAGTGTCCACTCCAATTCGCTCGCCAACAGAGAGAGACTCCCGGACTTTGACAGTCAATAGAACAAGCGACTTTCCCTTCGAATTTCGAAGGGTACGATGTTTTTATTTCTTCCTTTGAGCTTGACTTTTGGAGAAATATTAATTGTTAAATACTGTTTTGTCTTTAGGCAATGCTAAGTCCTCCTACTGGGCAGCTGAGAAGGGATTCTACTGGTTCTTTGTCGCCTGAAGAAGATATGAATTTAGAAAATTTTGACGACGGTCAAGATTGGGACACCGACCTCGAGATGGACGGTACGGACGAGGAATTACAACTTGAGTATCGTTTTACAAAATGAATTTCCAGTATAAATCAAATTAACTGAAGTGCTCCGATAGAAATTTACAATATTCACTTTATTGTTATTTCATATAATAATTTGTCTAGGAGTTTTTAGAATTTTAGTTTAGCTTAACGTAACGGTAATTTTAACATCACATAAATGAGCGCTGATCTATTGTCCGAGTCCAAAAAATTGTCTATTACTAAAAATTTCTAATTAATAACCTAACAAAATGACGAATATGCATGGTATAACTCATAAAAGTAGTAAGCCGTAGTTCTTGATTAATTATTTAATTAAGTCACTAATTAGAGCGTTTTGCACCGGTAACCACTTTGAATGGGCCCTTTTCATATGAATTAAAAAAGAATATTTTATGCGTCTTTGTTATGGTAATACCGTGTAATAAATGGCAATCATGTTATGAAGTGATAATTATTTTCTCTTATTGAAGTCTTAGTCAATGGATTTTCTGTTTTGTTAATTATGTTAATGATTAACTCATTACTTTTAGAAGGGAAAGAGGAATATGATGTAACAGGTAGAACTACCTATATCCAAGCATGCCAAGAGTCTGGTGTCATCCCTGCGTCATACTTCTTAAGAAACATGCAGCAGCCAGAGATTGACATAAAGCATCATGGCCTGGGGCCGATGGGTACAAAGGCTATTGCAGTTGCTTTAGTGGTAAGGAATTTGGGTTCATTTGATTGAATTCATTTGTACATTATAATTATTAAATTAATATTATTTATCAGATGGTGTAGACTACCTTTTGTTGGACACTGCCTCTTATCATCTACATCATCATCATCTTTCTAATAATTATATTATTGTTATCATGATTATCATCGTCTCCATCATTATCATCTTCAATATCATCATCATCATCCAATAGCAGAAACAGGTTTTATGATGAGGATTCCAGAAAATGCTATTTTGCTGTACATTTCAAGGACAAACCATAGTCTTTATCAACTTCATTCATCGTTTTTATTATAGTCCAACACATCAGTCATCAAGTTAGACCTGAGAGATAACTGGATGGGACCAGAGGGTGTTGGCTATGTGGCTGAAATGCTCCATGAAAACTGCTATGTTTCTGATCTAGTGAGTATTAAACAGAAATAGTCTATTTTCTATTCTAGAATAGCCGTAAACATTAGAGAAATTGCATTATATAATACTACTACCAGAATCCCTTGCACATTTGATTTTGCTCAATAAGCTCATATTATCTTTCCATTATACCATCAGGGGTTAAAAATTGGACAAAAATGTTTAAAAATCATATTATAATTATAATATTATAATTATATTAATGAAATATAATATTATTATATTTATATTATAAAAAATATTTTTTCTCAGTTTCTAAATTTTGCAATTATCACATTGCAGGACATTTCAGAGAACAGGTTAGGGGACAAAGGTGCAGAGCATCTCAGTGATATCCTTCTACACAATCATAACATTCATAGATTTACAGCTAGTGGTAAGTTATAGTTTGCAAGTTTAATGATTCACTTTATGTTTTATCTGTTTTCTTACTCCTCCTCCTCCACCCCCCCCCCCCCCCCCCCCCAGTACCCCACCCCATGCCAAAACCAAAATTATTGATTCATTTAGCAGTAATACACAATTACAGCAGGTTCCTAAGTTTGTACATCTTACAAATTATTTGTACAAATTATTTTACAGGCAATGGATTTGAAGACAGAGCTGCTGGAATACTTGCAGATGCTATTAAGGTATTTTTAGTGGTAACTGCTAATAGACTGACCTACTCTGAACTCTATGTAACCATTAATAGAATGACACACCCTGAACTCTATGTAACCATTAATAGAATGACCCACCCTGAACTCTATGTAACCATTAATAGAATGACACACCCTGAACTCTATGTAACCATCAATAGAATGACACACCCTGAACTCTATCTAACCATTAAAAGAATGACCCACCCTGAACTCTATGTAACCATTAATAGAATGACACACCCTGAACTCTATGTAGCCATTAATAGACTGACCCACCCTGAACTCTATGTAACCATTAATAGAATGACCCACCCTGGACTCTATGTAACCATTAATAGAATGACCCACCCTGAACTCTATGTAACCATTAATAGACTGACCCACCCTAAACTCTATGTAACCATTAATAGAATGACCCACCCTGGACGATGCTGTTTTTTTCCAATATCCTATTAAATCTTATATTTTATGTTTCTCTAAAGAGCAACACCACAGTAAAGTATCTGTGTCTTAGTTATAACAAGATTGGAGAAAAAGGAGGGCAGTTTTTATCTCCTGCATTAGGTATGTCCAGTAAAAAAATAATTACCTCTACCACATCATGCAGATAATTTCCTTAACACATTTTAAATCTCTTACTTTCTCTACAGCTGCTAATGATGTAATAACTGAGCTTGATTTGAGCTGGAATCATCTGCGAAGCAAAGGGGCATGTGCCCTGGCGTTGTCCCTCAAGGTAACAGTGAGTCGGATGTACATTATCATCCCCATTATGCCTTTAGAAGTGACTCATAGTGCTAAGATCAGTCCTTCAATCTCTTTGCTAGTTTACTAAGTAGCTCAATCTCTTCCAATGTCTTGCCCATTTCTTGAGAGTCGGATAGTGTGTTGAATACTTTAATGTAATGTCCTGGAGCTGCACCTCTGGGTAGATCTGCATGTTAGTTAGGATATTTTAACTCACAGATCAATTTCAAAACGAGTGTGCTGGGTTTCTGACGGAAAACTATCGGACCTTAATAAAACCTCCCAAATCAAGGGAGAGACCTACTTTATTCCACACCACTAATCCTAGCTAGAGGCAAGTGCACTACACCAACCTATATTTCTTCGAAGCAGGCATGGCTGAGTTTGTTTGTGCACGGCTTTCGGAGCTAGAGATCCACGGCACTAAATCAGCAGAGATGCTGAGAAAGGGTAGTGCTAATAGTAATGGGATCAAATGGGAAAAGAATGGGAGCAATACTGAGACATTCACAGGGAATAAAAAGGTACGGGGGCATAGTATTAATTTTTTTTTACGATAGCAAGTAAACTGATGCCGTTAATTATTTTTTAAAGGAAAATATCACTTTAAAAATTCTCAACCTGGCGTGGAATGGATTTGGAAATGATGGAGCACTAGCGATGGGAGAAGCACTGAAAGTTAATTCTTCGTTACTCGAACTTGATTTGACGTGAGTAAATTTCTTTAGCATACCGTTATCAAGATGTTCTTGCTAGGTACCGCAAACCTCAAGGCGTCATGACGAAGTTGTTGCTAGAAAAGCCACCATATATAATTTCATTGAGCTTTTAAAGTGTTTCTCCGTGATTGCGGGCGTGTTTCTGCCCCTGATCCCTAGCAGTTAGCGATAAATCTGATGCTTAAGGTCTCTTTTCTGGCTTTTGAACTGCATTAGCCGCTTGACAAGTTTAGGTCGTTTGCATTCATTTCCGAGATCAAAAATGAAATAGATTGAAAAAAAGGCGGCCAAGTTGGCTGATATAACGGATGGAAAGTAAACATTTTGTCAAATCCAACCATAGTTCTTGACGTGCCTATGAAAACCAGCATTAATCAAGTTGCTACAAAAAAAAATTGTTTACAAATGTCGTAGAAACTAAAGTAGAAACTAATTGTTCGCAAATCTCGTTTTGTAGAAACAACCGAATAACCGCAGAAGGAGCTGTACATTTGGCAAAGGGACTCATGATCAATACCACCTTACAGGTCTTGAAGGTAAGGAATTATCAAAGAAAAGTAAACTAACTTCAGACCTTTCTGTGAATTATTTCCAAAAAGAGCAAATCAAATTGGGTTAGTGAGGTATATTAGCTTAGTGACGTATTCTTGGAGTGCAACCACGTGACCAAAAAATCCCTTCAGATATATATATGGAAATAACGATGAAACAGCCGCCATCTTGATCGATCAAACAAGAGAAGTAATAAGGAATGTTTTTATAGCCAAACAAGATGGTGGCTATGACGTAACATGTACCCCAAGAATATTGGCTTAGTGAGGTAGCTATTCCGAGGGTAGAGAAAAATACTGGGTCGAATTGGCATTGCAGTGCATCGGAGGACTGGTTTAGTATAGGGGAACAAATAGACGCCATCTTGAAAATATGTCCCCTAAACAGTGCCAGCCTTCCTCCCTTAAAATCGGAATAACTAATGTAGACTTTTATTTATATTTAAACTTTCATTTACCTTTTTGGTAGCTCTTTTTTCAAACCTAAAATGTTCCCAGCCCCAGACTTACAAAACTTTCACGAATATAAAATACGATGACACACTTTATTTAATAACACCATTAGTTTAATGTAAAGAAATTGCTGCCCCTTCCCCCCTCAAAATCCACTTAGTCTCCCTACCCATGTATTAGTTAATGGCCCCTTATGAACGGTCTCTAATAATCGTTTTTATTTCTTAGATTGGTAAAAATCCGATGCAAAGTGCTGGAGCATATGCTATCGTGAACGCAATGAAGAATAACCCAGAGAGTGCCCTTATAGAAGTTGAACTATCTGTACGTCAAAGTCGTGTTTTTATTTGTTTTCTAATTTTTAATGCTCTTATCAAAGTGGACATTAGAGTAGAAAGTTCTGTAGCATGCGATTCAATAGACTACTGCCTACCTTCGACGATGCGACGGCCATCTTGCATTGCAAGGGATTATGCGGCGTCAAGGGGGCTAATAAAGCTTTCTTACGATAATGACGTCGATTGATATAAACAGCTGAACACAAGAGAATACAACAAAAGAAGAATTAAGACGGCACATCGATCATCTTTACCCATAAAAAAAGACAAACAGACGAAACTCTATATATTTTCCGTCATCTTTGTTTTTTTGTTTTGTTTTGTTTTTTTGACCCCTGACAAGATGGCCGCCGTATCGTCGGGAAGGAGTCCATTATCCACACTATGTCGAAAGGTTGAGAAAAGATTTCGTTAGATTTCTTATTTCCACATCATACTTGTTTCCGGCCATGAATTCCGTACAAGTCGAAGCCGGACATTTCTATAACACTAAAATGGATTCCGCCTTCAACCACGAATCAAAGTAGGAGAAAAAGCATGAGCCTTTAATTGGAAGTCACGGCACATTTCTTTTGTTTGCTCACAAGGTACAGCTACGGACTAGGTTTTTCCCGTCGTTTTCTGTTCATGCTACTGACTCGTCCCAAGTCGTCTCTCTTATATACCGGAGGTGCGCGATTCCCTTGATACTTTGCGCATCGCCAGTATATTAGACAGACGACTGGGGATGAGCCAGGTTTATGCTATCAGTTGAGAGATTGACATTTCGCTTAAATGTTTCGAGAATGTTTTAAAATTTAATTGCCAATGTTTAGACCTGACTCAGGCGTCTCTTTTTCTTATCCTAAACTTTGAAATTATTTTTCTTTTAGGATATCACTGTAAATAATGACTTTTTAGAACTTTGTAAGGAGGTTCTTGCAACAAGATCCAATGTCAGAATAACCCATGGGGGTGGTGGAGGGGCATTGACCAAACCAAAGGCCCGCCCTGCACCGATGAAGATTCTTAAGAACTACATAGAAGACAACAGAATGCGATTGCTAGATTTATTCAATACATTGGACAAGGACAAAAGCATGAGTTTGACGGTTCAGGAGTTTGCAGAGGGATTGAAGGTAAGGGTGTGGCAAGAGCCTAGGTTAGTCATACATAGTGCTGGAACTGTGATTTTAGCAGCAGTACACTGACTTTACTTTGCTTTTATTGATTCGCAGCTAAAATTTCAAAAAACAGATTTTTTTGTTGCGTGATTATTAGGTGTGTGTATGGTGGTGGTGGGAGGGGGGGGGGGGGTATGTATGTTTAGGTTGTGACATATTATACCCCCATTACGCCGGATCCACACTGCAACTAGCTACAATTCCAGACCCCTGGGCCCGGTTGTACGAAGCCTGGATAGCGCTATTCGGCGGATGAGTCCTTATCCGGGGGATAAGTCGATGCTATTTTCCAATAAATGTATCCTCTGGATAAGATTTATCCGTCGGATAACGCTATCCAGGCTTCGTACATTGGGACCCTGTTGTTTTTACACCCTCTAATCAAATTTCCAACGGTCTGAGTAAGAATTGTTTTCATTGATATTGATGGAAGGCAATTGCGAGAGCGAGTGTACATGTAATCTTTATCTTTTGACATTGTAATTAGGAAACCGGGATAAATATGAATTACGAAGAACTTTTCAAGCTTATTGAAACGCTGGACAAAGACAAGGATGGAGAAATCAATTACAGGTATTCTTGCATTCGTACTCAGTGTAGGACTCAGTTCTGATTATACCATAGTGGAAACCTACAGCAAATCGGAGGGGTAGGGGAAATATCAGATTGAAAAGGTTAAATGATGGAAGCTTATACCGATGGTATTCTTGGAGATTGTCTGCATACATACACATTGATGAAGAGTGAAAAAATGCTTCGGTAACTTAACTTTTACCCAGAGCTAGAATGTTCGTCATTGTATCAGTTTAAAAACGTGCCGTGCCGTGATGTACCTTGACTGTGACGGTAAATTCCAGCATTTTTATGAGCGGGTCAGATTCCTCATTTCCACAATTTCATGTGACGGTAAATTTTAGCATTTGCATTGTCTAACCATGCAGTTCCCTCATTTCCTAGTTCAAAGGATGTCATCCATTCTGTACCGTGGGGCGGCCGTTTGTAGTATCGTCTCAAAGTAATAGGAAATCTGCGCTCTATTTTTGGTCAGAGTCCGCTTTGGGTTTAGTCCCTGTTTAATGCCTTTTCATTTTTATGACAGTGAGTTCGTTATGGGTTCGTTCGAACAAGTCATCGAGGACAGAAAAGAGAAGCTCAAAGAACAAGCAGCTGACGAGAGAAGACGTCGCATTTTATCCCCAGTCCCCCCTCCACCCAGCAGATAAGAGATGGATGGAAATGTTTCGACTCAGAAAATAACCAACCACCGTTGCAGTGGTTTTCCTCTTGCCGCCTAAAGACTTGCTCGTACAACAAAGGTGATGAGGAATTTCGCGGTGTTAGGAAAGTAACATCTTAAACAAAATAATAATATTAAGCTCGTGGGACGTATTGGACCATAGTAACGGTAACTAAGTAGAGTCGGAACCATTAATAGTATTACGTGTAAAATTGAAAGAAAATCTTTTCATTTTGGTCGTAATCATGAGAAACTTGGATGAACAAGTAGAAGGAAGTAAAACAATAGGTCAGCTGGAACAATAGGTCACCCACGTGACTTCCTCCCAACGATTGCGCCATACCCTACTCTTACACAGTGAGTCCCTCGTGTCTCCTGCAGAGCAGCGTTACGTTCGAAGATGGTCAAAACCAATTACCTTATAATGGGTGTAACTAAACGAAAATAGCTGTTATCTGATTCATATTTTTACGATATAGATTTTATATGATTTTTTTTTTAAAGATTGTAAATAAAAAATGAAAGAGGATAACTTGAACAGTTCAAGTTTGTCTTTGCTTTGCTTTCCATCAAGCAGCCGGCATGATTCCATTGGTATTCGAGCTAAGATTATGATGAATATTTCTGTAGTTATTAATGTGGGCAATGTGAGGGGGTTTGATTCACTAGTAACCTTTTTGGAACACTACGCTACGCTATGTAATCGTCAACCATCATGCTGGCTATGACGTGACGTAACCCAAAAATTCAGCCATACCTTTACTATGGTATCCCTGTGCTTTCTAAATACTTTCAAAGCCTTACACATTTAAAATAAGCATAAGGTTTTATTTTATATTCGTAGACCCAGATATATGGCGTAAAAAAGCTAAGAGAAAGAACAAAATCAAACTAAAACGAGATATAAAGTATATTATTGCAACATTTTAATCAGCAATGCATAATTCCACGGAACCACTGACGTATACTGCTCAAGCATTTCCGAAGACTGCTCTGCCTATCTATTTCCAGCAATTCTAGAGCCTGAATTAAAAACCAAATGAATGAATCAATATCTTTTGTGGGGCCGGAATGAGGGTTGGTGGGAGAGTTGGGATGAGGGGATGTTCGGGGGTAGAGGGGCGTTGGCTGGCATACCTGATTTACTCGTGCATCTAGCTTGGCATTTTTTATCAGTTCTTCTTGAAGCTGATGTTGAAAATCTTTGATGGTATCTTTTAGCTCGACATTTTTACGTACAAATGCAAGCTTTTCCCTCTGAAAAACAAACAAATGATGATGTCAAGCTTAGGATCGATGGATAAGACAAATAATACCCTGGGTTCCATTCATAGTTACGAAACGATACTGAAAGACTTTTAAAAAACGCACGACCCTTTCACAATACTGCGATTAACCTCTAAAAAAATAATTTTACTGATGAACCTTCCTATGAGAGGTACTGCCTACACCCACCCCAAAATTCATAGAACCTGACAGCGTTACCTCCTCGTGTTGTAATCGCTTTTTCATGTAGAAGTAGCGAGTATTCTGATCTTCAGTCTTTTTCTGAGTAGCCTGAATTTGTTCTTGAAACTTGATAATCTTTTCACTCATTGAAAGATTCTGTTTGAGTAACCTGACGTTGGCCGCATGTAAGTCTTGACGAAAAGCTTCTAGAATTAAAAATCCTGTTAGCCTTTTTTAAATTAGGAAGTATGTGAAGCTTTGTATTCTACGTGTAAAAAACTTTCAGGTTCATTTTGACGAACCACAAGTCCAAAAACCCGGCACTCAATGTTTTAGACACACTATTTCAAAAAAGGTTTTCGGAGTTAAAGGCGATAGGGAACAGGCGATAGAGCATAACTGATAGGTCAATAATAGCTGTGACTCGTTTCTTATACCCAGGGTCAAGAACACACGCAGGCTAGTGTTGAGAGTTTCCAATGTTATTTGTAGTCGGATGAAACAATATAAAGGCCTCGACTATTTGTGTTTACTTTTATGCCTAATTCCTTTCTATCTTGGAATGACCTATCACCTATATGTTCTCAAGCTCCGTTAAAATAGTTGTAAGTACGGAGACAAACTTTTATCATGAAGGAAAATAGCAATTTTCTATTAAGATTTCTTGTTGTAGAATTCAGTGGAGCAGCCATTACCATTCGCATCGATGCGCCGCAGAAAACGAATTCGTTCAATCCTGTCCTTCGTTCCCTCCAACATTCTTCTGGTGGCAAGATATACAATTAAGAAAAGAAAAAAGAAAAATTAGAAGGCATTGAAAGAAAAAAAAAGTTAAAAATGTGTTTTGTTTTGGAGTCAAGCAAAATGTATTTAAGCTCTATGGAAACTTACCTTGGTTCAAATTTTAACAACGTAATTTGTGAATAGATATTTTCACTTTTCAACAAGAAAATTCTAACTGCAAATCAATCTCTTCCTTTCTTGACGTCATAATTGATCCACAGGAAACCCATCGCTAAGAGTTTTGAACACGCCGGAAGTCTGGTGCGAGTTTATAGAAAACAAAATGGCGGTCATTTTGGAAGGTTTGTAGTTTTTCCTCTGATGTTTTGTTAATTTTTTGTGGATTAAAAATGATTTAAATATTGCATTCTTATTTTCAGAGATGGCTACTATTAATGAAGACTATCTAGAGTGTTTTATTTGCGACAGAAGACTAAAAGAGCCATATATAAAGTGCCATGGATGCTGTCCTCGAGTCAATGTTTGTTGTCAGGTACGAAGCCGGAGATGGTGATTTTCTAGTAGTTTCAAGTCTTGTTTAACAAGATTGTCTTTCTTTTTCAGTGTTTTTCTCAGGGAGGTGAGTCAGGGCAGCATTCAAGTGACCACAACTATGAGATAATTGTAAGCCCACTTTCGAAAATGTTCACGCAGATTGTGAAGTGATTTTCGTTGTTAACATCAATTTAATATACTGTACTTTTAGAGCAATAGTATCTGCATACTGGAAGAATCATGGTCTGCGCAGGAAGAGCTGGCTTTACTGGATGCTTTGGGAGACTGTGGAATGGGAAATTGGTATATATACTTTCCACTTCAAAATATTTGAAACAGCTAAAACATTTAAACAAGTTTAAGATTTTTAATTTTAGGGCAGAAGTTTCCAAGCAAATTCAAACCAAAACTAAGGAAGGTATGTTTAATACATCTGGTGCTCAGAGTACTACTTAAACATGACTCTTTTTTTTATTAAATTTAAATAATCTTTATTCCATCAAAAAAGAAAGAGAGAAAATTATTTACAAATATATAAATACATATATGATATAATTTCATATCTTTACAAAATCAAATGTCAGGAGGAAACATTTCTTATTAGGATTCATTTAACATTTTCAGTACTGTGTACAAAAAAAGCTGACTCTTAAAGTAGGGGTCTAACGTTTTTTGAGTGTTCTTTTAAGAATAATCTACAAGTCAATTCCAAAGGTACATGTGCCTCCCCCACCCCAACTTGAGCATTGTCCTGGGCATTTAACTTTTTTTTGGGGAAATGGTCAAATTCCCTAACATGTGGCCTATTCAAATGACCAAATGTCCACCGTTCAGGCTCCCCTGAGTGTTCAAATTCCAGCTGCCCCTCCAGTCTGATGGATCTTTCATTTTACCTAAAGACTACTTAACTGAGTAAGCATACATTCCCACCCATTTGGGCAATTATTTCTTAAGGGGGTAGGGGAAAGGGGGTATTATTAATATCTTATCTTATTAATAAGAATGCTCATAAATCTTGCTTACCTTATTCTTTTAGAGTGTGAGAGTCATTATGAGCAGTATTATATCAAAGAAGGAGCTTGTTATGGCATGCCTGGTAATCTTCAAATTAAATGTTATCAATACTATGAAATAAGCTCAGGGCTGATCAAACTCCAAGGGCAGATAAAGGGTTAGAGCCATGGGGTAGGGAGAGTCCAGACCCTCTTAAAGAGCATTGATGAGGATCACTGATAGTTTAAAGGGGTAAAGGTTGCACCTTCAGACCATTTTATACATCAGACCCTGGCTCAGGAGAATTGGGCTAACACCCCCTTGGGTTTGAAGTAAATTAAATTACCTTTACCTTTTCATCACCCTGTTCTATACCATCTAAAGTTTTTAAAGTTTTTAAAGTTTTAGTTTTTACAAGGAACAGGCCTAGCTCAGTTGGTTAGTGCTCGACCTTCAGAGCTTGAGGTCCACGGTTCGATCCTTAGGAACTCCACATCTGTTTCAACTTCTCTCTAATCTGTGTAGCTTCAGCTTTAAATACTCTTAAGACAGAGCACTGATGTAGAAAGGGGGTAAAGTGTGCACCGTCGGCTTCCATTGATAGCAGTTGAATTTCAACTGAAGGAACTAACGACGTTAAATATACTAGGTGCTTTACCTTTCTTACCATAAACCCATTTTTTTACAACTGCTTCTAGTATTCCTGGAAAACTCCTAAAATTTTGTCATCTCTCAGAAGCACAATTCCTGATATAAATACGGACTTCACATTATTAAAAACAAGTACACAGCCATATCACATGCTTAGCCGACTGATAAGTTGTTTATCATTTAATTTTGCAAAGATTTGCTCAAACTCCTTCTAAACTCTAGAGTACTTGATCGAGAGCAGATGAGAAGGGTTGATACAGTCTCTCATCAGGCATGGTCTTTCCCATTTCATGCATTTCCTTTGTAAAATTAAATAATAAGAATAAGTACTAGAAGTTCACCTCATTGAAATCAATATTTCCTTGTTCATCCCATTCATGTATTTTACCAATTCTAGATTTAAGGTCAAACACGGATCCTTTATATCGATGGAGATCCACATGCCCTATCACATTCAAAGGTAGGGATTGGTTTTCTCTCGAAGGAGTTCCTAAAGGTACATGTACCTTTATGATTTTGAAAGCCCTTATAAAATAAAAAAGAATGGTGTTTACTATTCTTTGATGTTTCTTTTGTTACCAAGATATTCAATGAATATAGAAATTACTTAATGTCAAATCATCAAAAAAGAGGATATCTCTGCAGATAATTAGGCCCAACTGGCTGGAAATTAGGTAATATTATAGTGCAAGAAAAATATCCAGTCAGTTTGGTCTGTTTGATGATGTTGCCATGGGACACAACCTTGGACCCAGGCCAGAACAGTGTTACAGTATGGGGCAATTACAGTGGCCGGCCATTCTCCCCATCATTAAAGGGATTCTCAGTTCTGTTCTTCTTTCAGCATCTGAAGATCCACCTCGTCCACCCATGGACTCAGGTGAGGAGTGTGGAGTTGGCTGGCTATTCACCTTGTAGAGGAGACTTTGCGATAGTATGTAAACAGCTTTTGAGAGTTGTGTGTGAATCTTGACAGGACTGATTGACATGTGTAGTGTGTCATGTATGATAGACCCCTTGCATTGATTTCATAAAGGAATATTGTTCTGGGTGACAAAACAATAGGCTGTCTTTTCTTATGCAAGAAAATCAATTGTTTTGTCCCCCAGAACAATTGCTCTCAGGACTCTATAGTGCAAAGGTTCTATGCTATGTGCACAGTCAATTCTTCTGTCAAACAGGGCTCAAAAGTTTTTATCTTAGTTATGGAGGCATTCCCTGAAAACCACATGTACATTAAATGTATATTAAATGTACATTAAATGGTGGACACATCCTTTGGAAAGATTATCCAAGTGATCTTGGTTCTATCAGGCAGAACAAATTGGCCAACAGCAAACGTTTTGTTCATGGTTCAAGATTCCCTAATTCCAAGTTTTCTGCTCGAAAAAAAAAGTATTTGACTCGAAAATAAAAATAGAACATATCCATGGAAAGATTTACCAAATATTTTAGAATTTGTCATCGTTGGTGGAAAATATTTTGTTCTATCAAGAAATTATAGGAAACACTTAGAAACCTTCGCTTCGACAAATGATGCATTGCTCTCCTAGATATCAAATCACCTGGTTTCACTATTTTTTCCTTTTCCACCAGGAATATGATGATTATGCAGAATTTGATATTAAAGACATTTCATTTGATACAAGTGACTCCCAGCTTCTACATGGTAAATAGAGACACTAGTAAGCCTTGACTAATGCTTTTACTAGATAAAATAATACCCAAGCACAAATGTTAAATATTTTACCCAATTGGTTTAGGATTGTTCTGTTGTATGGGTGGAAATCAAGGGTGGTGTAGCGTTGTAGTGCAGTTGCCTCTGACCTCCAAGTTTCTGGTTTGATTCCCAGACTCAGCATCACATCAGTAGAGTTAGTTAGGTTTCTCTTGATTCAAGGGGGTTTCTCTTGGTTTCTCTGCTTTTCCTTTTTCAACCTAACTTGCTTGCTCAAATTCAATCAGTGGGATGGTTGTGCCCTGACTTTACAGATCACCCCAAAGGTTGTTTATGTGAGTTAGCCATTTCCTGACTTTGATCAACCCTTAGGTTGTTTCATGTATCAAATGAATACAATAAGCTATGGGAAGGGGGGTTGATCTGTGGCTGAACTGTGGGTTTCAATAGCTTTCTTTAACTTGGGTTTAATGTCCCATTTTATAGCACATTTCATTCCCTTGGGCATCATTTTCTTGTATAACATTTGTCAGGGCTGTCAACCCCAAGGTATTCAAATCTGGAGAATTGATAGGGTAGGGACATGAAGTCACAGCCGAAAAAAGCGTGCGAAAAAGATGTCATTCACTTTGAAACATTTGATGTGATTGGTTGATTTTTGACCATTCAGATTCTCGCTTATATTACAATCGCCTGCTTGTGAGAACAGTTTATGAGGAATGTTTTGATTTTGTTAGCGATGTGAAATAACAAAAACAACACAAATATAATTAGAATTTTATGGTTGTGAAAGTCGAGTCTCACAAGAAATGGTCAGCTTCGGGGATTATCCGGGAGATTTGAGACTCTAATCTGGAGACCGGGAGATACAGTCCAAAATCTGGAGACTCCCGGCTTATCTGGGAGAGTTGACAGCCCTGATTTGTACCTGAGAAGGCTCAAACAAACAATCTAATTATCAAAAGAATGACACGAAATGGGAGAACATTTCACCCAGAATATAATACTATGATATTTTACTATTACGTATTCTTAGAACTCAAGTTAGCAGCCGTCAAAGTTTTCTTCACCAGACTAAGACAAAGATGGTACAGAAAAAAGTAAGATATCGATAGTACAACAATAAAAAAGGTTTTAGATGATGAATTGAAATCTTTTACATTCTATTTTCTTTTTGTAGGATTGTTCGCAGATATGGATTAATCAATGTTAGGAAATGGCAAAGTATGTTTCACTTAATTAGGTTACATATCTCAAACTACTAGTAGTCATTATGATAACCAGAGTTTATAGTAATTTTCAATATTGTTTGAACCTAAAATCAAGTCAGTATGCTGCGAATTTGGTTTTTCACTGGCATGAACACGGCCAAAAATGTAAAAAGTACCAACACATTATTTTTGATTATCAGACATCTAACAAAGTACCAAGTTTTTTTTAATTAATGAAAACTGCTTTTATTAGTTATCACAATTAATGTTACATATACATTATGTCATTTTTAATCTTCAGTGCTAGAAAGACGACAGACGAAGTATGAAAGGTAATAAAAAAGCATTTTCATTTCTTTGTCATTGCACAATATTTATTGCGTAGACCTGTGAGATATCTACAGTATGCCCTTCTTACAAAGGATGACTGGAATTAACAAAGGGTGTAGCTAGCTCTAAGATGTTGTTTTCTTTATAAAACTACAATGAAAGTCTCTATGTAGGGACATACAGTAGGGTAGGTGGGGGCCTACATGTATCTAGCTATTGCTGAACTTCCTTCCCCCATGTCTTGCTGGAAGTCAGGCCCAGTGTTCAGCCATCAGGGTTTCTCCCCAAGAGTGTCATGAGTGCACGAAGCCCTGAGGGCTTGAGACTGAGCCTAGCTGGAAAGTTCTCTTTTAGGATACTGATATATCTTATGTATTGTATGTTGGAGGAACTTTTTGTTATGTTTTCTATCCCTTAGGGAATTGCGAGAAAGTATGAGACATTTTGCTAGACTTCAGACTCCAGAGGAACATGAAAAACTCTTACAAGGAATCCAAAGTAAGATTCTCAAACTTGAATGTATGAATAAATTAATTCAATGACTTAATCAATCTGTCAATCAATCTGTCAATCAATCAAAACTTGAATGAATAAACTGGAAATTAATATAATGAAAAAAAGAACCTCAAACAAAGAATTCATTATCAATTGATTAACTAAAAACCTGAAACAACCTCTGGGCATGGCTAATTCACGAAGCAAATTGGAATTTGAGTAGAAACATTTTATCTAAATTGTGTCTAAACTTACATTTTTTACAGTGGAAAATTTCTTGAAACAAGAAATATTATCACTTCAAGAATACAGAATGGCCGGAATTCAGACAAAAAGAGGTAAACTATGGTTAAAAATGGTATGTAACATGCTTTACCCCTAAATTAACATTCCTCTGGGTTATACTGTACAGCTAGTACCTGGTTATAAGACCTTCTGACCATTAGCGCCCTGTCTGCTAACAGAAATTTCTATCTTCTTTGATTATAAGCCCACTCAGAAACCCTTATAAAATTGTATGAGCCCAAGGCTTATAACCAGGATTCTATCCTGTTTCCTTATTTGAATGCTATTTTACAGGTGCTCTCATATTTGAAAAGTTAAAAAAGAACCATGAAGAGCAAGGAAAAATGAAGATACTGGATGATATCCTGATACACATAAGGGTATTTAGATATTACGTCTTATTCATTACAGCCTCACAGACAAAGTACTTAGCTCTTTGCCTTAATGGTAACAACTTTGACTACTTATATTTTTTAATTGATTGATTCAGGACCAGAGAGCTTGTCAGACATGGCTCCAAAAACAAGCTCTAATGTATGTATTCAAGTTGTTTCAATTGTTTTTTCTAGGGGTGTAGTTTAGATGTGTTAGTTATGATAAATATATGCTTTTTGTTGACAGAGAAAGCGGCAAATCCCTTGCGCCGATTCCGCTACCAAATCTTGGTAAGTTTTGTAAGTCATTGGTTGGTGAAGAATTAATTCAGTATAGTCTTTAGAGAAAAGTTCTGAAACTGAGATGTGGGTTTCTTACTGGTGGGAAGGGGAAGGGGGGGAGGGCTGGGGCTTCAGAGGGGAGGGTCATCAGTATTAATTTAATATTTTGATTAAATTTTTTAGCTTTAAAAAGCAGTTTCCTCAGTGGGTGCGGAGAGGGTGGGGCAGGGGGGTTTATAGCACTTTTTCCCTTTTCCTATACTATAGTTTCTTACGTTTTCCAATCTTAGCCCCCATTTTTTAAAGGTGCTCTGCCGCCCCTGTTACTTGTTGACTTAATAGTGAGGACTTTTTAATGTATTTGTACCATGCATCACATGTCATACATCGTACGTCTTTTCAGGTCGTAAGCAAGCTGCGAGACTCGATCTTACAGGGACACCAGGATTGGAACAACTATCCCACGACGAGAGAGAGGTATGTTAGTGGCATAACACCATCGTAATCAGACCATTATAAACATCTACTCATGATTGGGAATCAAGGGTGGTGTAATAGTAACCAGCGGAGCTCGACTGGGTTCCCCCGAAAGGGATCATGGGTCAACAACTATTTTTGGTCAGCATTTTCGTAGCAGTACAACGTGGATTTCTCGTGTTGAATGAACTAGAATTCCACCATGAGTTTAATTAGTAGCATTTACAATCAATTTAAAGAAATGAAGAATTTATATTTTATGGGTTCTCTTGCATTGAGAGAACCATGGGAAATGCTAATCAAAATATGATGTTGAATCCTCAATTACGATTGGTTGACCTTGAGTTTATTCTGAAGGTCAACTCAGCTGGAATGCACTCGCTTCTCACCTCTGGGTCGTGGTCTCGATTCCTGGACTCGAGGGTTTTTCTCCAGGTTCTCCGATAAATTGGCCCAGAGGTTGTTTCAGGACATGGACAAACTTTGTAGTGTTGTTTCTGTAGTTGTGCTGCATCTCATGGAATGTACTGTTCGTACAAGACCAATCCCAATTGGGTTTCATCAAGTATCATTACCTTTTATATTTCAGTTGTGTAGCACCCTCCGTCTTCTTCCCCTTGATTACATCGGTTACAAGAAGATAGTCATCAAAGAGAACGAAAAATACGGCGAACTACGCCTTGCTCAGGCCAGGGCACTGATACGAATCGACGTCAATAAAACGAGAAAAATGTACAATTTCTTTCTCGATGAAGGATGGATTTCCAAGCCGCAAGATTAACGAATAGAATCTATCTTTATTTAACAATTATTTGCCTCGGCCTCAGTGAATATCGGGACAATATTTACCGAGACTCGAGTCTTCAAGCAGCGAGGTAAATATTCCCCGATATTCACTGAGGCTGAGGCAAATAATTGTTTTAGTATAAATACACAGGTGATTCTTTCAAAAAAGGGAAAAAAAGGAGACAAAAGACATTTCTTTCCGGTAACAGCAACAAAGCGGCTGGCCGCCATTTCGGATTATCGCTAGAGAGGTTTATCGTGTGATAGTGTGAGTTTCTTGACCAATTAGCGCGCGAGATTTTCAATAATCACCTGTGTATTTTTACTAATATCAATTATTTTCATGCGTCGTTCTTCAAAATTTGTCCTCGACCTCGTTCTCAGGTATCTGTTTTATTTTCGTTCAAAACCTAGAAACGAGGTCTTGCGCTGAACCAGTTAATACATTATTTATTCTTGTACGAGAGAATTTTCAATACAAATATAATGACAATAGTTTATTCTTATTCTACAATTCTCCTGAACTACCTGAGAAGTCTATTCGTAATGTGCATGTTTTTTGGGAGAGATGACTTGAGGGATCCCCTGATCCTGAATGCGGCCTCTATTATTATAATGATTGATTATATTTCGAAGTTACTCTGCAATACTTTTGTCACCGCCCGCAGCAACAAATTCTTGTTTATAGATGGTCTCAGTGTATTCATCACATACATCTCCCAGTTCTTCAACGACGTCTTTTATTAGATCGTCTAACAGTTCCTCACTGACTCTGAAGCAAAAGAAAGATCAACAAATCATTAAAGATGATTTCTTGTAATTGCGACATATTTTGCTTTAAATAACGTGTGCATGGCGTCCGCCAATCAAAAGGTTAATTAAAACCTCTTACGGAATTCTAAAATCGACATCCGAAATTTCGGTTCCACCGGAGCTTTCCACCGGTAGAGCTTTTAAGGTGTGACGTTTATGGAATGGAAAAACTACTTCTGGTTCCAAAACGGAAAACAGTTCTATAAAGATGTTTCTTGCTTTTTTCATGACTCAATTTGTTGCCCAAAATGATAATTGTTTCAGGTTAAATCATTAAGACCATTTTTCGCTTTCTTAGTGGTTTTTTAGAGCAGTTGTAACCGGAAATACGTCACAACTTACAATCTCTTTAAACCCCTCGATGAAACATCCTACTTACTGGTCAACGAGTTTCCATGGATTAAATGATCCCTGTACGTGTGTCGCGGTGCTTCGTAGAAATCGCTCGTATTTACTCCTATAAGATGCTATGCTGGCCCGTAATTCACTAGGAACAAACAGAGCGATGGTTGGCCTTGACAGGCTCTTTATTGGTGGGAGTCGACGAGATGCATCATTATTAGAGGTTACATCTGAGCCCCGATGTGAGGATATACCTACGGGAAATCGAGTGAAAGATTAGATGCTAGTAAGTATACATTACTAACTTACAGTACGTACATGGCACGACATGCCGTAAGGCTAAAATGGGTCCCCTTGCCTCGTTCGCTTCATCCAGTCAAAGCACATAAGCACGGCAAAGTAAGATACAATACTGTTGCTGTATGACGACCTACCGTCTAGAAGCGATGCTGTGCTATCAGACATACTCGGGTCATTCTGATCACCGAACCTCGTCTTGTCTTTTCTCGACTGCGATCTCTTTTTCAGTTTTTGTATTCCTCTTTCCAAGTAGCCATCTTTTCTCTCGGGACGATCCTTTGTGAACATTATTGGCTCGGGGTCTTTGGGAAGCGATCCTTTCCTTCTAGAGTCTAAAAAGGCATATTTTCTCAGCTCAATAACGACCATACTTTGGGGTGTTTTTTTCCTTCAAATTCCTTTATTGACAAGCAAACCTGTCAAACCTGTCTTACCTGTTTGGTGATGTAGTGTTCGAGTGGGTGCGTTAGTCTCGGAATATTTGATTTGTGTCCAATGACGGCGAATCTCGTTTTCGACTTTCTAAAATTGAAATCATTTAAAACACTTTTTAGTGAAAATACAAGAGCAAAATACCTGCACTACCCCCTCTTTCCTGTTCGATCTGCGCCGCTACACAGTCTATGAAAGCCATGAACGAACCTGCTGTGACCGGACCGTGCCGTGCCGTGTTTCTGACGTGACTAAGCATAACTCGAATCGGCAACTTTAACGCACAATCAAGCACCTGTTATTGGTTCAATGTATGCTGTAATTTCTATACCGTGATGTTTCTGGTCTCCTTCGCTGCTAAAAGAACACTGCGCATCTGTGAAATCTGCGCATAATAAATAAGAACCTCCAGTTAAAACGTCTAGTGTACCTCGAAGTTCTGTAGCCTTTGCATGACATTCTCTAGAGTAGAGCTGTTCTGGATACCATTTGCAACTGCTTCTGCCTCGTCGTCCACTTCCAGTCTGAACAACAACGAAAACCAAGTATTAATGTGATTCAGATAAAAACTGTGTTGGCAAGGAATAATAGATGTATGGGTAACCTTTGAAGTTCTTGTACAGTATCGTCCAGTATGTCGTCCAGGATTCCATCAGCAAGTAGGTGAGCTTGTTCCATTGTCTGCGATGTCACACAAAAGATAACATAGGTGAGCGAGTGCATTAGGACTGATTGTTAAATATCTAGGTATATCTAACTCATAACTATTAAGTGATTTCACCTATAACAATATTAAAGCGCGCCAAACCCAGTAGTTCTAATCAGACCGGGTTCGATTCCTTTTTCTTGGAGAATTGACGAAGGACCGAAAATGGATCTCGTAGGTACACCATATAACAACGCAAATTGTTTACCAAGTTATCGATATGTTACTTGCTTTGTTTGCTATCAACTGCTTAGACTACTAAGCCAGAAGCCTTCGACGGGTGATCGAATTGATCGGTTAAGAAACGTTGATTTTTTTAAATTTTAAATCCACCATCGACCGTAATTTGGGAAAGAAAGGTGCTAAAGAAAGAAAGGTGAAAAGAAGAAGTGGCAAAACCTACTGTCCGTGAAGTTAAACTTGTTAGTTGTTGTTGAAGTGATCGCTTGTTTCTTTCCTCTTGTTTTTTATTTTCTTTCATGATGGCCTGATAAAAGAAAAGCTTGATTATCAAATATAATATCTTTATTATATGCATCTACAACGCAAAACGCGCCCTTGCTTCAGCTTCTTGGGGTCAGGCATTGTTACCTCTGCTCTGTCTAGTAATGGTTTCAATCTGTGTATAATAGCTTCTTCAGTCTCATGGATCATCTGACGAGCAAGACGAACTCCATCACTAAAACACAATCAAAAATGAAATTTTCAACCCATGCCTGTGTTTTTCAGGGCGGATCTAGGTAGAGTAAAAGTGGTACTTCTCTTTTCCTTTGGTAAGGATTCTTTTCTTGTGAACTAAATATGCCACACTGACAACACACTTTTGTTAAGATTGCATGGCCTCCCCCCCCCGGATCAGTCTTGCATATGTATCCTTGTTCATCACAATGAAACTACTTCAAACTCCTTGAAGAAACAGTGAGATATGACTTGCCTGCTATAGGCCGGCTGCTGGTGTCTTCTTTGACGCAAATCGTCCTCAATTTCTCTAAGCTAAAAAAGCAAAGAGTAGCAACATTAGATGAAGAGAACTGGCGAGGATAGATGAACTGGACAATTTGACAGGAAGTCAGTTACTTACCTTTACTTCAGCCTCACGGTCCAACCATGCTTGTCTGACGGGAATAACAACAGAAAAGAGTGTTTTAGCAATGTTGATATTGATGGTGGTGGTGATGGTGGTGGTGATCCTGGTAGTGGTGATCATGATAGTGTTGTTGATGATGATGGTCGTAATGTCTTCAGACATTGACGATTGTAATGACAATAAAAGGTTGATAACTGGATGATATATCGATTCTAATCATTCCTTAAATCACCTTGCAATCTCCCTTTCTAGCATATCTCTTTCCTCTTGTAACATTTGTCTTTGGTACTTTGGGCTTCTTGGGCTATTAAACTAGAAAAAAAAACCCCAAAATAAATTACGAACGAAGAAAAGTGAATAATGTTTGCGTCTTATTTGGAGAAAAACAGCTTAGAGGACAACGTCATTTTCTTCGATTAGTTGTGCCTGTACAAGTCGTCATTTTTTCTTCCAGTTCCCATTCTTTCACTTACCTCTTGCTCTAGTCTTCGGCGGTGCGACTGAGGCGAGGTCTGGAGCTGCTCACAAAGCCTTTCTGGGGTGCCAAAACGCTTTGTGGGCGTTCCTCGTTTGGGTGCCTGTATAGGAGACTTAGTGGGTGTCCTAGGAAGGGATTGGGGTGGCTGTTCAAGTGCTTCTTGCCTGTCTTGAACTGGAGGGACTTTCCTCAAGTTAGAAGCTACAGTGTCTTTAGCAAAGTGTGCATTTTGGAGATCTGGTGGTTTTACTCTTTGAGCAGTCTGCTGGGCACGTTGACGCTTGGCCTAAGGGTGAGTTATAAATGGTGTTTTATAGATAAATAAATAAAAGCATAATACAAAAGGTAACTGTGGCCTCCAAGAGTGTAAATTAGAAGCTTTAACTGCATCCCCATACCTTCAGTTGTGAAGGAAGAAGAAGAGATTTCTTTGCAGGTAAATGTTTGGTGGGAAAGTGAACTTTTGTTTTGTTCTGAAATTAAAGAAAGAATGACCTTGTTAGTGATACTAAAGAATGATGGGAGTAAGGGGGAAGGGAAAGTACAAACAGAGGGCCAGAGAGGAGAACAGAGGAGAACAGAGGAGAACAGAGAGGCTATAGGCAAGCTTAGGAGAAGAGAAGAAGTGGATTCCCTAACAGATCCAATTAAGGTTTTATTGTTGTTGTTGTTTTTACAATCTATTTATTTGTAATGCAATAACTACGATCCAAGGAAGGTTGTGACAGATAAGCATTCATCCACGCTTTCTTTCATATACGTATCCTTTGTAATGTCGGTCTTCCATCTGCCATGAAATTTGATCAAACACTCTGATAATTTATTTCTGCTATTGTGGAGAGAAGGGAAAGGAAGTGAGGCAAGCTAAGGAAAGACAAGCTAAAGGGTGAAGAAACCATACACTGTCAGGCTGTTTAGTATGCAAGGCTTCTTCTCTGGCTCGTACAAGTGCTTGTAAACCAGCTCTCAACACTGCATCTCTTTCTGGGGAAGGATTTGGAGATTTTGCCCCTGAAAAACAATTACACAGTTATAAGATGCACATAATATTAAACTTATTCTCTTAAAGGATAACTATACTGATAAGTGATTTCAAGCTTCAACGGGAATCGAATGATCAACACATCTATCATTATTTCACCACAGTTCTACCCATTCAATATTCACACATATACTGATAAGGTTGAGTTACCCTCCCTGACTCTTGCTATTGGTCGTTTGCTGTCTCTAGTTGGTGGAGATGGCTGAATATTTTCCAATTCCTTGTAGAATGCATTCTGCTTTCTTATTTCCTCTTGTTGATGTCTTTCATACCCAAGTGGTTGCTGTAAACGAAGTTCAGATACTCTCTCAGTAACTATTTAGATTATATTTTTGTTAGTGGGGTTCTACAGAGTAGGAAAGATTTCTATCATCATTCCGTAAAGTCAAGACAAACCTTAGATCCAATCTTGCCGACTACCAATTCATCAAGTTGGTCATCAGTGGCTACCTGTAGTCGAGTCGTCAGTAAGGACAGTTGTCTTATAAGAATGGCTAGGTCCTGATACATGTATGCTGGAGCATGGCTACCTTTGGGGTGCAAAGGACTTTGGCTTATGAAGGTCTGGAGGGCTCGAACAGCTGCTCTATGTGCTGCAGCCAAGCGATGTAGTGTTTGACTCTGACAACAAAATAACAAAAATTAATTATTAAAATTAATGTAATAATTAACTCTCCAACTGGAGAAATATTTAGTCTATATAAGCCTTACCTTTTTTGTGTGTTTCACATTTGTTCCCCTTTTGTTCAGCTCATCCTGAAGATCTTGCACCTACATTTATACATCTATTTATTAACGATATTTTTTTACAATTTTACAAGCATGAATCAGTTGCACATCTTTTGCTTATTTTCAGAGTACCGAAACGTGCCAGGTTTGCCATTTTAGAAAAGAGCTGAAAAAAAGTTGTTGAGCCATTAATTAATGTATTGCAAGGTAAAGGGAAGCATGGGTGGCATGGAGCTCATCTCTCGTGTCTTAAGTTTCTGTGTGTAGAGCTTCTAGTTGGTTCTTTCCTGTGCTTTGAGGGCTTTTCTCCAGATTTTCTGGTCTTTCCCCCCTCCACCAATATCAACATCTAAATTTAAAATTTGATCATGGTTTGAGGGCCACAGGATTATTCACTGGCTAATAAGTGCTACCCTCGTAAAACAAGGTTTATTTAATTCCTTATGGTACCTGGCACTTGAGCATATACATCATTCTGGATGACCTTGCTGCTTGTTCCTCTGCTCTAGCCACTTGCCGTTCATCTAGTTCTTCATCCGAGAGTCTCATATTAATATCTTGTCTTCTTTTCATTCTTTTATCTTTGTTACGCACCATTAATGGTTTATCTTTTTGGATGTCCTCTAGCTGGTTCATGTATGTGTGAAGCTCTTTTCTCAATTTGCGTATTTCCTTGGCTTGAGGACTTTCTCCTTCTGTGTCCATCTGATGACTGGTGTCTGGATAGAAATAAAGCTCATGCCCTCTTTGCAATTCCTAAAGGAAAATACACTTCATCAACAAAGAGAGTTCAAGAGTTTTTCTCCAGTTTTCCACGAACATTAACTTAAATTATGTTTTACAACCATCACCCCCCATAAGAGGCTCTTTCAACAGTGTTCCACAGTCCATATACACGCTACCATTACATTCAATATTCACACACAACACTCAACTAACTGTTGATTTATACAAAGAGCTTAAAACAGTGACTCATCTTGGAATTGAACCTACAACCCCAGATATGTTCAACTACATGGTGGTGAGAGAAAAGTGGTGGTTAATATGAAATTGGTTTTTACTGCTGCCAGGTATAAGTTTACATAAAAGGTACTGATTGATTATTTTTGAATGACTGCAGCAAAAAAAGAAAAACAATTTTTAGGGTGCAGCTTGTAACTTCCAAGTTCACAGTATATGGAAAACTGCAGTAAAAAGTCTATAAGATCTACGCATTGTACTTCTCGTATACTGCAAAAGCATCTCTCCCCTTCACACACCGTGGTGCTGGTACACAGGAGTGGGAGTAGGGGGAGGTGTGATACAAACTTGCTGAACACAGTTCAACCCATTCACTTCATTATCATTTTTCTACAGTCCATTGGGGGAGGGGTGGGGGTTGGGAGCATACTGTGGTTTGGTTGGGGAATATTGTAGAGGCTTTATATGATTCAAATGATACAGATTAATGTTCATCTTACCTTTTCTTGATGTTTCAAAGCCTTTTGAACACGATTTCGCATTGTCTCTTTTGGTTGAACCTTTTCAACTCTTTTTGCCTTTTTACTTTTTGCTTCCTTTTCTTTGCTTTGAGATTCATGTCTTGCATTGATTACTTCATTATTTGAGACCTGATTATCATTAGATGGCATCAGTTTTGCTCTCTTAATATCCCTTTTTGCTAAGTTTACAGCAAAAGCTAAGCGATCTGTTGACAGCACAGAAGATGACAACCCTTCTAGCGACCTTGTCACAAATGTCCTATTTTTGTCTTCTTTTGGTCCTTGAAGCTTCTCTATTAAAATGGGCTTTGGCTTTCTGAAGCGTGTGGCCATACTATCGGGTGAGAGTGGTACTCCCATGTTAAATTGGAGCTGCGTAGAGAGTTGTGGAGCAGGGACTCTTAAGGCAGCAAGACGCTGAGGGAAGGCATCTATACTGGAACTAGTCTGCTGAGGAGGGAGAAAGCTTAGCTGGGTTCTCTGCCACAAAGCGTTGGATGCCATGATCCAAATCACTAAACAACAAATCAATTAAGTAGGATTATTTTAGCTGTAAATCAAAATAAATATCAGTCAAACATGTTGAAAATTACACAAAACTTGGATGTAAACAAAGGGAAAAAATTCGGTTTTTTCAAAGAAGTTTTAAATGGCACACTAAGAATTGTTTTTAAAGAGCAATCTAATAAGCTTGATATCGCTAATAGGACTTACCTGAGTTTTTCCTTGCTTGAAAAATTATATTTTTGATTGATATTTATTTTAGTGAGGACGATTATACAATTAAATAAAGACACGGGACAGACTCAACACCGACAAACCGCCATTTTGTTTAAATAGTCACGTGATCATAATAGAATCACCACAGGAAGCCCAAATAATAGGTTGTCCACATGTCAAATCATAACTTCTTTTAGAAGAATTCAAGCAAGGAATTTTGTTCTCAAGAGAATCACTTGGTCTAAAATAAGAAAACATTACACCCAATATGCAGCTCAGTTTTATTTTAGCTCCCTGGAAACATGCCAATGACAAATTATTCACACAATTTAACGTTCATGGAATGAAATGAAGCTAAGGAGGGAAAAGTAATAAGGAAAGAAGAATACAAACATAAAAGGGTAAGAAAGTGAGGAACAAACATACGAAACTAAAAAGACTAAAGGAAGAAAAGAAAGAAGAGAAGAAACAAATAGAAAAAACAAAAATAGATTAAAGAGGTTTTGCATAGGACAATCTACCCAAGCGACCCAGCTATTATAATCATACAATTTGCATCACCAACATTCTTATTATTTGCTATTCACAGAATTCAAACAGGTTTTGATTTAAACAAATATAGAGGAGATCAAAACAAAACATACATGCAATAGTAGTAGAAGGTTAAATAAAAGTCTCTTATAAATATACTCATTTTTGGCATAACGATCATGACAAACATAAAAACAATACTTGGTCTGTTTTAAATGTGTGTTAAGCTATACCATATATATTTTGACAACATTATTTTATCATGCACATATGCATGGGCCAGGTTGTTATTAACAAAATACATTCTTGAATCTTTAAAGTATTTTGCCTCATACAAAACTTTTCTAGAACCAAACCTCTTAATTAGGACATCAAAAACATTATTTTTTTGTTAGTGTGGTTGTTGCAATTGTAAATAAACCAAGAATGGAAACCTTCAAGAATTAATTTAAAAAGTTAATTTTTTGGAATTTATTAAAATTTAAATATTAGATAAAATCTTTTCGTCCCATTCTTCCTCTAAGGATTGCTTGCTGTCTTCTTCTCCGATCTGCTACAACACTGTTGATGTTTGGTCTTAGAGCTGGGAGAGAAATCTTTTCTGGGACAGCAGGGCCACGACCTTGTAACCTGTAGAGGATTTCAATAAAAGACACTGTAAGATTGACTGACACTTATGCTTTATCTATCTCCAGGTGGTCTTCCTGTGGCAAACAGAAATAATTCAATCCCAGTCTTTTTGACCTTAACCACAGGAAGCCTCAAAGCTTTAAAGGAAAGTTATGACATAATGCACTCAAAACTTTAAAATGACATTCCCATTAGGGATAATTTATTTAAGAATGACTAACCTTCCAGATATTGGTTCTCTCAGTGGAAGTTTTGGTAAATATCGATTTACCTGCGATGTACCAGCACTGAAAAATGTTAAGATAATAATTATGATAGATAATTTAGTACAAATAAGGCTAATTCCAAAACATCTTTAATACTTTTTTTCAAAGCTGAAAATACTGGCTGATCCACATATGCAAGTTCAGTTTGTTTGATGTACTGAGAATTCCTCTCTCCATAAAAAATCAACATGTGGGTTGAGTGTTGTAACTCACCAATTTGTAATTAATAGTAAATGACATGGCACCAAGTGTGGAATGAGCATCACAGTCCAGATTAGTGCTCTTTACTCAAAGTGATGGTTTTAGAATATTATTAACACATCGGACTAGAATACCGAAGACGTGGGTTCGAATCCTGCCAAGGGCATTGATATTTTTCTCTTATTCTCTCTACTTCATTGTATACACACCGAAAGCATAATTTATTACTACTTTACTATGTCTATTATCTGCATACATATTTACGGTGTTCAACTTATCTATAGAGAAAAAATATCGCTCTGGGATCCTCACGATTACCCTACATTTCATATTCTGGCTGCGTTACCAGCGTGGTTGGTCCTTGTAGTGTAGTGGTTAACACATCGGACTAGAATACCGAAGACGTGGGTTCAAATCCTGCCAAGGCATTGATATTTTTCTCTTATTCTCTCTACTTCATTGTATACACACCGAACGCATAATTTATTACTACTTTACTACGGTTTTAGAATATGTTTCTTTTTTAAATAGTGACATCAACAGCGTGTTTTGTGCTACAAGGGAACCCCAAACTTATATTATTAATAAAAATGTGAAAAAATTGATGTGAAGTAACACTTTATATTACCTTGAACTGGAAGAATTAGCTTCTATTTTCCTAACGGACCTCCCTACTAAGTAAGTATTTTGATTCCACTTTTGAGAGGTTATTGCTTCTCGTAAATCTGCCCTGAGCTTTAAAAGCTGTGTAAGAAAATAGAAACAACATAAATTGGTGCATAAGGCCACGTGGTTGGGTATTTATATATTTATATTTTTTTGGAAATATTATCAAATAATATCATACAGACTCCTCTACCAAAAATGTCGGTCATTCTGAACCAACCCCACAATCTAAATTAGAGGCATGAGATTTCTTGGTAACAATACAATTTATTAAAACTTCTATATAATGGGTTTTCAGCTGTGCAAACTAACAATTTATGAAGACAATACAACATATATTTAACATAAAATCGAATTGCTAGGCATTGCCAAAAATCTGCATAAGGATGAAATGACACACCTATATCACCCATGTAAAACCATATTTATGTCAAAAAATATGACATTCCAATAAAACATTATGAAATAAAGTAAACAACTGACCTATCGATAACAAAAATTCAGCAACTGACAAAAATCTGGGGATAATCCTCACCTCTTTTGCTTGCTTATGATTCGTCTCCTGTTGCTCTACTATGATAGTTTTACATTCAGAAAGTGTTGGCGATCTTGGTCCATTCTCAGTAGGTACATGAACTTGCATAGTTTTATCTTTATTTAGAGTCACAATCAGCATTTTCTGCCCTCCATGTACTGCAGACCAGAGAGGGCTTTGTGGGGTGCGTCTAACAGGTTCTGTTCTGGATTGATTCGGTGTGTTGGGAGGTGGAGTTTCTTCCCTCTCTTTATGAATTTGCTTGGCTCTTGCTTTGGACAAAAAGCTTGATTTGCTAGAAGTTTGCTGAGTTACAGCTTTTTTGTCTGATGTAGGAGGAGTTGAGGAAGCACCTTTTTACCCGAGGTTGTCCTTTTGAAACATTAAAGAAAAATTAAAAGAAAAAATGGTGAATTTTGTGCTTCAATTAATGATAGGAAAGGAATACAGTACATTTACCCTTGCAAGCTGGGAGAGTGGAGTAAAATTTTGAATGACTCAGACAGGGGGAGGGGATAAGCAGTGCTGAAAAGCTTAAAGTCTGTATCCTACAGTGGAGTTCCATGTTTAAATCTCAAACTCAAAATATCTCAAACTCCTGTGATCTTGAACTTTAGGCACAATCTTCACCTTACATATCACCAACTCCATGTATTTTTAAACCTTTTCTCAGGAGGTTCATGACAAATTATGGACCAGGGATTTTTATAATCAATAACCCATAACCCATACCAAAATTAAAAATACTTCTAAAAATTCTACTTTTGTACAATCATGTAAATAATATTTCTAGTTTGATAATGGAACAAGGGCCACAGGTTTGTTAGCCACTTGCTATTAAGTGCTTTCATCTTTCATTTCAGAATTAAGAAAAGATTTTCTCTGTGGCCTCACAGCTGGTAAAAGACCACAAACCTGGATTAAGGTATGTACAGCATGGATAAATATTGCATGAAGCAATCTTAACCAGCCTAGACTTATACATCAATAAATAATGTTTAAGCCCAAGATGGCTAGATTGCCACACACTTTATCCCCATCTTGTAGACAACAGGAACCATTATATTGGCAAAAGTATTATGAATTCAAAATATTACTTTTAATTATTCCCCATACCTTTTCTTTAAATTTGAAGTTGCTGAATTCCTAGTATTATTTCTATTTTCATTTGCTTTAGTTGATTCCTTTTTCGTATTTTCTGATTCCATTTGTTTCCTCTGTTTGGCTTCAGTTTCTTCATTTTGTATCTTTTTTTCTAAGAATCAAGTCAACCCAGTCAATTGAGAAACACAGAGTACACTCAACAACATTACTTGACTCCTATTGGTCGAGAGGAGTACAATTAAGTCGCTATGGAAACATGGCCAAAACAATGCCAACAGTGGCAAAAAAAAAGCCGTAAAAACTAATAAATACTAATCTTTTTTATGCATTTCAGTTGCGCAATGGACTGAAAATCAGTCGCCAAATAGACAAAGATAAACGCCGTCGCTTCACACTTTTACTGAAATTTTGTTGAGTCAACTACATAACTTTCTACATCATGTTCTATTATCCACCTACTGATAATACTCTTCTAAATATGCCCTTTGCATTAACTTACAAACCTGTAGGTTCTTGTACTGGAGATGTTCTATTTCTGATTATTTCTTTGGAAAACATGGGATCTTGCTCTAAAATTTTTTAAAAAGATTAAAAATACAGTCAATTAAAAAAAAAATTGTCACTGACTTACCACAATTCTATGTGACTTAAATTAAAAGGTTGTATGGGTAGAAATCACTGATAGAAGTGGTTCACTGCTTATATGATAATATATGCCGCAGGCAGTACAGGACTCTGCTAGCAAGCAGACAGCATTGAAGGAGATATGGCTTAACAGCTTCTAAATTGGAAAATTCTTTAATTGAATACAAGTTATAATTATCTTAATTCACTTATAATTATCTTAATTAATAATACAAGTAATGGGGTGTTGCTCAACATTTTTTGCAAACAATCTGAATTCTGAGCAAATAAATAAAGGCATGCTTTAGTGACTTCTATCCCTATAGTCCCTTTTGGTCCTGTCACATAGCCTTAAGCCATTGACAATTAAATTTTTTGGATTGGCTTATGCAATTAACAATACAAGCAGACTGCCCAGTTAAGGGTTGGCCAGGGTTACTGCTTGTAGCAACAGTGAAAATATAAGGAAGTTGTATGTCTATGTAATCAGAGAAATCCTCAAGGCTGATGGTTGACAGCTACATGTCCCTAAATTTTTGGAAAAGAAATACTTTCTCAAATATATATCATTAGTTATGCAAATCATAGCTTTGTCCAATAACTATTTTGGCTCTTTCTAGTGCTTATTCAAATAAATTCTTACAGCTTATTTCCATTTTGCCTAATTTTGATAAAAATGTATAAAAGTAAGTAAGACTACATGACAGCTCCAAAAGCTGTATAATATTATCTCTTTAGATTAATATTGTGAGAGAACAAGATGGCTATTGTACCGAATATCTATCGCACCTGTTCAAACTCTTATGAAGATTGGACAGAAAAGTCAAAAATCTGTCATCATATATTTATTGTCAGACAAGATTTCAAAAGTGGAAATAACTTATTTCACGAGAAAAATTTGGTGCTAGGAAATCAAGATTCATAATATATAATCCAAGCCATGGTCAAACAAGAGGCGAGGGATATATATTATTAAGCACTTGCTTGATTATATAAGCTTACCTTCATCGAGACTGACTCCAGATCTTGACATGATGAGCTTGAAGTTGAGTTCTATAAAACATTATTTTAAACAATTTCAGCGAGACTCTAAATTAAGTTATGGTATCTTATTGTCATAGACGTGATCTTCGTGACATAAACACAGAGAAAGGAGAGACAATTCTCGAATGGGTATAGTCTGATACGAGTAGTTTCTGTACCTTTGTTTTCTAACTTTAACCTTTCAATTTCCTTATGTAGATTTTCAAGTACTTGAGCATGTTCGCTTTGAACAAACTCCAAACTTTTCTCAATCTGAACAACCCTTCGATCGATCTCTGCTTCGCTTTTTAAAGGTGCTGACACAGTCCTAAGGCCATTGCTTGGTGGATTTAGAGTGCTTTGATCATTGGTCATTTCGAATTCTTCCCCGTTGTCTTCAAAGGAAGTGTTTGGTGGTGGATCACGCACGATCGGTCTGGGTTGTTTTGTTCTCTCTAACGAACTCCTCGACCAAGATGGTAGATTTTGTAACGGAGGAAGGATAGAGGACTGAGATGGCGGTGCCTTTGACATGGTTTGAGTCTGCATTTCTGAATAGCGGTATATTTTTCGAGATCCCAAGACAAAAATAGTTCAAAATAGACCAATGAGCAGCAGAAGCCTCATATTATCTAATCATGTATTGAACCCAAATTCAAACTATAATCGGCGAAATCCCACTCGAATATATCACAAATTCGAAGTTTAGAATCTAAATGGGTGAATAGGACATAGATCCATAGCCTGAAACGCCATCAGATAGGTTAAATAGCGATAAATACGATAAGTAAGCAAGCCACCATCACAATCTCTTTCGTGGTCTGATAATTGTATCGTATTGTACAGCGCATGACAAAACACCGTTGCTTAGGAACGACATAGGTAAGGTCAATAAAATAACGCGCGCGCGTCTCCAAAAGTACTTTTATTTTGACCTCTTTTCGCTCCTCACTCTCCTTTAAAAACCACAAGGAATTAAAAACAAATTTAATGATAGAATAAAACATAAGTCAAGGTGATTCAATTATTCAAATTTCTATATGCATAAGAAAAATGATCCTTTTTTGTTTTGAAATGATCGACCCTGTAACAGCGGGAGGTTGGAGCCATCGTCTATGAATAACAGTATCTTAAACTATAGTTTTGTTTATCAAAATAAAAATTTTAATTTAATTAATTTTTTGCGATGTATCCTTTTTCGGTTATCGTTTTTTTAGATGAAAAAAATAAGCAATGGGGGTTTCTTTATTATTATTATTTTTTAATTTCATTATTTTAAGTGTAGCTGTCTTTCTGTCTGTGATCGAGGGACTATTGTCATAAATTCCTGTAAAACATATAGATATCTAGAAAAAGGCGACCCATTCTTGATATTTCAAACACTGGTTTGATTTAAACATTACATAACATACCTTTATACTCAATAGTGAAAATATAAACATCAAATTTTTCGTAATCGATTTTATTTGAACAAAATATATTCCTATTAAGAACAGTGTATATTTACAAGAGCGTGTCCTATTCATAAAATATACATTAGCATTTGAGATATACATTGGTTAAAAATCTGAATATTCTGTGCTGTCTGTGAAGAGCTTTGAATAAATAAAAGTAATCCATAGTACAACAGCCAAAATCCGAGAAACGCTGGCATTTTGGTTACAAGAACTGCTTATGGAATTATGAATTGTTGCATTTAATTTTATTTTTAGTCCTATTCATGAGATTGAGGCTAATAGGGATGTATTTTGTTTCGAATACCCTTAACCTCAACGTGGCCCGACTATGGATGATGTATTGTACTCTGTGTTGTGGCTATGAATATTATTTTGATTGTGTAACTTTTTTCGGTAGGTTTTCTACCTTTATGAAAATTATTGGCCCTCAGCTCGCTTGGCACCAGTCATCCTCAAAAAATGCCTGGTATTTCTTTGGTAACTGGGGCACACATCAATTTATTTGGGGTAACCTGCTTTGGCAGAGATTGCCTGTTTCTCCATAAAAACAGTCTACCAAGCACGGTACTGGAATGGCGAGCAAGAAGGCTGTAATTAAACCCTAAATACAAAAAAAGCACATTGTCGCTACTCAAATTGCTTGAATGACAACATTTGAATGCCACTTTTTCGTTCATTTTCAGAGGTGTCTGCACTATATCATGTGTGTCAATTTACCTTGGTGTCTTGTGTGCATTGAAAGATCTTGAGGTAAGGATTTATATTAAAATCATTTCTTATTAATATTAATAGTTAAGAAGTTAGTTAAAAATTGTAAATTGATTTAATTCTTCGATTTTAAAAATATATATCAATTGGATTGACTAGTTGGAGAAACATATTTGTAACATTTGTAACATCGTGAACACCAGTAATGAAGGGAAAACTTTGGCACTCCAACAAGTAGACACGAGTAAAGTAATGGTTTGAGATGCCTGAAAAACAATGATAAAAGAAAATTATGACAAAACTAGAAAAGGCTGCAAGAAATACCTTATTAATGCTATTTTTCGCATCTTAATTTTCGTGAATTTGCAAAATTTGCAAAATGCAGCCATTTTCAAAGTATATACAGGCGAAATAATACTAGGAATAAGATACACAATCATATAATTACTTGGCGAAGGACACTAAGTAGTTGGACTCTGGGTAACCTTAATACTACTTGTAGGTACAAAAGAACAACCTATGAATCCCCTCTCTTTCAGTATGAGGCATTTCGGTTCCCAATGAGAGGATGAGCAGAAAATCAGTTACTTATTGGCAATCTTCCTGTGGTAAAATAGCATCCACTAAATGGAATACCAGGGTCCATTTCTTGGGCCAGGAATAAGGGCAAAAATCAAAATGAGATCCTACATTTGTAACCGTCCCAAGGCAGGATCTCCAGTTAAGACAAGTTTTATACTTACCTACACTTAACAGGACGATGATTGAAGATGAGCCAGATTAGCAATGTGTCCCTGCTCGAGTTTGGTGTGTTTTATGCTATTTTCTTGAAATTCTTTCATAGCCAAGTTCTCTCTCGTCAGTGTACTGGCAGAAGATGACCCTCTCGACAGACCACTTCCCACATGGTTCTGCATCAATGCCGTAGCAGCTTCTTCTGCCGCAATTTGCCGTGTAGTAGGTGACTCAGTACTCGTGCTGTCCTGCGAAGAATACGAGTTGCTTGACACTTGTACTCTAAGCCCCTGTCGTGTGTCCCTTGACTTGTGGTTTCGAATTCTTCCATCGAGGTTAGAATCATTAACCACTCTCGTTGCTATCACTTGGTTGATTCCGCGTTTCGGAGGCGTGAGCCGCGGTAAATATTCATTACTAGAGCTTATGTTTCGTAAATGACTTGCGTACGAGTGCTGGCTGTAGACCTCATCATCACTCGATAAATTAAACATTGACTGTCGTCGTTCCGAGAAGTCGTCACGCGCACCTCTAGGATGGTAACCGCCGTTCAGTACATGCGAATTTGTAGGAGTCATGTGATCACGATTTGGCGGCTTTTTGCTGTATACCGTATTATTGGACCGCTTTACGTCACCATTAGTAAGTATCGTGTCATTTTTATCCAGAGTACTTAATAGCCCGTTCGTAGTAGGTCCCTTGATTATTCCATTTCCTGGTTTATGAGAAGAAAGATTCCCTTCTGATCTGTATTTCAAAGGAATGTTATCAAGGTGATTCATCACTGGCGTCTTGTATGGTATTCTTTGAACTTCGTGGAGATTTGCGGTGGAGTTACTTGGGTAGGAATGCAGTGGCTTTGAGAGCCTATCGTTCGTGGTTCTGTTGATGCTGTTATGTTGAATGAAATGATTCTCGTTGCTGTCTCGGTTCTTTTGCAGAGGGCGAAGTGAGCTAATACTACCAGGAGTCTTGGTGTTATCTTCTTGTTTACCTACAGAGAATTCGCTACTCGAGGAAGAATGGGTCTTACGTAGTATAAACCCTCCCTTTCTACTTGAAACTCCATTAGCCCCCAAACTGGTTCGACTGCCTTTCTTGTCTTTCTTGGTATCCTTCCTCTGCTGTTCCATGATATCTGAGTAGCTATCTACATCAGATGAATCAGAATGGTTTTCTGTTTGCGCAGGTGGTGACGGTAACATATCCACTGGTGACACACGTAAGCCACTCACGTCAATACTCGAGACGCTTCGCTGAGAGCTTTTCCGATTGACATTTGCAACGATCGGTTGGGAACCTCGGAAGTTCTGATTGGCTGAACGATCTTCAACTGGGTGCGGCTGGGTGGGTGTCACAACTGCGTCTTCTGGTGTTTCTGGATCTACAGAAGACTCGGCTTCCAGATCCGCCAAAGAGCGCATCAACGCTTCTGTCGAACTCCTATGTGAATGACGTCGAGGACGAACTACCGCGCTAGTCCTGGAATGAGGACTCGTTCCTCGGCGCTCTCTGTTCATGATGTTCAAGTCTTCCGCACTCTTTGTTCGCATATCGAGGTCCGAGCCGAGTGAGGCGGACACGAATGAAATGTTGGACATCGCAATTGAAGAGGAATGCGCTTTGCCTATCAGGTTGAAGGCAGGTTCTTCTACGTCTGCAGGGTTGACCGTGTCTGAACGGGAAACAAATAAGCGATAATGAGACGAAAACAGTGCGCTTCAGTTAAGTAAACGACAAAAATGAGAACGAGTAAATGATGAGAATACGGAAATGTTTCGCAGATATTATTAGATATTATTAAAGCAAAGGCAGCACCTTTTACCCAGTTATCTCGAAACCTTGAGTAATGATCCGGCAAAATGATTAGACCCACGACCTACCACCCAACAACAGACCAGACGTTTGCTCAACCGAACGTCCCCGGGGATTAAGCTGTAGAAGTTAGAGCTTGACTATCTTTACCTGTGAGGGCGCATAAGGCCTGCACAGTACACTGCAGTGCTCGTCGACTGTTCGCTTTTCCTGATCTTAACATGACCTCTTGTTTACCAACACCAACCAAATCAAACCCGAGCGAGGCCAGCAGCTCATGACAACCTAATGTGCGCCATAACATTAGTTTCAAAGGGACTTGAACGTTCGCCATGTTGTTGAAAAAACACGAGAGGACTTCGTTGAACTGAAACGTAAAGCACCATACAATTATAAAATAAATCGTGACTTTTCATTTTTTAAAGAATTAAACGCATTCCAGCTCGTTGTTTTTGGATACAAGATTTTTAAGCGTTGATATTTTGTTTGGGATATAAAACATCTTTGCTATTTTAAGCAAGGAAAAAAGCCAGCGCCATCGCGGGAATGGTGGCTGCAGCATTGCGCACTACATATAGGATGCAGGGGAATCATGTCAACGAAAAGAAAAATGCTATATGCACCATGACCTTTGAGATTAGAGAAAAGGGATGGCGCTTTATCATACACTACATATCCCACACTACATTGTGCACTACGATAAATGCAAGCGGTACGTAACTCCTGCTTTTAGAAGGACGCAGACTGACTGAACTGGAAGTCTATTTTCAAATATGGGAGTTAATGTACTTACAAGGTTTATAAGAGCAAGACCCACGTCATGTTCGTAAGCCAGCTTTGCAAGAGCTTGTAGAGTTGCAGGACTAAGACCTATAATGAAAAACATAAGAAATAGAACCCACTATAACCGGTAGGGTGGGCGGGTGGATTAAGGCGCTGGTTTTAGGCACCAGTCCAGAATGAGTCACCAGTCCAACCAGTAAGAATTATTTTGAGAAATGTTTTTCGCCTACAATGGTTTAAACTACTCTTCAGAGCTCGAAATGACTGGCAAAAATAACGATGCACTGCCGAATGAATAATAAAATGTCATGCACCTTTACTTTAGCAGGAAACAATTTCCATTTCCAGCCCTGCTCTTGCCCAACTATCCTTTCTACGCATCGGCTTATGTTCGTTTGAAAGTGAATTAGATGTAAAGAATGTGAAAATTGTGGCAAAGTTACCTAGAAAGGCGTGTAGGTGATTGCTGGCTAAGGAGAGACGTTCCGAGAATTGCGTCGACGATGAAGGGAAGAAAACAGAGTCTGGTATTCCATTCTTAGCCTTCTGGAATCTGAATCCACAAAGTAGACAGAAGTTCACGCCAGCCATTGACTCCTTTGACTTTAGCATTGATGCTTGCTTCGGCTGTGTACATAGAAGACCGCTGCCCATGTCGCAGGCGCTGCATTGCCTTGTCCACCTATAAGTTGTTTATATGGTATATTAGTTGAGAGTGAAATTGGTATGGGTTGGGGATTCTTCGATACCAATGAATGTCCTTTAATCATGTTTTATTTGGTTTCCAAAATATACTTGGAAAATAGCACCACTTGATGCTGAACTCGACACAACACAACACAACACGACACGACACGACACGACACGACACGACACGACACAACACAACACAACACAACACAACACGACACAACACAACACAACACAACACAACACAACACAACACAATACGACACAACACAACGCAACATCACGCAACACAACGCACCAAACCCAACCCAACCAGCTTTAACCTCGCCCAAAAACAACCCAACCTAGATGTAGACATTTAAGGTGGATGTTTATGTCAAAACGAATATTGCACATCTTTCCTTTCTACAGTATTGGACTTCAGGGAGGGCACTTAGATACAAAGTAATCAAGAGATATGTTTCCTAAAGGGCATTCCTCTATAGCTATCTTTCCCATAATGTTCGTCAATCTTACCAAATGTACGAGCACTTTCATAGCTTCTCTGTAGTACTTGGGGTTGTTGAGGAGAAGAGCAAAAGCATCACTCATCTTGACTTCCTTGTTTGTCAAGGTAGAATCACCTCCAATAAGAACAAAGCCGGCCCAGTTCGAGGGATGAGAAAACTGCTTAGTCTTCTGAACGACGTGCATAGCTTGACTTAAAGCATGACTGGCTTTCATCCCTCTGAGTAGAGCACCGTAGAATGCTTTCAGTAGAAGTTTACAGGCTAAATCCGGCACGGGCCATAACGCCACAAGGAGACTTTGCACCCCTGCGGCTAGAAACGCCCGTGTAAGACCAATCAGCCCATCTGAAGTTATGCGGTTCTTGGACGAGTGGCTATAAGCTGCCCCGACAACAATAAGCTTTGTTGATAGCTTTAGATTTAATATGTCAGCTGCTGTTAACAGAAAGTCCCGAAAGAGGAGGAGCATCGTCACTCTCTTCGAGCAGTTCTAGCCCTTCGCTGTTAGGACTGGAAGGAGACGAGGCGAGCTTCTTCCCTGATGAATTTGGTGAGAGAATTACAGCAGCAAGTTTCCAAGACACATGAGTTGCAAAGTGAACGCATTGAGATTTCGGAAGTTTGTCAATGACTTCGTTTTTCGTTGCTTCGGCTCCGAGAAGAGGCGAAGTGTTGAACAATTCAGCTACGATCTTCGCTTCGTGCTCGGCGTTCGGATTGGACGCCCACTGCCCGAACGTCGCAGGGACATTCGGATTACCAACGATCAATACCGACGAGGGATCGATTTTTATGCTGCTGTATTTGTTTGCTGCCTCGTTACTGGAGCGCAAGGACTTGAAGGGAGGGAACAACGCTCAGTCTAAAACGACGGAATAAAGGTTCTTTGGATAGACTTCCGCGCAGGACAGCGAATGGTACAAGATAGAGATCACCCTGGATGACCAGTACCAGCTCTGAGCCATCGTTCTCAAACGTCGATTCTGGGGGGAAAGATTCTTCCATGGAAGAAATCAACAGATCGTACAAAGCACGTAACGGTGGTTTACTGGAACGTCCATGTTTCTTCCCGCCAGACCGAACACCATTCAACTTCCCTAGGCTACCCTTGATGTTCTTATATTTGCTTCGGGGAGTTGAGAACGAGCCCGGTCTTCCTGGAATCGAGGTTATGCTCATGGCATCATCGTCTTCGTCTGCTGACAGGTATGACCGTATGGATGATAGCTCAAAGATGTTCTCTTGGTCCCAGGTCTCCTCAAAGTCATTCTCAGTCGTGCTTGAGGATCTTTTGAGGTTCAAATGCGGTTCAACGCCCAAGGCGTCGCGTACATGTGTGATAAAAGAGTCCAGCAACGTCGCTAGTATGAGAGTAATCTCCATTTTCACTTTGCTCTAAATCAAGTAGAGTATCATCAGTATCCCCATCAGCCACGATGTTGTCACAAAACTTCACAAGTCCTTCTTTAGGGTTTAAGAGCCAGCTGTATAGATGTCCAGCGGCGATTGAGTAGTATAGAATGCTTGCTTTTTGACTCCTTACGAAGTCCATAATATGTTCCTCCGTTTTAAATGCGTTTTCCAAAGGATTTGAAATATCTGTACGAGAGTTGGTTTCTACTTGTCGTTCTAGTAGCAGATCTACAAATCCCCTGGTTCTGGCGCGTTCTGCTACAGCAAGTGCTTCGACATGTCGACCCATAGGTGACAAGAACTCGTTGAAGTACCTGATAACACGCGGCTTGTAATTCGTACAACGAAATTTTGAATTCACCATTGCTGACCACATCTCTACGGATACCCTCCAAAATCTCTGCAGCAAGCTTCAACTGATCATGCGCGGCGTCTAGCTGTTTATTGGCCATTAACGACAAGCCAAGTCTATGACGTATTCGAGCCTCCTCTTCGTACCGTCCGAGAGACTCGGCAATGGTCAGACCCTGTTGCAGGAAGGAGATAGCCTTAGAATAGCTCCCAATAGCATGATGAGCCCTTCCGAGGACTTATATACGCCTGACACCTCGCAACTTGGTCCCCCATTTGCGCAGCTAATTTGAGGTATTGTTCCTGATAGGTGACAGCTTGCTTGTGGCTTCCCAAGACCTCGTAGGTCGTCCCTAGGTGATGATAAGCCAACGCCCTCCTCTTGGTTTCGTTCAACTGGTCGGCTATTTGAACTTCCTTTTCATGGTATTTCAGTGCTTTCTCGTACTCACCCATCTTCTGGTTGACATGACCGAGCCCTGATAACGCCTCTCCCTCAGCTCCCTACGTCACCAGACTCTCTAGCTAAGGCAAGCTGATGCTCAAAGCACATTATGGCCTTTTCGTAATTGCCAAGAGTCTTGTGAAGGTTGCCCAATTCCCCATACGCAGCGCCTTTGGAGCTAACGTCTGTCAAGTCGTGCGCGATGACTAACCTCTCCTCGAAGCAAACCAAAGCTTGTTGTAAATCTCCCATAGCTCTGTGCGCGTTGCCGAGCCCACGGTACGCTTTGTCCTGGTCAGCCCCACTCTCGGCTTGCTGGGCGGCCATTAAGTACTTCTCGAAATTCTGAACAGCCATCGCGTAGTTACCTAGCTTGTGATAGCATTCGCCCAAGTTACCATGGACGCGCCCAATATCTAAGTACGCTTCGGGCATATGTTCTAAATAAGCAATTTGACGCTCAAAGAATCCTAAAGCTTCCTTATAATCTCCTGAATTGCTCCTACAAAGCCCTAATTGCCAAACACCTTTAACTCTAGATCACCGTTACCCAATTGATTCGCGATATGAAGTTGTTCAAAGAAACATTTATAAGCGTCCTCATATTGCTGCATCAGCAAATAGTTCGACCCCAAATTCCCAAATGCTCTGTACATCCCTAACATATCAGTTCGCTTGTTGTCTGGCGTTAAGCTCACGCCGATGACAGTCAAGAGCTAAGCCTGCTTCCTTTACCGTTCTGTACGAACTACCGAGTTTCCCATATGCGTCTCCAAGTAAGTTCACATCGTCCATTGATTCCGCTTGCCTCAACTGCTCTTTGTAATTCCCTATACCTTCCTTTGCGTCACCCAAAACCATACAAATATCCCCGATGTTACCATGAGCTTTGATAACTCCAAGCGCGTCGTTTGTCTCATTCGAAACTTTTAAAAATTTCTGCTGGAATTCCATAGCTCTGTCGTAATTTCCAAGGGCGCTGTGCGCGAGCCCAATGTTACAATACGCTCTCGCAAGACTAGTCCGATCATCAAGATCCGACGCTAAAGCTATGTTCCTCTCATAAAATTCGATTGCTTCTGAATAATTCCCAAGAGAATAGTGCGCAAATCCAAGATTCTGGCATGCCTTACATTCACCAGTTTTGTCCCGCAAGTGTTTCGTAATCGATAAAAATTTCTCATAAAAGGGGAGAGCATTCTCAAACTCACCACAAGAACTGAAGAAGTTTCCCAAGTTACTTACAGCAATACTTTCGTTATTCCTGTCTTTGAGCTCAATTGATACTGTTAGATGCTGTTGGTAGTGTTTCAAAGCTTTATCAAGAGCTCCAGTTGCTTGGTAAGCTACTGCTAGATTACCATGTGTACAGGCCTCTGACGCGCGATCGTTGACCTCTCTGGAAATGAGAAGTTCTTGTTTATGGAATTTGATCGCTTGGTCGTAACGACCCAGAGCGCTGTACGCGCACCCCATGTTCCCGTACGCACGACCCTGCCCCGCTCTATCGCCTAATTCTTTACATATCGCTAAATGAGCCTTGTGGAGCTTCAATGCTTGTTGATACTTGTCTTGATGCTGAAAAATGATTCCTAAATTGGAGAGCGCTCGACCTTCTGTTGCGCGGTCTTTTGACCGAACTGAAACTTCGAGCTGTTTTTCATGGTACGCACGACACTGATCTACGTCCCCCTTACACCTGAAGGCGTGTCCTAGGCCTGCATGTGCTCGTGCTTCCATGGAGAGGTCCTCGGTCTCCTTCGCGATATCTAGAACAAGCTTATGAAAGTGTATCGCTTTGTCAAAGTCTCTTTTATAATGATGCGCGCTGCCCAGATCACTGTATGCCTTTCCTTCTTCTGTCCTATCTTCCAGCTCAATAGCGATGTCTAGATGTTCCTGATGGCATCTAATTGCTTCCTCGTACTGTCCCAGCAATAAATGCACCGCTCCAACGTTACCTAACTCGCGCGCCTCTGACAAACGGTCTTCTAGTTCTTTATACATGACTGATGCTTTCTTATGACTGTTTAGAGCGTCACTGTAGTCGCAATCCGCTACATAAATATGTCCTAAAGAGCTTAACGCCAAAGCCGCTGACTTTCGGTCCTTGAGTTTCATGGCGATATCCAGTTGTTTTCGATGATGTTCTAAAGCTTTTTCGAAGTTCCTCTGAGCATAGTAAGCTCCTCCGAGGTTTCCGTGCGCTCTACACTCTCCTGCCTTATCGCCAAGTGACAGGGAAGTCTCAAGGTCTTGTTTCATGTACTCTTCAGCTTTGCGGATATTACCTAATTTCCAGTAGGCAGTACTGAGAGCTGAGATCACAGATCCTCGTAGTCTGAGACCACAGGCATCGATCTTGAGAGCGGCTTCCAGGCATCCAACAGCAATAGCAATATGACCAATTGATAGCAGCTCTTGCCCAATCACAGAGATGATTACGAATGGGCTTCGATCTAATTTCATGGTCTTTAAGTGTTCGCATATTGGTTCTAGTGTTTCTGTTGAGTAAAACAGATAGAATAGTAGATTACAGATATCGCATCTTGACATGGAATTGAGGCAAGGGTACACCTTTTGCATTGCACTGACCCATTTGCCTTGTTTACATGACATCGCATCCCGCTTACATAGCTTATGTTTGACAGCAAGCTCAACAACGTACTGCGAAACTATTTCCTAGCTTGTTTCATACACAATTAGTTTGGGGTGTCAACAATGATGTATATTTAAGGGTTAATATAATGATTTTTTCGCGCCACGTTGGATGGACTCAAAATTGCAAATTAATTGAAAGGCTGCAACTCAGCAGTGACTGCCTGAGTAAATATTCTTAAGGATTATTTACCAAAACAATAAGCAACAGAAAGAGCCCTGTATGCTAATTTAGACGACTAGTACAAGGGATAAAGCATTTTCCATGATATTTGTCATTCAACTTCAGTTAAAAATCCTCAAGGGATTTCATTTCGCCAAAAACCTATTTTCATCATGCTTATTCCTTTAAGGATGAGAAAATAAGAACTATACACCAGGTCAATTGCTTCTGGACGCTCGCCTACGAGGCTGTCCCTTAAAATCTACTTTTTTCCATCATCCAACATGGCTGCCGTAGAAAAAGGCCCATGCAGCCTACATATGTAGGACAGGGAGCGGCGCTAATCTGGTGCACACCGCATGTTTTCATTAAAGTATTCTCATACCTTTCAGGGGTGACTTCATTGCTGCATCCAATAGGGTATTAAGAAGTTGAGGACTCTTGTCGTCGTGCGCAAGCGCAGTGGAGAAAGCAGCGAGTGCTTCAGCATGTCGTCCAAGGCACTGTAAAGCAACACCTTGCCTGTAGTGGGCCTGAGAGAAAAACAACAAACAAAAATGATTACAAATGTGAGAGTAATATACTGTTAATTCCTTTAAACATCGACCTCAAAATCTTACTGCGCTGTGTTCTGGAAAATCCTAACAAATACCTAACAGTCATTTTCGTACCCAGAGTTCCTATAGGGTAGCGCCGAGGAGCTCTGGGAAGAGGAATGCCCAATACAAATGCTCGATACAAATGTGTTACTCACTAAAGAAAACGAATAGAGAAGTATGAATTCCAAGTCTTAAGTCTCAGAGTTTACATACGGATAAATACATTGTACATCAAGAAGTCCTTTGTTGTGAAAGTTCAAAGTAAGACATTATACGAGTAATGCTCACAAAAACGTTTCATCACTAGATTAAGCCATACTAAATTGACAAAGGCGGGGGGTTCCCCCTCAAGTATAATCCAACTGAGAAAGCCGCTCGTTTGAGACAAGAAATGCGATATCTTTGCTTAATGTACACTTGTTTCACTCAGTACAGCTGGATAACCTGCCGCCGAGTATAGAAACCACGAAACAATGATATGAATTAGGAAATTTCCAGAACTAGTCGACCAACGCTAAGTTAAATCAATTTATGCCAGTCAACCTCCACCTGACCTATTAGTCAACTACCAACAATTCTTTAACACTGCCAGGTTTTTTTATTAATTCCGGCGAGAAAAGAAAATACAATTCTAACGTCGGTCACATACTGCGATACTTCCATTTCTCTGCACGAGTTTAGACCTTAATGGTTCGATATTCACAACCCCTTTCACTAACCATCATCGGTTAAGCGGGGAGTTGAACAGAGTTCCATAGGTTAGGGTAAAAAGGCTACTCTAAGAACTCCCACATAGACTTTAGAGGAAATGGTGTGATTTTTGGCGGGCTTTTGGACGCGCGCGCCACCAAAAAAAGGGAAAAAAGACAACTTTAAAAGGATGATAATAATAACAAAATAAACAAAAAGCAAAAAAAAAAAAAAAAAAAACAGAAAATACAAATGAAAAAGAAATCCCAGTAGCAAGATATTCGGTTTACAACGAGATTTTACCCCCCATGCAAAAGAAAGATGAGTGTAGAAAAATCCCAAAACTTATCAACGTATCGTTCGGAGATCTAAAGAATGTGATAACTGATTTATAGTTTGACTAATGTGAGCTGTTTCGTGGGGCCATATAATAGAACGCACTAGTTAATCCTTGTTAAACGACAACTGAAGTTCAATGATAACGTTATCTATAAGTCATTTATTCCTAGATCATTAAATAATCACGTCAAAAGAGAAAACGATAAGTTTTATAAGACGTTATACGGAAAGGTATTATAAGGTTTAAAAAAAGACATTACAGGCTCTAAAACGTATGCGATAATGGAGTGGAAAAGGGTCATCCACTATTGCGTCAAAACAGGGGAGCCATCAAAATAATTGAAAAAATAATCAAGTTGTTAGAGAATGTGATAATATTGACAGTATTTTAAGTCCTCTTAACGGATATTCAAAAAAGTGTAATGATAAACTAATGCTAATGTGATACAAGAAAAGAACCTGCGGTATGAGCATCCAAGTCACTATTTCTTAACATTCTTTTCCGCTTAGAAAACGAGTTTAATTTTATATTTTAAATTGAAACGACAAGTGAATGGCTTTTTGTTTGACAACGATTCTTGTTGACACACAAATGGTTTTGCCGAGGTAAGAAATTGGCTTAATATTCCAAATGCTCAAAACAAACTGTACGACGTGAAACTCTTACATTATACTTATGGCTCGTATAAAAGAACTCGAATGAGATAGAGAAATTGTGCCATTAGAATAAGTAGTTAACGACAGCTTTTGTTCGGCAAAATTGTTCGTCTTGATAAAGAAATAAGCTTTGTAGTGCACTCGGTTAAAAGAATAAACTGTATTAGAGATTACATAAACTAAATATGATGGTTTTTTGAAGATATAAATGACGAAAAATGGTTTAAAATTCTTATTTTAACAGGCTTTTTGCGTTGCTCTTGGAAACTACCTGTCGCGGTAACGCCAGGAAAGACAATCTTTACTTACGTTGACAGTAGCCAAGGCGGTCATAGCTGTATTTTTTCCACTTCTAATTAGATTAAATTAGGGATTTTCTTCCTGACTTACCCAGCTATTGATTCCAAAAACATTTCCTTTCGGAGGTGAACTGTTCAGAGATTTGTTATAAATAACATGGCGTTTCATTTTGGGCCCATCTCGGCTCTAACTCAGGTCCAAAACGAGCCTCCAATAAAACAAGGTATCAAAGAACCAAGCTAGTGCCAAAATGCCAAGATTGAGGCATAAGTTGTTTGAGTCTTGCTGGTATATAAACAAACCTACAAACAAACTACGCTACTCCAAATAGCATGATATAGTAGACTCTCCACCGGATACTGTGGTAGTGTTAATTAAACCTCTTCAGAATGTACCATGAACGAAGCAACCAAGTTCACGAGTTTGATGGTTAAAAACGATGAAGTTCCTCGTCGAGTTAACGAGCAAAAGACGCAAGGCAGGTCTAAAACAGTGCGAATATGGTCTTTGCTTTGGGTTTAACCTTATTCGAAGGCCATAACAACATATCAAGTGTAGTATTTCGGCAGTAGTTTGGCTATGATTTGCCACAACAGGTCGTCTTTGGGCGGTTGTAACTCCTTGAATGTTAAATCCACAGTCAATAATGTTTACCACACTCGTGACTTACAACACGATTGCTCTGCCTTTGGTTACCTTTAGATATCGTTTCCCGTCGCTTCTATTTCCGATATTATCGAACAATAATCTTTAACTATGGCGCTAATGGCGCAGAATTTCCAGCACATGAGTGCAGTCTCTGATGGCAGTCTTCAGATGGTTGTTATACGAATCAATTTGAGTCCTCAACGTTTACACAGACAAATCCTTACGGAATCCAACTTTGCTAACTGAAATTTTATAGGCTCCTTTCTCGTTAAGGTAAACATTGAAGGTAAACAAAATTCCGTATTAAATTTTCTGACAAAGAGACTTCTAAACAAAAACTGAATCAAATTATTATTATCCTTAAGATAAAAATAGCATAACTTGGATAACAAGAGTTCGTTTTCAAAGAAAGGTATAGATAAACAGAGGAAATGAAGTATTTTAACAGTTCTATGAGAACAAATTGATGAGATATCTTGGTTTCTTTGGGGCGAATAAACTGTCATCGCTTCTGGCCCATCATGACGTCATGGGCCAAGCGGTCAAAGTAACAAAAGACTGAAAACGCACAACTTTTCTTTTGGAATAACTAAGCAAACAAATTGGACAAAAAGTACGCTAGAGAGGTCAGAGATCTTGAATGGACAGAAATACTTACCCTTGACAATATATAACATGATAGTAATATTTGAACAATAGGTTAAAATGGATTGAAATGAAAAAAATTCAGACTAAGTGACAAACTGACTACTATGGTGCATGAAAGAGGTCCATTTTGTCAAATATCCATATAAATAGCTTTGTCAGGCTAAAGAAAGACTATAATTACTATAAAATGGCGTTTTGAATCGGTAATACGAATTTTTGTGCTATCTTAACAAGTGTATTACCAAGGAAGCGACAAAAGTTGCACACTCTTACCTCGACCATCGTTTTCCTCTATTGCGCAATGGCAGCTGGAAACAATTCTATGCGCATTCTGGAAAAAATAGTTTGACTTCTAATTCGTGAAATTTCGAGCCACAATCAAATTAAAACTGTTGATTTACGACGGAATTCTCACGAGCTTTAGTTTTTGTTCAAAAGGAAAACGCCAACAATCAATAAGAGATACAGATGAGGCATCAATGGCTACAGGGAAAAGACTTATGCCAACGATGTTAAAGCTTTGCAAACTAAGGTTGATCTATACCAACGATTAAAACATGGGACATTTTAGTTTTCTCGAATCAAAAAATCCTTTATTGAAATAATAATGAGAACGCAATAGGAGTCTCTTATGTGCTTCAGCGCTAATTTGAAAAATAATGCATCCTGTTCCTTAAGTTTTGTCAAATTCTCCTCCCTTAAAAATTAATGAATTTCCTGCTGGCATTTTCTCTTTCTTTCGAAAAGGAGTAACTGCCAGAAGAGAAAAAAATAAACTCATGCAACCTGAATTAAGTGAAAATGAAAATCTCTAAAAATAGCTCTTTAGTTCAGCTAACGAGACAGCATGGTTTCTCTTACATGTAGTGTAGCCGAGTTTTAAAAGATTTGAAAAAAATCTTCAAAACAAAATTAAATTTAGTTTTACTTGCGACGAAAAATACGTTTGAATATTTTATACCGAACAGTCCAATACTCGTTGTAAGATTTTGGCTCATCCGTGCTGTTAGTTAAATTAAGTTTTTTCGAATATAAATGTTTTAGCGGGAAGTGAACCTGTCTCTTTACTACTTGACAGCTGAATATCAAAGTTAAGCCCAAAACAAACGGAACTCAATTGTTCAAACAATAAGAGGAATATAACCAATTGAAGTGCATTGAAAGCTTGAGTAGGGCATGCAAATATTTTTATTGAGCGTTAGAAAATCTTATCCTCTAATGTATCCTCTAATGTATCGACTTTTAGATTTTGTTTTTAATTTGAATTTTTTCAAAATGTTGGTGGCGCTATTACTGTTTGTCGGCCATATTGCACTGTGTTGACGAGAATTAAAGTAGTGTAATGTTTTCCAATCCAGACCACGTCTTTCTCTTGACAATAAGATTCTGTGCTTTAACATTCATCCATATCAATGTATGTAATGTTTCTCAAGCGTTACTGAGAAACAACGAAATAATTCTCAAGGGAAAGACACGTGGTCTAAAATGGTGGGAACCTTTATGAAAAACATGCATTCTCGACTTTCACATCCCCATAATGCCTTGGGTTTTTTTGGTTGGGGGGGGTGGGGGGAGGGAGGGGACTGTCCCAAATTTAAAGATTTCTAATCGAATTTATATTATTTATATTATACCTGTTTTTATCTGTACAATACTGATTATCAGTTTATTCCAAGTTATTTTTGCGTGTACAGATCATGAAGAGTTTTGGTCTTACAGAAAATATATTGACTTACGGAAAAATGTTTAAAATTTTCCTTAAACGTCTTCAAGCTTCTATCTTTTTCTGTTTTTTACTTCTTCATTTTATCTTTAGATACCAAACAAGGTATTTTCAACATTGTCTGATCAGCCTCAGCAAAATAAGTGGGTTTTTACCCTCTGGTTATCCCCCAAAGACACAAAGGATTATGGGGATATGAAAGTCGAGAAATTGAAAAAATTCCGAAAAAAAAAATGATATGAATCAACTATCTCAAGTTGTCTGCAGAGGAACATGAAAAGCATGTCAAAAGACATGACAAAATGTCTGTGATTGAAAACTAAATGGAGGGACCGCAAAAAAACATGGACAAGACAGCACTACATTTTTTTAATGTGCAGCATAAGCATTAAAAGGTAAGCACATTGACTAACAAAGTAGGCGGAAAGGATAGATATCTAAGAGCTACTTTGAAAACGACAATTAAATGCTCCTCTTGCCTGACGAGATTTTCTAAAGTAAACTAAGCTTACGTTTTACGAAAGCAAAAAAATAGGTAACTTTGTTTGCCAGTTTCTTTCAACATGAAGATAACATGACTTCATAGTGCAAAACGCTAAAAAATGCTAATACAATATTTTAAATCAAGCTAACTTAACTTTCTTATACATGTATGCTACAGAAGAAAGGATTTTTAAACATTTCTATGCTAAAACTTGTCTTAATCTTTCACAGCTTAAGGGATACTTCTATTTTAACACAAATAAATCATGCTTTTACTATAGCAGATATATGAAGTCAATAAATGCTTACGTTTAGCAGTCTACAAGTCTAGGCATTATTATCCTCTGAATACAACGTCCTCAAAATGGTAGTTCATTATCAGTGGTATATAAGATTCTCCTTAGCAATAATACACATTAATAATATACATTCTTCTGTTAATAAGATTACTGAACTGCAGGTAATAAGTTTTATGGCATATATATAGCCTTAGGGAAAAATGGAAGTCCCATGGGGGCATACCCAGGATTTTTGCAATAGAGGTACCAGTTGCTGCTGCGTCTCTTCCGGACCTGATTTCACAAATAAAGGCATGGCAAATGCCATGCAGAGCTTAAGATTTGTTCACTAAGTGGCTGTTTAAAAGCCTCAGGATCCAAGACCTGACACAAACTGAGCATACATGTATAAATCAAAGACCTGAACAAGTGCTGAACAAAGTTTAATTCAATTTGATCAATCAGAAAAAGTTAATTTTAGCCTGTACATTTTCAACAAAAAACACACACAAACACAACACACAACCGCAACAACAAAACAGACTGTTTGCTTACAAAGATTTCTTCATTTTCTTACTTAGGGTTATGGTCATGTTTACATTATGTTCTAAGTTCAACAATCCCGGATTCATTCTCACAGCTTCAACAGCTTGGAGGCACTCTTAATTTGTTGATAAACAAGTAATAATCATGGCTTTAATAATTTTTCATTAGATTCTTCACCATATATTATTTACGTATAGCTTCATACTTGGTCAAACAACTTGTATAAGAAATCTATATTATATCAATAGAAAAATTTGGTGAGTTCTTAGAAATTTCTGTAAACCATGAAAAAAAAACTGCCGTAGATAATTAGTTTAATCAATTGGTTAAAAAAAGTGTTACAGTAAACTGTCAGTGTTAAATTGATCAGATCCAGTTACATTTCTAAGTATTAATCAACTGCATTCAATTCATCATTCAGACCTGCCTCTATTCCCCGCACATCAGTCGAATCGAGTTTTTACAGTCTTGGACACGCAGGGAATGGGGCAACTTTCAAGTGGCTGCACACTGGGAGAGGAAAAACCTCCTTTTCCTCTCCCAGTGTGCCACTTCAAAGGCGCCACTATTCCTGGCGCATCTAGCTAAGACCAGAAAAACCCGACTGGGCTGGGTCTGGAGGGAAAAGAGGGACTGTTTACAGTCTACAAAATGATGAAGACAATTTTTATCCAATATACAAGTTTCTTATTATTAAGTATATTATTGCTTATTTAACAAATAAAACAGCTTTTTTGTGCTCCATTTAGTAATAAAGCACACAGAAAATGGTATGAGCAGGAAAGAAGAGTTAGGGGAAAGATGGTCACAGGATCTAGCAGCACTTCGTGCACGCAGATGGCGTCAGCACTGTGCTATGTTCACTAATAAAGCACAGTTTTTCAACCAATGAGTGTGCACATACTATCTTAGGTATAAAGTAATATTTGATGATTAATATTAATTGCATATACAAATATTCATTTAAACATCCAGCCAGATGGCATAATGATGTCATAGACATTAAAAAGGATATAGTTTCCAGATTAACTATCAAGTCAAGTGTACGCCAAGGAGCTAATGAAAGACTACCTTCATCTGCTTAAAATCATGTCAAATGGGAATGCTGTGAGTTGAATAAAGAAGTGCTTTTCACCATTAAAACGTGATGAATCCTGCTGCTAATTATCAATTGAAAGACATCCTGAGTGGGCAAAACAGTTGATTTTGCATAATTAAAACAAAATTTTGAGTCTTAGGATTTTCCAATCAGCATATAATCTTTCAACACTGCTATCTTTTAATTGCAATATTTCTACAGACTGATATTTTTATCTGAAACTTAATCTCTCGAATACTTAAGCTTCCTTTGGGAAGTCCACTCAAGGGTTTTTTGGCCTACAGGAAATGGTGACCCGCTTTAATTTGGTGATGGCTAGCATGGAACTCCCTTGGAGATGAGAAGTCAAAGTAGTAAAGAACTTGTGCTTTAAAACATGGAGCAAAGATCCATGCAGGAAGAATTATGGAGTTTGATGACAGTTACACTGAGCAACCGTCAAGCATTTGAGTTAAGTTTCTTGACTTAGTTACGCTGGACATGCAGAGATTGCATCAATGCAGTACTGCAAAAAGGACTGACAAATGCATTTTTAAAATTTTAATTTGTCCCAGGAAAAAACTTTACTTGTGTTGATATGGGATTCTTAAATATAGAGGTGTTACCCACAAAACAATGCTTTCGAATCTGAGCAGTTATGTTGGTTTTTCTTGGGGGTAATGTTTTCCCATTTCAGTCCACATGCCAATATCTTGAGAATAAGATTCTTGGCTTGATTTGTATCCACTTTCATGTGTCCTCTCATACACAACCATTAAACAAAGAAATGATATTCTAGGGAATGATACACTATTTGAAATGGGAAAATGTATGTATGTTTTGCAATTCAATGAGATGAACATCTTTCCTTGATGGCCATAACATTCCTAAAATTACAGAACTAAGAAGCAAGGAAATTCTTCTTCAATTTAATATTGTCATAGAAAGGTCTGGTATGTCATACCAAAAACCTAATAAAAATATACATTATATATATATATATATATATATATACACCACACACACACACACACACACACACACATACATATACTGTGGTTTGCATAAACTTTGACCATCCATATATATATATATATACAAGTATATCAAAAATACATCAGAAATTATGGGATTTTATACCTGATATTTTTTCAGAAAACCCTAGTGATAGACAACTTGAAAATAATATCAGGGATCACATCCCATAATTTTCGATATACTTTTGATATACTTGTATATATGCACAAATGGTCAAAGTTTATGAAAACCACAGTATATACTAATAAAGCCATTTTTAATTCGTTAAAATTCCATTTTGTAAGAACTTCTGTTTCAACTAATGTCACAACCAAAATTCCCAAATACCTAAATGCCAATAAACATGACAGCTAGCTTCATTGATGCAGTACATTCATGTCAAGCAATGATTAAGTTTTTAGTAACTTTATTATCTCAATAAATAAATAAGGGGTTTGCTAATTAATCAGCTTTCATGATAGTGGTAGTGATTACTATCACGGGTATTATTTTGATTAAACAGAAAATATTATTTGATTGACAACCAATTAATGAATAGCTATGAGATATACTGATGAACTATTTATGAAAAAAATAATCATATAAAAACATTATGAAGTAATGTATAAAAAAGTATTGCTCCCTGGGTATCTATTTGGCATATATATCAGGTACCACATTCCAACAAATATAACTTCAGAATTATAAATGATAACGGCATATTAGTGTCATGATAAAATCAGTAACTGTCTGAGTTCTTATATGCAACAAATAAGACTACTTGTAGCACTGACAAACAAAATAATTAGATACAGAATATTATATTTATCTTTTGATTCAAAAAATAGTTGTGCTCTTTATGATAAACTTTTGGCATACGTTGTTAACTCTAAGCTTTGTGTCTAATTGCAGGGGAAAATGTAGCCAAAAACTTGATAATGTAAGTCAAGCCTTTTATTAGACGAGATGTCAGTTATGTTACCTATGATTTGGTTAATAACTGAAGATTATGGATACTATTTTTTACTAAAAATTAGAAAACTATATGTGAAAATTTTAAAAAATACAAAGGAAGCAAACCATGATCTAGTTAACTAGACTGATACATGTATGTTAGTGTAGCCCTGGGGGCTTTCATAGATAGGATCATGACACATAACAAGGTATTGACCCTAGAAACCATAGCTCTACAGACATCAAAGGATACCCTGTGAAAGATATTGATAATAGTGCTGACAGGATAGCAATTTACATTGAAGAGCTGAATAACAAATATAGAAAAGTATTAACCTTTCTTACTGTATAATGAAGGATCTAATACAGTACAGCATCAGAAGTGAATTGAAAAAGAATGAAATTGTAACAAACCACTCCTGTGATTTATAATCAATTAATGGTAAAGCCTATTTTCAATAATCAAATTAAGTTGGTATGTTATACCTTCAACTTTGTTCTTTTTTATACAGGGATGTTGTTTATGACTGGTATTTTTAAATGCTTTTTTAATGCCAAATGATTATTAAAATTATATCAGTCTTGTTTGGTAGTTCTGATGGCTGTCATCTTACATAGATGAAACACTTTCACTAGATAGAAAAATGTACCTTCAAATCTCACCTTCAGATTAATTAAAACCAGATGTCTGACTCGGGTTAACTTCACCCTTTAGAACACTTTGTCATGATAAAATACAGAACAAAACTAAGGTTTCCAAACTAAACATTTAATTTAGAGTGCGATCATGATAAAGAATCAAATCTCATTAACCATCTAACATGGAATCCTGGCATAACTCCTAAGGAAATAGTTTATTAATCATCAAATAATTGGCTTTGGAGAGATACACCCCTACAAGGGTAGCACATATGTTTTATTCATTATCCTATACTAATGTCCACTGATCTGTTAGATTAATAGTACTGCTTATGGTAAAGGCTTGTCTTTTGCTGGACTTTTCAGCTATGCAGATGTCTAGGATCGCATTCTTAATACAAATGTTCGAAATGACTCATTCCAATGAAACTTCCAAAGAAAGAAAGAACTTAACAGAGCATATTTTACTATACATAGTGGTAGGCAGTGATAAGCAACTGCAAGCAAGAAACTCAGCTCATACTACAGTTAAATGCTAGGGAAAGCACAAGATAAGGATCAGAATTTTAGTGCTTCTGTTCATGTCAAAGAGAAACCTAGGCTTTACTTTTTCATAGCACAGCTTATCGCTTCAAAAAAAGGCAATGATTAATATTTGTTAATCAATATTAGTACTATATCTAAAGCATTGTAACAAAGGGGTGTCAGTAACTGTCTGGCAGGACTTTTCATTTGAAAACAAGCATATATGAGGTAATGTGGTCAAAGACCAAAGTTTCTAAAGCGAAACTGAACCCAGTTTAATTAGCAGTGCTTGAAAGAGATTTTTTATACAAGTTGTATAAGAGGGTTAAAGTGAAGTAAAATAAATTTAAAGGGGTCTTAGTAACTTTCTGGCAGGACTTTTCAGCTTTGAAAGCAAGCATATATGAGGTAATGTGGTCAACGACCAAAGTTTCTAAAGAGCAACTGAACCCAGTTTAATTAGCGGTGCTGAAAGAATGAGACTGTTTATACAAGTTATATAAGAGGGTTAAAGTGAAGTAAAATAAAGCTTTATTTTTTCAGGAAAGAGTTTCTATCATCTCCTGGTTCTTCTAAATGACACTCTTTCATGAAAGAGTTCTTAAATTGTAATGGGAATTTTTCTTGTTAAAAAAAAGTCAACATGTTAGTACATGTTATGACTCAGATTCCAGAGAGATCTGATATAGGCATATGCTGTACACTGTATTTAGTGATTGTCTGGCTCAACATAATGGAAGAACATTACATATCCAAAAAACCAACAACAAATCCTTCATCAATCTGCATTAAACATAGAAATAAAAAGATACTCTTATCTTGTTGCTAATCACGAATTTGCCAATAATAAAGAGAAAAACATTGATTTACAGCTGATATCGAAATTAGTAACACTGCATTGAGTAATATCAAATGTAATGCTCATCCGTGAAAATACAACTGGCTTCCGTAGCAAGTCACGAATGCGTCGACTGATTCCTTAAATAAATAATCCTGATCCGATCTACAGGTCCTTCTTGGATTATTCTGTTTATAGAGACCTCTCACTTGATCATGATATAATCGAATAATCCGACACACAGTGCTTTGAGATACGAGTGTGGATATTCTAAAATAATTATGACAGTTTGGTGTCCTTTTGTTTAAGCAACTCGAGGCATTTTCTGATTTCTGACTAAATAAAAGCTCCAACACTTCTTTCTCCAGAGGTCAACAATGAATAAACCAGGCGTAAAAGCAGTCTGTCTTTGAAAGCGAATTGTTTGCTTTGGGTTATTGGATAAATCGGTGAAGAAAGAAATTTCTTTATAGATATGTTTATTCTAGGTTTCTTGTCTTAACAGTACGATACCAAAACAACAGCAAAAATCCAAGGAATGTTTTCTCTTTCGGCTCTCCAGGGTTCTTCAAAACTTTTAAAAGTCAAAGACAATTAAATTTTACTGTATCCTTCAGTTTTATTTTTCTCGACGTCAAAATAAAATGAAGAAAGACGTCGAACCGTGAACTATTTTGAGTGAATACTAATTTGCGAAATTACTGATAAATGATATCCCGGGGAAAGCCACTTCAAAAGCGGTACTTGAATATAAATAAAGACGATTAAAAAAACTATAACTGGGAGGTAAGGGAGAAAATGTAAAGCTTTTCTATGAGTAGTTTAGTGTATAAACTCATCTCTGTCGCTTTGTACAGCATTACATATCACGTTCGGTATTGGGTTGCCTACGTGACAGAAAACAGCCCGAGGTCGACGGTCTTACCTTGGGCCATAGTGGCTGAAGTTTTCCAGCGATCTTCCCATCTTCTAAAGCTTTTTCAAAGTCCAAAATTCGTATACAAGCAGCCGATCTATTGCCGTATAAGACATGATTATTAGGATCTAGTTCGATAGTTTGGGTGTAGAGATCAACGGCCTGTCTGAAGTCACCACGGGAACAAGCTGCTCCTGCGAGTTTGGCTTTTTCTTGAAGACCTGGACGGCAATTTGAAGTTGTTAAATCGACCTATTTAAAAGAAAAAAGATCATTAAATCTACCAAACTCTTAAAATCGACTTCTTAAAATCCTAATTCAGCTTCAAGCAGATGAGGAAGTTTAAGGGCATGACATAGGTATACGTTTTTGGGACCCTCGCGAAGTTGATGAGTTCGCAACGTAGAATGAAATTCATAATAAGTGTATAGTTTACAAAAACATAATGAATTCCTCATTTTAAAATTTATAAAACGTAAAAAAACGAAATCGGGTAACTATAAACATTGCAGAAACCAAGAACAACCATCAAATGATCAGTAGATCGGAGAAAAGGAGTCCTAAAGTTTATCAATATGAACAACAATTGGCCGAGTAATGACGCTAGGAATGTGAGATCCTTCAAATCACTTACGCTGCTCTCTCTAAAAGTTGACGGTTCAGCCATTTAGCCTGCTCTCTGGCAAGGCGAAACTATTAAAGATCTTCCCTGAGCTATTTTCAAATGCATCGGAGATCACTAAAAATAGTTTGATGGAGTCCATTATTGGAGACCCTGCGAAGAACTCCTGGAGTTGTCATCCATGTTGTAGCAAATTTGTATGCAAACATTGGTTCAGCCCCCTATGTGACGTCACACCGATAACTGACACTTTTCCTGGCCGCCATTGCCACTGAAATTCTTGTTTTGTTTCCATTTCTTTCCTCTATTCATCTCATTCTCTTTTTATATGGGAAATACCCCCTCCCCCCCCCAAAAAAAAACATTTTTACAATCACAGCAGTCGCTCCTTCAAAAAAAGAGGTGAAAAGATGAGAATATTAGAATGGAAGAAGAAAAGGAACTAAGGTAATAGCATAAATAATAGAATACATTGAAATAGAACAGAGTAGATTAGAGTGGAATAAATTAGAGCAGTGAAAATAGAATGGAATAGAGAGGAATGGAATGGAATGCGGCATATGCAGTGGAATAGAATGAACTGGGATGCATGAAAGGAATGAAACTAAGAAAAAAGAAATAGAATAGTATTGAATACGAGATAAATGGTAAGGAAAAAAGAAGGAGAAACTGTTCTTGTTGAGCAAGGCGAGAGCAAGGCCACAAAACTGATTTTCCGTTTCTTACATGGGCTGCCTGTGGTATAGTCGTCAAGGGGGGTGGTACAGGTGACGGTGAGTCTGCAGTTCTTTGTCAGTCGGTCAAGTAACCAGTAGACTTGGAAATATTTTGACAGCCAAGAATAGAAAAATATGTACCAGTATGTCCTTCCAGTCGTCTTACCTCTAGTAGGAGGCTATATTTTGAGTTCAGCGATATTATTTTACCGTCCTGAGCTTATTCATACGAAGAAAAAGACAAAATTTCGATGTCGGCATATCAGTCATCGCGGAGGTACTCGTTTCGAAAACGTCCTCATATTTATTCCTTTTCTTTGGATTTTCATAAGGCTGCAAACAGCAAATAAGCTATTTGCGAAGATACTAGGGATTTGAAAGGCGTTATGAATGGGTACTGGATAAAACATTGCCCTTTTATACGCAAGTATTTATGTGACGATACCCTTTAGTACTTCCAGCTTTCGACCTTTGGGACACATCTCATTAATGATTTTTTGATATATTTTAAAACTTAATTGACTTTGTTGCAGGAGCAGGCGAAAATCGTGAAAATACCATGACAGCATTCCGACAGTAAGTAATAATGGGAAAAACTCATGACCCTCTCAAAGCTTTTGACTCAAATTTCTTCCCAAGGCTGTTCTACTATATACCCTCCTCTCCCTAGCCCTCATGGTTAATGTGGAAATATTCGGATTTGTATAATTAATTTTGTTTGACTCAAATTTTAATTCTGTATTTAATGCCAACCCCCATAGGATAAAAAATAATGTAGCAATTGCAATATTGAGATTTGTGTAAACATTTTTATACTCAAATTGACTAACAGCATTTTTTCTCTCCTCTCATCCAGTTGATATGAAATAGTGACGTAGAAATGATGTCACTGCAAAACTGAGATTGTCATGAAGCTTGAAAAACTTGACTATTGAAAAATAAAAAATATAAAAAATATATAACTAATTTCATATTGTGCCATTATTATTATTTAGCGACATTATTTTTCTATTTGGTAGCTTGCAAATCCATAATTTCAAGAGAAAAAATGACACCTCAGTTTTCTAATTCTCCCAATTCTGATTGACTAATGTGTTTTCTCAGATCAGCAGGATAAAGATTGATAGCAACAGCGAGTTTTATATGAAACCTTTTTTTGTGTCTGTTTTGCTATGAACCCCCCCCCCCTCACCCATAGGATTATTGTGACAAATTTGAGATTTTTAACAATGTTTTTCAGTGCCATAGAGAATGGAAGTGAGATGTTAGAAATCGACTTGCAATTAACTGCAGACAATCAAGTTGTAGTTTGTCATGATGATAATTTGTTGAGAGTGGCAGGTTTAGATTGCAATGTTTCTAAACTCAATTATCAGGTAAAAGTATAGAGTCAATATTGATATCTCCCCCCCCCCTTCCCCCCCCCCCCCCCCCCCCCCCCATCAAAATCTCCTTTTGATTGGATGACGGCATGTTATATGGCCAACATCACAATGTTTTAACTTCCAAAATGTTAACCACCCTAAAAGATAAAATTATACTTTTATTAATAAATATCTAAAAAATATTTTAGGACCTTCCACCGTTGATGAGAAGAATCCCTATACAGTTTCATCCAGGTAATTAATAAAGTTAGCCACTTACTGTGTGGACACACTTACCAGGAACCACATGACCAATCAGATAACAATAAACTAAAAAGAGATTGAAGTGAGAATAGTGTTAGCCAATCAGATTATCAATGATGTTCTTATGCTTGCTCTTATTACACCTTTTGCTGTTCATTAACAGAAAATGTACATTCATTTGTGCCAATAGTTGTATCAATAACGTGTAATGTAATTTCATCAACACCACGAGTAACATCATTAGCGTGGATCAACTTTCAATAACGATAATTGAATATGCGTGTACATTCATAGGCATCAATAGACAATCAATAGCGCGTTTGTACATTCATATGCGTGGAATGTATTTTCTTGTGCGCGAAAGTAGACTTCAATAACACGAATTGACAAACGATTGCATTTATGGACAATCATTTTCCCAAAAGTGAAAATTCATTAGTGCTATTAGCATAACCATTGACAATCTATAACGCGTTTGGACAATCATGAGGGTCAATGTTATATTCTATAGCGTGGTTCGACAAACATTTGCATGATTCAAATGAACAATAAGAGAAATAAAACAATCATTAGCGATGTTCTTTTTTATCACTTTAAGACATATAAATAATCCTCCAAAAGGGGTTACATCATAGTTTACATTTATATGCATTCTTTAAAAAAACATAATCGAGCCAAAGCAGAATATAAAAGCCGATCGGTCAATACCGCAGGCGCCTCAGAGATGTAGAAAGTGCGTTAGAGGGCTGTGTACTACAGTATGCCACCGCGAAGAAATCGAATACTGTTAGAACAGCGTGAAAGAATTGTAAGGGCTTTTGAAGATGGTAACGAGGACTACTTAATGGTTGCAGACACGATAGGAGTCAACAGATCGACAGCAAGAGGCATCGTGTCAAGATATATAAGAGAAGGAAGAATTGCAGAAAGACCACGTGGCGGTCGAAACCATGTCAGTGTTGAAGATACTATGAAAGATTGTCTTAATGACATCATCAATCAAAGCTGCCTGTTGACACTGGCGCAGATAAACCAAGAATTAAGGCAACGCCTTCCTGGAAAACCTAGGATATGCGCCCGTACAGTGGCAAGGACACCTGAAGGGATGTTGTATAGAGTGAAACTTGCTAGACCTCTTCCAGCAGAGAGAAACCGACCAGATGTCATACAGAAACGTGTTGACTAAGCAAACTGGTTCATGGGCCACGCAGTTGTACACCATAGTGTTTTTGTCGATGAATGCGGATACAACATGTGGACTTCAAGAAGCCAAGGAAGGGCCAGGAGAGGAGAGAGAGCTTAGAGGCAAGTCTGCGGTCAAAGAGGAAGAAATGTGACGATCGCCCTCGCAATTTCACCGACAATGGGCATCGTCTTCCACTCTTCAATTATAGGGGGGATGAACGCACAAGGTTTTCAGACTCCCTTGCACAAGCACGACTTAATCTAGATCCAGATGAAAACGTCATCTTTATCTATGATGGTGTACCAGCTCATCATAATGCCGCCATTCCCGCCCCGAACACTGAACTCAGGAAACTGCCTCCATACAGCCCGTTCCTAAACATTGTTGAACAAGCAATTAGTTGACTTAAAGCAGCAATCAAAGCCGATATCAGCCGTCCAGAAATCCAACAACGGATGAACGACCGGGCTGAGGCAAGACGACAAGGGATTGCTTTAGGTCACTACAGAACACAGCTGCTATTGAAAGGGTTCCAGAGAAATGTGGCAACTATCACTGTTGCTAAAAGTGGTCAGTGGTTCAGATTTATGCAAACGTATTTGCCACGATGCATAAATGGCGAAGAAATTGAAGGCTAAAATAAAAGAACATCGCTAATGATTGTTTTATTTCTCTTATTGTTCATTTGAATCATGCAAATGTTTGTCGAACCACGCTATAGAATGTAACATTGACCCTCATGATTGTCCAAACGCGTTTTAGATTGTCAATGGTTATGCTAATAGCACTAATGAATTTTCACTTTTGGGTAAATGATTGTCCATAAATGCAATCGTTTGTCAATTCGTGTTATTGAAGTTTAATTTCGCGCACAAGAAAATACATTCCACGCATATGAATGTACAAACGCGCTATTGATTGTCTATTGATGCCTATGAATGTACACGCATATTCAATTATCGTTATTGAAAGTTGATCCACGCTAATGATGTTACTCGTGGTGTTGATGAAATTACATTACACGTTATTGATACAACTATTGGCACAAATGAATGTACATTTTCTGTTAATGAACAGCAAAAGGTGTATATCAATGGGTTATCTGATTGGCTGGTTCAAGATATTTAACTAAATGTCACAATATGATCAGTTAATGATCCCGGGGGGAGGGGACTCTGGGAAAAAAGTACCGGGGATTCTCGTCGGAAATTTTCAAAAAGACCCCTAAAAGATACCGGAACTCTTTAAAAAGGGCATGGCAGAATGATTTTTAACCCCTAAGAGATACCACAACAAATAATATTAAATTTTATAAGCCATATGGATGTGCGCTTCCCTCCTTTTCCAACACCCTAAGAGATACCATAAAATGCTGACTTTCAAAAATTCGCATTTAATACCCTAAAAGATTATTACCAAATCATGAATTTTTACCCCTAAGACATATGTTGAGCATCCCGGTACTTTTTTCCCAGAGTCGACCCACCCAGTTTAATGATAGTAATCTATCAAAGGTTGGAGTATCTGCTGTATCTGAGAGCTTGGTTGGTGTGCACCACTAATGATCAGTATGTTAGTAAAGTTGTTTTCTTACCAAAATTTCTTATGTTTTATGCTCTCAGGTGAAATATGCAGTCCAAAAAATGATGATAGGCAAATTCCTTTGTTGTCCAGTGTATTTGAAGCATTCCCAGATATACCAATCAATATAGACATCAAATTTAACTCTGATGAACTAATTGAAAAGGTAATAAGAATGTTTCTTTCTTCAATTTCTATGGATTCTGTGGTTACCATAGCAATGTTCTGTTGGTCTATTTCAAATCACAATCATAAGATTAATAATTGTTTGTTACTAATAGCTGTACATGAAAAGTTAAACAAACAATGCGTAGTTCCAGAAAATATCCATACCCATATCCATAAAAGGAGCCCCCTACACCCAAGAACTTCCAATTTTCTATTTTTTGCATATAAACTCTGTAGTTTTGTTCATTCTATGACCCCCTTCTCTCCAGAATTTCCGATTTCCTCTGTGGTTTAGGGGTATGGATATTTTCTGGAACTACACAATCTTATCTCAAGGAAAAAATACATTGAGTTACATTTGTGTGAGATTTCTTTTGATCTGAAGACGAATGTGTTTTATTCAACAGACAAATCAGCTTATATGTGAATACAACAGGGAACATCTCTGTGCATGGGGAAACGTCAACAGTGATATCACTGAAAGATGTCACAAACATGCAAGTATTTCAAAAACAGCCTTGAGCTTTAGAGACATCATACAGGGAGGTGGGGGTTAAAAACAAGCGCTACAGTAGGTTGCACGATCTTGAACTGATTAAAAGAGGAGAGATGTCTCTTAACTGTGCTGCATACTGTACCGAGAACACCAACTACAAGTTTTTGAAAAGTTCTCTTTAAAATCCTTCTAGTTAATGCCAACCAATTTATGTTTAGGCACTTTTAAAACCAAAAATATGTATTTTTGTACAAATTCTAATGATTAAGTGTTTAATCTCAATTGGCTAATTTGTATAAAAATTCATTCGGATGGCCTTAATAATAGGCTTTATTTCCAGAGGGTAAACACAAGACAGTAGTTAAAAAACACTGATGACTCTTTGGCCCTCTGTGGCCCTCTGTGGTTCTCGTAGTTGCACTGTAAAGCTTCATTTATATTATACGTGGGGTGAAGATATGGGTGGGGGGGGGGGGGGGGGGCTGTAAAAGTTAAAGTTTTAGAGGAGCAATCTTATCCTCTCCCCCCCCCCTCCCCCAAGCATATTTAATAAATTTTCCCTTATACAAGTCATAGCAAAATTAACTGAACAATAGAGCTTACATCACTTGGTTTTAAGGAGGCATGGTATGTGATCATAAATAGGCCATTTGCATTATGGCGTCATTTACTACCACTACCAGACTCCATTGCACACTGTCTTTTGTTCTGTTAATTAGCACCAATTGTCTCACTATTCCCATGAGGAACTACAAATTTGAATAAGAAAGAAAATTCATGAAGCATTTTGGTAGTGGTAGTAAAATGACGCCATAATGCAAATGGCCTATTAAAAAGGTTTCAACAATGCATGTTTTCTTCTCTCTGCAGAACCCGAATATCCCTCTTCTTTTCTCATTCCACCGCTGTGGAATTCTTCTCTTATTATTTTATACTGGTTTGCTGCCATTTGTACCTCTCAAGGAATCCTTTCTTGAAATTATGCTGCCAAAAGTTATGTTAAGGTTGGTTTGAAAATTCAATAATTAACTTGAAAGTAACATTCTTTCTTGAATATCTAAACCTTTGCTCTGTTTTCTTGTCAGACGTTTTGAGATTCCAGGATCTTTGAGGTTGATATGCTATCTCGCTGACTGGTATGACAGAAAAACTTTTCTTCGTTAATCCTTTAACTTCTCATTTCTTATTGTCAAAATATGAATTTTTTCAATTTTTTATTGATGTTCATTATAATTTTTAGGTTGTTGATAAGACCGTCACTTTTCAAACACCTCGAGAAAAGAGGAATCCAGGTAAAATAATTATTTAAATTTAATATGGTTGTTTTTAAATATGCAAGTTTCTTTAAGCAATATGGAACTAAAATTTTGAAAAAGAAACTGAATGTTTGAGAATCGAAAGGAATGCAGGAGTGGGTTTGACTGTAACATTTTTTAAAATAAATTACCTCAAGGGAATGTTATCCAAAACAGCTGTTTTGTCACTAAAATTTTCAAACAATATTTTCCTTTTTAGACGTATCTCTGGGTCTTGAATGAAGATGAAGAATTTGAACTTGCGTTTGATAGGCTCAAAGTAGCAGGGGTGATGACAGATTATCCAGTCAAGTTGATGGAATACTTAAAAACCAGAGATACTAACAATGAATCAAATCATTTGCTAAATTAAATCACAAATCCAGCTCCAATTTCAAGTTCTCTTTTGCACATTCTTAGCCTTGATATGTGTGATGTATTCAAATATTAATAGTTGTCTGTGGCTATGGTAAAGGCGTGCATAAATAGAGGATTTTACGTGGGCGCACGGAGATATGAAATTTATCTTCAAGTGTTGAAAAGATCTCACACAAGTGAGCGCAGCGAAATTTTTGTACCTCCAAGCGCCCATGTAATATTCTGTTTATTATATATCCATCCATAAAATCAACCTAACAAGTTTTTTATTATTATAAACAGTTTTTATTTATAAACTAATAGCTTAAATACACAAGGTAGCGATATTTTCACATGTGAAAATATCAGTTTTGCAAAGAGGATAAATAATGGCATAATCATATGATAACAATACAAACTTTGAGTTGATCTACAAGAGTTTTAAATAAGGACCTTTCATTTTTTTATCAGGAGGGAGGGCTGTGGAATTCATATCCCACAATAATCCCTCTAAACCCTCTCTCCACTTTTACATTGTTTTCTTTTTATTGGAAAAGTGCTGTGCAACCGGCTGGATTCTTTGTGTCCCCATCTTTAATGATGCCCCAACAAATCCCACTCCTCCTTTCCTCTCCAGTAAAAAAAGGATGATCCTTTATATTCTGATATACTTAAATATTTTTTTGTATGTTTTGAAAATGTATTACTAAATTGTCTCAATGATTCAGTAAGTGTATCATAAAAAACATTTGACCAGCTTAGTTTAGGTATGAAATATTTCTTTTATCTACTCTAATAAATGAATTGGATAAATTATCAGTAATGATGAAAAGGTAAATTATACACCGTGAAAGGATGAAAAAACTTACTGACGTTTCGGACGCTAGTCCTTCGTCGGAGTAAAAGAGAAAGAAGTGGTAGAAAGGAGTGTATATATGATAGAATAAGACAAAAGAAACCAATGAGATTAAGGTAGGCAAGGAAACAAAAACAAACAATCAAAAGACAAAAGGAAAGGTTAGTTGAAAATAAAGCGTTCATTAATCCCATTGGGACTAAGAGTGCCCAATAGGTGAATAAGCCGCATTTCTTTGGTCTTGCGACAATCATTGTTGCCGTTAAGCAAAGAAAGACCGAAAACAATGAAGTCAGAAAGAGAATGGTTAGTTAGATTAAAATGGCGGGAAAATTATCGCTGGATAAATTATCATTCATTAAACAATTAAGCAACCCCTAACATTACCTTGCTGTCATAATTCATTAGAACAATTATTTGTCGTTCATTGCTAGTTTATAAGTGGCTCTTGTATCACAATTACAAGGCCGTGTCGCTCAACTGGAATAGTATCATTAATAGTGCCTCTGTGAATAAATCATTTCCTACTCTGGAGATTGTCTCATTTTTGGGTTTTACTTTAAAAAAATTGCTACATAAAAAGTCTGTCCCAGTTGCATTTCCTTGCAAATAGCTTAAATTTGTAACAAAGCAAAGGTAAAATGACCCAAATTTTTATTGATGCATTACAGGTACTGCTTTTTATAAAAATTGCTTTGGTTTGTTTTTCGGATGATTCATTAGTCCAGTCCCAGACTCCCTCAGCCTGTTGGAGCAGATCGAAAGAGAATCCAGGAATGGACTAAGGATTGGCCAGAAGTGTGTTTTTCATGATGGCAATGCACACAAGTTCTGTCCCTAGTTTGCGTTTTAGGTACATGTGTTGAAATTGAATGGGTGGAATAATGGTAGATGTGTTGATCATCACAGTGAATGAGCGATCTAAGCGAACGCTGTAAAGAAAGACTTGAAAAAGTGATTTCAAGCTTCAACGGGAATTGAACCCATGACCTCCGCGATGCCGGTGCGATGCTCTGCCAACTGAGCTATGAAGCCAATCATGTTGGCGAGCGGTCATTTTTGTTGGGTTCTTCAAGCCCCCATAGATAATTAGGTACATGTGATAGCTTTTTTGTTGCTGGCATTGAGGGGTAATCAATATTTATGCTGAATAGATCAAACAGATCTTACAAGGTATGCATCTTTACAAACTCTATTGTGACTTGGGCATTTAAATACAAAAAACAATTATACTGATTATATGAATTGATTCTGAAATATTTATAGTTTATTTATGAAATGTTTTTCAAGAGTTTTTTGATCATAACTATTGGTTTCAAAAACTGTGGGCACCTAGAAATATTTCAAGAATGTTTCTTAACAAATCAGAAGCGTTATATTGTTATCTTTCCATTATCTTGTGGTTTGTAAGTCAACTTTGATTGGCCAAAAAACAATAGAACATTCCTGGAATATTTCTAGATGCACACAGTTTTTCAATTCACACTTTGATTCATTGTTGCAAATCTAGAATATTTTTGATTTCTACACTTAATAGCTTATAGCGAAAATTGTTTATACCACTGAATATTTCTAATGTAAATATTATAAAACATTCCTAATTATATTATGAGTTCTTTATATTATAATGCATGCATTTTGATGACTAAAAACGAACCTATCACTTACATACTTATGATAAAAACTATTAAATACTAATAAGAATTAATTTTTTTCTGGTCTGTGGATTTCAATCCCTAAAATTTCAAACAGTGCAATGGAAATGACATTCAATCAAACAATGTCCTGTAAAAAAACAAATTTGTAGGTCAAATCCAGGCAAAAATAAAGGAGACCTGGGCTGAATAAAAGGAAGTAGTTTGAGTAAAGGCCCTGTTATGTGTTTTAGGTGAAACTAGTGTACAACAGCATTGCAAGACAAGTTAGTATCAGAAGCAATTGCACCGTGTAACACCCCAGCTTTGTGAAACTTTCATCTCGAGAAAGTTTCTCAAAAAGGATAACTGCTTTCTACTTGGCAACGAAAACTTGTGTCGCGAATGAGATTCAGGATGAAATTGTGGCATGTAACACCTTGTCTCGCAATGCCATTGCACACCAGTTTCACCTAAAAGTTTCAAAGTGTAAAAGGGCCTCAATACTCCATTTTACAGTTCCGTTCAGTGACCCTGAATAGTAGTTTCATGTTGAGGTTGGTATTTCCCTGCATAGCAATACTACATTTTTTCATATGTGGCAACTCCAGCCTTGGCTTGGAATTATTATTTGTGGTCACTGAACGGAACTGTAAAATCAAGTATTTAGCAATAACAGCAGGGGTATATTAGAGGGCACTTAAGAGTGCCTGGGATTCCTCATTTCACTGGCAGAGTTACTTGTCACTTGCATGTATTTGGGGAAAGGGAGTAAGAAATGATTTGTTGAGGACAGGTGTGACCCCCTATGGGAATTCCTCAATATTTGCCACTGTTTCAAAGACTCAATGCTTAATTTCTAATCCTTTTTCAACTACGAAATTGTCCAAGCAATCTAGTTCTATGTTTGCAAAAAGTGAGTCTGAGTCAACTTCTTCCTCATCATTTCTTGCCATCTTCTCCTGTATCGCTGGACTTTCAAGGGTGCCGCAAGGTCTCTTGGAAGGAGATCTGGGTCCACCAATATTGACATCACATTTATTCTCTCTCAGGAGTGACATATTCTTCTCAACATAATCCTGGAGCACAAAAACAAAGTCTTTTAGAGCTGGGACCACTTCATTATTCCAGTAATTATCTTCAAATTTCACTTGTGTCTCATTGTGCTCTTTGCGAAACCTCTCCAGAAGAACTCCCTCTGGCATTTCGTAGAGGTAGAGATATGCCTGCAACTGGATGAGGTCATATAATGGTTGCATAAACCGGTTTTTCCGGTTTTTTACTTCGATAACTTTATCTTTGAGAAGAGCATCAGCCCTGCCTTGGAGTGCCCACCTCACACTTTCATGTTCCATCACTTTTGATACAGTTTCTTGAGGTACGGGCTTAAATTTTATACCTTTTTCTTGGCCAAAAACCTCAATCGTCTTGGTCTCAAGTTTGGTACCTCTTTCCTTCGTGAGAGCTGAATCGAGGGCTTTCTTTACTTCTTCATTCTTAATGTTTTTCTTCTCGCAGATCTCCTCCACTGACTTAGAAATTGGCTTATTTTCATCTTTAGATAACTTTTTAACCTCCTCGATCAAAAGCTGTTCTACTCGTGCTTCTTTCAACAAGATTTTTTCATGGAAATCTTGACTTTTTTCGTTTTTTATTGCTTTCAAGATCTTCCACCGCAAAGGCCATAAAGAGGGCTTTGGATATCCATCTTCTGGAAAGATTTCTTTGAGGACTCTAATGAATGTGTCGTCCTGTTTATCCCAGTCTCCAACCAGTAGGCTTGAAAACTGTTCTTTGATTTCCTCGTCTGCTTCTTGAAGTCTTGAAGTCACGATTCTTGCAACTTCAGTTTTATTTTGTGTGGCGTTAACTATGCAGAATGTCCTCTGATCTGTTCGCTCCCAAACTTTCTGCATAATTTCTTCTCTTGATTTGTACGGATGCTCACCAATCACACTAGCAACCTCACTAGCATTTATTATGACCATCGGACATGTACTCTTTCCCGCCATCTTTTCGAAACGACAGCCTTGACAGCAAAATGGCTTTCGTGTAGATTTCACCAAAGTCTACAAATTTGCTTTCACCAAGATTTTCCTCAAGAAAAAGACGAAGATGATAGACTCAAAAAGATATAAATCAAAAGTGAGTAAAGTATTGAGTAACTTGCAAAAATTAGAAGCGTATTTAGAGCCTGGGCAAGTTTGGTCTTGTATTTCAAAAGGCGGGAAATACACTTTTCTGCAAGGCGTTCCTCGTTTCATCCCTAGATCAGTAAAAGGCCTCGGTACTATGAATGCCACTCGATAAATTTTCTTCTCATTTTTCCTATAATTTTTACCAGTTCAAGACATGTCGGTGGACCCAAGACTGTTAGAATATGTGGAGATGAAGACCGAGAAAACCTCAAGAAAGTTTTTTTTGCCTATTTTTCTAGTAATTTGTCTCTAAATAAGGCTAAAAGATTTCAGATAAAATGTAAACTCCTTGCGTTTTTATGACACTAAACTATTGTGATAGAAATTCTAAAGTCTCAGAATCCTGCTCTTCATCCTCAATCCGAGAATTTTTTTCTTTTACATCAGAATTCGTAGAGCTGTCACTGGGGCGCTTGCAAGGTGGTTCGGCTGCTATTGCTGTCGTTGTTGTTGTCGTTGTCGCAAAGTTGACGTAGTATTTCATGTTGTCCTCCACTAATTCTCTATAAGTTTCAATCATACCAATGAGTTTAGCGACAAACTCCTTCAACGGTGGAATCACATTCTCTTTCCAGTCCTGTTCGTGAAATTTGAATAACGTTTCTTTTTGTCTTCCATTTAGCCTTTCCAAAAATAACCCCTGTTGCTTCTCACAAAGAAACATGTACGTTTGAAGCTGAATTCGCTCATGATCATCACAATGATATCGCGTCCCGGTTCTATTTTTCACTTCAATAACCTTGTTTTCTTTAACAAAATCCCCATCAATTTTTCCTTGGATTTTCCACTTTACTCCTTCGTATTCCACATCCTTTTGAAACATCCTTTTTGTTTGTTTCACTTTCGTTTTATTCTTAATTTCAAAATGCTGGATTGCCCTCTCTTGGAGTGCTTCACCGCGCTTTTTATTCAGTTTTGATTGAAGAGCCTTTAAAGTTTCTTCCTTTTTAATATTTTTCTTTTCAGAAATCTCTTTTACGCACTCGAGGACGGGCTTCTTTTCGTTGGCGGTCAACTTTTGCACTTTTTGGTCGATGTCACTTCTGTTTACTTCCGCTTCGCGCAACAATACTTCAGACCGGAAGTCTGGGTCGGTATTCATCTTTATCAATTCATAGATTTCATTTTTAAGTGGTACGAAGGAAGATTTGGGCGAGACTTCTGGTCCAGGAAAGATCTCTGTCAGTATTTTCACCAAAGTGTCTTCTTGTTTATCCCAGTCTAAGAATAAGAACTGGGAGAAGTCTTTCCGCTCTTCATCACCAGCATTCTTCCAGTGTCGATCTATGATTTCTATCACCTCATCTTCATACTCTAACGCATTCGCTATACAAAATGTCTGCTCGTCAGTTCGCTTCCAAATCTTGTTCATTGTTTCGTCTTTCGTTTTGAATCTATTGCGTCCGATAGCACCTCCAATTTCTGTGGCATTGATGATGATGATAATACTAGCCATCCCTTCAGAACCCACCGCGACCGAGGTTGAACACTCCATCGTTAAATTCACTTTCGTTCCTTTCTACCTTTAAATGAAAAAGAAAACCCCCTACATCGGCAGAAAATGAGAAAAAATAAACGAAATGAAAGTGAAAGTATCCCAATTAAACGGAAGTGAAGTCAATCAAACAAGCCCAAACATGTTCCTGTGACGTTAAGACAAATTTTAAAGATTTTAACGCGGGAAAAATATTAGTATAAGGCGTTCCTTGTCCCATCTGAAAAAGCCTGGATACTATCCAGTATCGAGTAACGCCTGACAAAAATTGGACATATTGAGCTAGAAAATCAAATGTGGAAGAAAAAACTTGAAATTACTTTCGAAATGCTAGTAATAAATATTTAAGAAAGTAATTTTTGAGCTGGAATATATTCTTCTGTATTTTTTTATCTATATTTTGGTAAGAATAAGTGCCAAATTCAAGGGTTTTAGGCTGGCTGAAATCATATGCTGTAACTATGACAACTAGCAAGAGAATGTGAACTTCACAAGTTATGTTATGTCTGTAGTTCCTCCTAACTTCGAGAACAGTTCTTTATCTCCGAGTTCAAGCAGAAGTCTCCTTCAGGTAGGGCATAAGAAAGGAAGTATATCAATTGAAATCGTTGAAAAAAGACTATTGGATCTGCAAGTTTCACATATCGACTTCTTTAGCTATATTTTTTCCAGAACTTTATTTAATCGCTGTGTCTATATGAGCTTATTCTTCATTTTTCTCATGATTTACTAATGCTCCTCTATCTTCCCCATCAAATAATATATTAATCTTTTTTGTTTTCAGTCTGGTCAAACTGGCTCTCAAGCAAATTTACAGCCACAGTCATCTTCAACTACGATGTAGGTAGCAGAGGCTGAGAGCTTACTGTGTTGTGTTGTTGCACCAAAGTTGTGCAATGAACTTCCTCTTCATATAACAATAGAGAGCAGTTTGTAGCTTTTGAGATAAATCTCGAATTTTTCTTTTTGCACGAGAGGCACTGTCTTATTGCTAATGTAATAGATGCTGCTACAATAGACATATATTTTACTGAGGGACTTTTTCTGTTTTTTTTTTATCTATTTATTTTTATTTATTAATGGATGTATGTGAATTTATCGATTATTACCCAAGTTCCCTCTGGAATAAGTCATGCATGCTTCAGTCAGTGGTATTGACTATGCAATATTTTTTTGAATAGACTATATATAGACACAATTCCAATGGCTTTCAACCGGAATAACCTCATTCCCAAGCACTACAACTTACATATATTTCTATATCTTCAACTATTTCATTAGTGCCATGCGGTCCACATACTCTCATCTTTGCATCATAATTACCGCGACCTAACATCTATTTCACCCCGGCCTGCTCTCAGTCTGATCTCTAGCTCAGCTGGAAGAGCATCGGTAGTACAATTGCGAACGTCGTGGGTTCGAATCCCAGGGAGGTCAGAAATTAATTTTTCCGAAATATAATTCCAAGGGCTTTCGCCCGGAATTACCTCGTTCCCAAGCACTACAACTTACCTATATTTCTATATCTTCAACTATATATAGACACACACAATTGCCATTTTATATTTCCAGATCAACAGGAACCTTTAATTTCCCTGACGAAGACACCAACAATGTCAATGATCCAAATCAAGAATGGGCCGTATTAAACAAGTACCTTGAAGATAAAGAACTTTTACAAGTCATAAATTCATGGTTGTTGCTAATACCTGGTCAGGAGGAGCTGCCTTATAATCCTTACCCTACTCTAGTGTGGTATGCAAGACGGCAGGCTGAGAGGTGAGTAGAAGTACAAATACCAATAAATAAGAAACCCTAAAAAAGTATTCGTTTAGGTTTATTCTTTTTTTCTTGTATTTTTTCCCTACAGGTTTCATCTGTTTTTTGAGGAAGAAGACACCATTTTACAAAAACTAGGTATAGTATGATTGCCTTGGGCTGAATGGTTTTCCATTTTAGACCATTCATTCTCTTCAAACAAATAACACATTTTCTCTAATGTCCTCATTTATTCTTATCAGATTGTTCTGCATATAATGTTGGAGATCATTATGCAAGAACACATGAAGAGCCTGCTCGATGGGGTCTTCGTCCACTCCTCAAAGCTGTCAACACGAAAGCCTTGGAGAAATTTGATTGGTTACTAACAACAATTCCCTCAGATGTATCTCATCTTGATACCAGGGATGCTAAAGTAAGAATTGAAAATTTATTAAAGTAAATTTTTAGCATCTATAATATGAAATTTCAATGAATAGTTTTGCTTTTTTTTTAGTACGTTGTCCATGAGACTGTTCCTGTTCTTACTGGGCCTTGTATTTTCCTTGACTCTTTGTACCCAGACATCCCATTGGTACAAGTAAACTTGGAGTATGGCATTGCTGGACCTAGGAAAGAACATGTAAGTAAAAGCTATGGAAAGGAATAGATCTTGTGGTTTCAAATTTTAGCTTGAATGGACTTTTTTCCAAAGGCATTGGATTTCTTTAAATTTGAATAATTAAATATATTTTTGATATTTATTTGTAGGCTGTAGAAATGTTTGCTGAATTGGTACTGAGTGACGTCAAGAGATTTGAAGAAGAAGATGTACATATCCTGTTAGGTTTGTTCTCTCTTTTCTCCTCTTCTAACATCTGCTGTCCTGTCCTCTCCTCTCCTCTCCTCTTCTAACATACAGTATCTGCTGTCCTGTCCTGTCCTTTCCTCTCCTCTCCTCTTCTAACATACAGTATCTGCTGTCCTGTCCTGTCCTTTCCTCTCCTCTCCTCTTCTAACATCTGCTGTCCTGTCCTGTCCTGTCCTCTCCTTTTCTAACATCTGCTGTCCTGTCCTGTCCTCACCTCTCCTCTCCTCTCCTCTCCACTTTCCTTTAAAAACTTTTTTTGGTTATCAGGTGTATTGGTTCCAGAGCAGGATGACCAAGGCTGGTCATACAGTACATGGACACATCAGAATCTTTATGAAAACCAGGTGAAGATTAATATGAATTTTGGATCATCATTATTGCCTTTAGTGACCTTTAGTTACTGTAACAACTAAGCACCGCCATTCTTCACCATTATCCATCACAATAATAACAGACACTGAAACTAATGAATTAGTGCAGTTTTTGTATGACTGTGGAAAGCTCAGTGCCGTGCCGTGACCTAATGTTTTCGAAAATTTTAATTAACCGATTTTTTCTCGTGCAATGTGATTGGTCTGAAGTGCTGTGACTTTGGTGTGACTGTGTCTGCGACGTGTTTATGCCGTGTTCTGGGTATTTGATTGGATGGAGAGTGAATTCTCGAGCAATGTGATTGGTCTGGCACATCCCTAGCTGTGTCAAGAACGTGTTCGTGCCGTGAGCTTTTCACAGTCATGGGAAAACTGCTCTATTCAAGAGTTGTATTCATCACTTGCAACAGTATTTATCATTGTATTTTTTTGGTGGTTACGATCAAGGTTATCTTAATAGCATAAATGCATGACCTCCAGTTCAGTTGAAAATCATGAATCCCCAACATTAACTTTCTTTAACAGCATTCATTACCGTCACCACCACCACAATTATTATTATCATCATAATCATAATCATCATCATAAGTTGATTGTCTCGTAGGAGGATTAATCATCATCATTGATTGTCTTTCAGGAGGAGTTTCTTTTCATGGTGCAGGCTGCAACTAGAAATCAAAAAACCATTATTTTAGAGGTATGGGCTTCATCATCATTTTCGTTTCTTTTGTATGATGACTGTTTCCATTTTTTGTTCCTTTTTTGCTAGTGTTTATTTAGATTGGATCCTAACAACCAGCATTACAAGAGGGGAGAAATAGTGTGTAATTTAACTTTTATGAGGGTTGAATCTGATAGGTAAGTAAAAGCACCAATAATGCATTACATTATTAGATAGCAGCTCATCTACGGGTGTGTGCACCCACTTGCGCCACTCCCCTATATCTGCCACTGCCTCTGAGTCAATGCCAACCATGACGTACTTACACAAAACAAACTTTGCTGCAATAATATTTCATGCAAGGTTTTCACAAAGAGCATTAAAAAATTGCCAAATTACATTCCTTTACTCCTTGTACTCTTCCTTCCTTCCTTCCTTCCTTCCTTTTTTCCTTCCTTCCTTCCTTCCTTCCTTCCTTCCTTCCTTCCTTCCTTCCTTTCTTCCTTCCTTCCTTCCTTCCTTCCTTCCTACCTACTTACCTATCGAAAGTATTTACAACCACAAAAATGGCTTAAAACTAGGACTTGCTGTTCATTTTGACCAGTAACGTTTAGGCAGAAATGAGATACGACTTAGCTAAAACTAATTTGGCCTGTGATCATGACCAGCAACTGATTGGCCATTATCTTAAGCCCTGTTGCATTGAACATGACAAACATGACAAAACTTTATTTTATATAGCCATTACTAGAACTAATCTAAACTAAAAGTCCAACATGCTTTAAAATGTTTCAGAGTAGTCAGTGAATCTCCAATGCCCTACTCCTGTGCTTACCAGGGTGTTTTCAAGAGCCATTCATCTTTGGTAAAATATCTTGCCTGGTTTGAAAATGTTGAAAAAACAGAAAAACCTCCAGAATTCTGTGAACCAACGACGAGCACAACGAAAAGTAAGTGCCAACATTACCTAATTAATTCATAGCTAGGACTTTGAAAAATTTGATTTGAAACAAATTTGATCTTAAAGAAGAGCCAAAGTTGGCCAGCAATACAGGCATCAAAGCTGTGCAAGAAAATGCAATGTTTGGGTTGCAAAATGAATGTTGCATGCATGTGAGCATATGCATATAGGGTATGCATGTTATAATTATTATTTATTTATTTATTTATTATGAAATGTAATTATCGTTTGTAAGTTATCGTTGCTCATAGTACAACCCAGTGCACAAGATATTCTCTCTGTTACAGGAAATACAACATGTGTAGCTTCCATTGCTCCTGGCCTAACATACTTTAAATTTTCATGATTTATTCATCTGCTCAGGAAGCTCTATATTTTTCACAAGAGGCAAGAAGACCAGTAATACAAACTCTATTACCTCTACAACTACTACTTCGCGCACAGCTCTGGGAGGAACATCAGGGGCCACTGAAAGTTCATTGTACCCTGATGGAGGTCCATATGCAGAACATGTAAAAGAAAAGATTAGGTAATGATTTACAACTGCCAGACCAATAAAATTGTGCAATAAGAAATATTAGTCAATTAAAATCCTATAAAACATCATAGGTCACAGAACAGCACCATAGCCAGGCACTGTGCTTTTCACAGTCATGCATAAAGTGCTGTAGTAAAGCAGGGTGGGAAGAGGGATGGTGAAAAGAGCTTTCACTTTTACTGGTTGTGAATTTGAACACCAGTGCCATCTCACACCCATTGCTCCCTGTAAAGATATTAAATACCCAAAGGGCATTTAAGCTTGGGCGTAAGGATTTCTAATTACAACCAAGTGTCATTCTCTTGAGGATATTAAGATTTTTTCTATGAGGGGTATTCATATTCATGTGTCCTCTCATGTGCAATGGTTAAACAAAAAAATCGTACTCAAAGGAATGAAACATCTGAAATGGGAAAAAATTATGCCATAGTGGTCTATTGATTCTTTGATTCTTTTGAAAGGAAGCACCTGCTGCAAAACATAGCATCATTTCCTGGCCATGAGAACTTGTTTGTCGTTCTTCATAATGTTATTTTGCTGTTACTTTTCAACAGGTGAGTGTGATTACATCTCCCACAACCCACTATGCCAGTGGTCTGAGTAGTTGCTGTAATTTGTTTTTGTTTCTTCTTCTTTAGAGATCAAGACCAAGCAGAAAACAGTCTTGTTGAGGCCTACCGACTTTTGCAGAGTACATTATACAAGATGTACTTGCTTATTGAAGAGAATACATTCTTACAAAGTGTTGTGTCCAGATTCACTAAACAAGAGGTAAAAAAGATAATAAATCACTGAATAAAGTTATGATTCATACCATGAAAGGAAAACTTACTGCGCATGTCTGGATTATTTGGTGTGGGGAAAATAATGCAGGCACATCTCAAGACTAAAGTTTCTGGTTATTTCACCATATCGCTTTCTTATTTGTTATTTCAGAATTCTTAATTAAAATTACTAATTATCTTGGTGTGCAAAGTAAAGTAGGTCTTGAAGTTAAGTTTAAATGGAAATGCTTTGCCCATGAATCTCCTGAATAAGAATGTATTTAAGGATATTTACAACTTCGATGGGAGGCAGCATGGTCGAGTGGTCATAGCTTCAGTCTCAAAATCCTGTGGTGCCGGGCTCGAGTCCCGCTGTGGCCACTAGCTGAGATTATATTTGTCCTGATCACTGATTTAGTTCAGATTCAGTTTCTCGACCATGCTTGTAAATAGCCAACTGGTTTGCCTCCTTGCCAGTCGGGATTCTTATTAATTGTAGGAGGGCCATAATGAAAACTACTGGGTCACCAGTAATGTATGTCACCATCAATAAAATAAAGTCTTTTTTTTTTTCAAATAATAATCATCTTTTAGCTACGCTACAACACATTCTAATCAATATGTTTTTTTTATCATATGGCATTTTCAGAGTGCTGATTCGTATGCTGTACAGCTTTTGTATCTGGAGTATCGTCAACACCTCAAAGATCTTCTTTGCAATGAACTGTAAGCATTGTTTCCTTTAAGGGCAGGAATGATGGAGTCAGGGTGGCTATCCAAGTTCCCCTTCCCCCACTCTTAACAAATATTGCACCTTATTTTCTTTTAGTTTGATTCCATCATGAAGAAAAGCAGAAACCCCCACTACTTTAAAAATCCTCCCCGTCCCTCAAGGGATATCTAACAATTGTCATCTTACAAAATAATGTATTTTAGATAATATTTTGCTTTTTACCAAAGGCAGGAAAGAAGCATTGGATTTACTGTTGCTGGTCAAGTTCTTCTTGACAGACTTGATGCAGTTACAGTCAGACCAAGCTTCCACGTGTCTTCCTCAGATAAGACTGGAACCCTTCCACTCAACACACAGGTATGAGACTCACATTAAAGCAAAGTCCTTTCGGCATTTCCTTTTAAACAACTGGTATTCAAGAGATTGTTATTTTCAGGTTTTTGATGAGTTACGAGCAATCAACAAATACTGTTTGACACTGATGCTTGGTCTGGTGGATGACGCTCTTGTCTTCTGTCCAACCCTTAAGGTAACAAAATCGAGACCTATGGGGGGGGGGGGGGGGGGCTTTACCTTTGTCCTTCGTCTTCACAAGTGGGGCCTATTTCTCAATTTCGGAACGTTACTAACGTTTCCTAACAGGGCCAAAATAAAATACACTCAGGAACCCTAAGTTGATAATTATAGATCTTTTCACTTTTTGGCTATTTATTATTTAAAAAGAATTCATAGCAATCTCTTTATTTTTACGGTGATACATGTGTCTCGATTAAGTGAACATCACGTAAGTTCCTGAAGATGTCTGTTTATATAACTTTTATTTTGGTGATATTAATGGTAGGAGATGTTTCATTATTTTTCAGCAATACTTCTCTCCCATTGACACAAGTCATCATTCTTTGCTTACAAATTATACATTCAAACATGGCGTTGAACAGCAGTCTATCTTGCATCAAGACAAAACGTGTAAGTTATAAATTATAGTGGATTAAAACCTTTCCAAAACTGACTCAAAACACCTTGTTCCTGATGACTGTTACCAAAGGGCTCCCACTCTGCATCAAGCAACGTCAAGAAAATATATTCGATCCAGACACAGGGCATGAATGTGCAAAGCATTTGATACATTAGTATCAAAGACTGCAAACATTGTAAGATAACTATCTTCTAGATTCTCAGGGAGAAATTGCCAAAAAATAGTCAACACAAGAATAAGGGAGCTCCTATCCCACCATATAAAAGGATGTGCATTTATCTACAAGTTACTATCACTATTGTTAGACATTTTTATTAGTATTAGTATTATTATCATCATCATTATTATTATCATTATTATTACATTCTTACTACATGTGATCCATGTGCAGCAATTAAATCTTGATTCTTTTTATCAGACTTAAACATCAAGGATGCAGAAGAGAAAATTCGTGCGCCAGCAGCGATCGCTTCTGAAGCTGTCATTCTCAAGGTTTGCAGTTGTCTTTAATAGTTTATCTACAGCAATCTCGGAAAATGCTTGATCAGAACAAAGCACAGCCTTGATTATAGTTTCATGTTCTATTGTTAGATTGCCTAATCTCCTCGCCACAAAATTGCAGCAGTTTGAGCACAGGGAGCGCAACATCATTTTTCATGTTTATTACAGTAAATATAATGTTGTTCAACTAATAAGACTCTCGACAAGTCCAACTTGCTATTCCTCAATCTCATCCTCATCTCATTCTTTGGTCTTATCTTTCAGTATTTTGTGGAGACCAGACTGGATCAGACGTTTGAAGGGTTCTTAGGTCAACTGTTAAGTAGCAGTTGCCTCCCTCCAAACCCTTATCCAAGATTAGTCTCTCATCTTCGCATTACTTCTGTCAGGTAATCATGCTCACTACAGGGAGGCCAGTTCAATGAATTAAGCAACAATGTAACAATATTCCTTCAAAATGAGTAAGTAGTTGCAAATAATTGATGTGTTTTTTTTGATAGTATGGAAATGTTTGGAGAAAAACGTGAAAAACTAGTTTCTAGGCTTCTACCTGGCTCAGCACAGCTCATTGATGCCAAACATTACCTGTATGGATTTCCTGGTTGTGAGGCATATGGTATGTATCACCACAGGGTACCCAATACCATTAAGTTGACTATCGGATTGCCTCCCAGAGCAATGGTAGATGTAGGAGGCATATGGTAGGTAACACCACAAGGTATCCAATACTATGAAGTTGACTATCGGATTGCCTCCCAGAGCAATGTGACTGGTAGATGTAGGAGGTGAAACCATTTGAATGCATTTCCAGCAGATATTCCACATCCAAGAAACATGTTGTTTTAGGAGTGTTGATTTGTTTATCTTACAGGGATGATAAGTAGCCTTTGCGCTCTTGACAACAAACACTACAATGAGCTGCTGATCAAGACGAAAGTAGTTCACAATGAAGTCGGCGCTCGAGTCACGGATCAAGGAATCAAGGTAACATTCATTTGTTCTTCAGTATCAAACTTCTCCCGGGCTGTAGCTTCCTGGAATACATGTTTTAAGGCACGGACACAGTGCAATGTTGCAAGGAACAACAAAATTGCACCACGCATCCAACTCTGCAACAGATGCACACAACAATTTTTCTTCCGTGAACATGACCTACAACGCTGCTGGCAATGGCGGGATGTTTTCAGCTAATGAAATGCCACTTTTCTCTACACCTCTGGCTTGAGTCCTGCAATTTCGGGGTTTCCCTTAATTAATGATTTTATTGCAAGAATCTAGTAGTTCTTACTGATTATTTATTGTCAATAGGCTACTGTTGGTGTTGCACTGACTGGCTTTAGCCCTCTTTATGGACGCTTCATGCCATACTTCCACGAGGTTGAGCTAGAGGAGCATTACTTATTACAAGGACCATCCCACATCAAAACAGACACTATCAATCATTTTACCAAGCTTGGTAAGTTTTGTAATGACTACAAAAACGCCCTTAGTAAAGCTAAGTTAGTAAAGCTAGAGAACAACACCGGTGCTGCTTCCAAACGTCCCAAAAAAAAGACATGAACCTTATAAGAAGATGCGAGGAATTTGGGGGAAGCGAAGGCTTGGTAAAATACACTGAGGACTTGGTCTCCAAGGATTGTGGCGTGTCGTTTTTTCTCTTCTATCTAAAGATATATTTTCCAGATTTCATTAATAAGACTTTAAAATGTTGGTTGAGAAACAGAAGTAATAGTTCCTTTTCTCATTCGGTAAACACTTCTGTCTACAGACTTGTGTACATTTTTAGCTTTTTAGCTTCATTCAAAAGCAAATCATTTGCAAAAGTCTACTGTAATGTAAAGAATGTGCAAGTTGAATTAATATTATCTGTAAATAGCTCACTTATTAACGAAGATAAAATTGCACAAATGAGTCTGTGGTCATAGAGCACAGTGGTATCAGATGTGAATAAGAAAATGAACTATTCCACTCTGAATCATATGCAGAATCTTATCAGCTCCTCTCTAACAAGCCGGAAGAAAGAGTCTGCATATGTAGCTCATACTGATGCTGCAAGTGTGACTAAATAATTTCTTATTTAATGTCTTTTATCTTATTTCCCTTATTTCAGTGTACGACCATCTAGTGGGATTTGCAGAAGAGTCCTCTGTGTTATTCGTTGGTAAGACGCATGGCTTTTCAGACGCTGTCTTCCGTTTTCCTAATAGATTTCCTGGCTGGAATTTTATTCTTTTTGTTTTAGTTTAGTTTACTTTATTTATTTATTTTACTTCCCTTCCCTTCCTTCCCTTCTCACACACCATGAGTTCTGTTATTAGGTCTGTTTCTGGGTGACGTACAGCGTAATTTATCAGACATTGTCCAGAAAAAAAGTTCTTTCATCGCTCAGCTCTCTTCAACCGTCAAGCAAAAGAAACCCGTTTATATGAAGGTAAGACATCCTGTCTGTGAAATATTTCTTCTGTAAGAATAAGAAGTTAGAAAATAATATCAATTAATAGCCTTTCAACGTGGCTGGTGATTGGTAACAAGGTAATCCCCAACAGTGAAGAAGATTTGCGCATGCGGGCATTCCGATAGCAGAGAAAGAAATGCACATATGTGCATCTCGGCATGAGAAAAAGTCTTGCGTTGATTTTGGTAGCAAAAAGGATAGCGCATGTGCACACTTCAGCTGCAGAAAAAGGATTCCACATGGACTTTCTCTATTTTTACTCCAGGCTTATGTACAAATGGACTGGAGACTCGTTCTTGTCAAGAAATCTTTTTTGCTGCATTATATCGAAGGCCAGTTTATTGGGTAGGTCAGGTGTTGCATAAAATTATGAGGAGTGTATTACAAAGTTATCTGAAGATGAATATAGAGCTAAGCAATACAAACGATGGTGGTGATGATGATATTAATGGTTATGATTATAATGATTACGTGGTGGTGGTGGTGGGTGTAGTGATGATGATGATGCTGATCATGGTTTTATGATGATGATGATCATGGTGTAGTGATGATGATGATTATGATTATAATGATGATGATGATTTTTCCAGTAACGATGGTAGTCGTAGGTTTAGTTCATGTTGATCATGGTGTAGTGGTGATGGTGATTATGTTGAAGATTTGATTATAATGAACCCCTCAATGATGAAGTGAAGTTTTTTTTCCAGTGATGATGGTGGTGGGCCAATTGATGATGATCATTATTATTATTATTATTGTTGTTTTTTCTAGGTATCACCGGTTCTACACACCAAGTCCTATAACCTATTACCAAAACGTCTTTTTTTCGCAAGCCACAGTAAGTAAACCTGTGTAGAAAAAACAACACTCGTAATATGATACAATGGTCGCAAAACATGTCAAATATTTTGTGGTTCTTGTAGGCTTCACTCTTCGCAAGGGCTTGCGGGCCCCAGGACAATAGCGACCCTTGCAAAGGAGCGAACCTGAAGATGAGTCTTGTCCACGTCAACCATCGTATTGAGAGCGCAAAGCATGAAGGGGATCTTGTTAGTGCATATCGTTGGTTGCTGGTCAGAGCACTTATGTGTCAGGTTAGTTGAAATAGTTAATAGTTTATCTTGATTTTATCGTCAGTCGTCATTGGAATCATCATTATCAGGCATCAGTCATATACATTGTGCCTTGTCATTGTGGATTATTAATCAACTTCATCATCCTCTGCATCCCATTTCATCATAACTACATCATCCTCATCATCTTTAGTCAGATGGGATTATTAATCAACTTCATCATCCTCTGCATCCCATTTCATCATAACTACATCATCCTCATCATCTTTAGTCAGATGGGATTATTAATCAACTTCATCATCCTCTGCATCCCATTTCATCATAACTACATCATCCTCATCATCTTCATCCTCATGGGATTATTAATCAACTTCAGAATCGAATTTGTCACGTTTTGACTAGAACTCATTCAGTCCTCTATACATCAAACTTCAGTAGTGTGTCGATATAGCCTTCAGTAGTGTGTCCATTAGCCTTCAGTAGTGTGTCGATATAGCCTTCAGTAGTGTGTCCATTAGCCTTCAGTAGTGTGTCCATTAGCCTTCAGTAGTGTGTCCATTAGCCTTCAGTAGTGTGTCCATTAGCCTTCAGTAGTGTGTCCATTAGCCTTCAGCAGTGTGTCCTTTAGCCTTCAGTAGTGTGTCGATTAGCCTTCAGCAGTGTGTCCTTTAGCCTTCAGTAGTGTTGCGCGCACTGTGATTGGCTTAGTGGATCTGTCAGTTTGTCAATCTGCTGTCATAAAGCTAGAGTGAATTTATTTAACCCGTGAAACAAAAGTGTTTAATTTAGTGACTAACAGTCAAAGTAAAACAAAAGAAAACAATAGAATTAGTGTCTACTAATATATATAAAGTTGACTATTCTTTCGCGGTCGAAGTAAAATCACTCTATGATTGATGCTCTGATAAATGAACAGGATTTTATCAATTCCACCTTATATGTACTGATTTGATTTCTCCAGACTTCCTCTTACGTGGCAGAGGCCTGGTATATGCTTCACAGCGCGGCTGCACAGTTGGAATATTTAATCACTTTGAATAAAACCCTGCAAAACGTGATTAACGAAGAGCTGAGCAGGACCTTCACACCAGCAAGAGCAGATAAGGAAAATAATCAAGTAAGAAATTGGAATTTTTTGACTTCCAGGGTCCGGTTGTACGAAGGGTGGATAGCGCTATCCGACGGATAAATCTTACCCAGTGGATAATTTATTGGATAACAAGATCGACTTAACCACTGAATAAGGATTTATCCATTGGATGGTGCTATTCACAATTCCTACAACCGCGTACAGGAGAGGAACTTTGCTTTGAAGTTGAGTTGTGATGTATTTCCGTTCCCAACATTGAAGAAAAGAGCAATTACATAGAGTGCAAAACATATATCCGTGAAAAAGCTAACTAACTTAAGTGTACAAATTAGTGCAAAGTTTTGTAGGTCTATGGTTTACTGAGGTCTACTGAACTTACTAATTTGTGCAGTTTCTTACAAAGGTTTTCTCGGATATATGGTATGCAATGTAATGCTTAGTAATTTTAGCGTTACTTTAAATGTTTCTGTATGTGTTTAGTCTCTTTTAGATGAAGCAGTTGTTGGTCAAATGACTATGGCGTATTCTCAGAAACTCCATGAGATCTTGAAACGCGGCACTTGTTTGACACCGAGTGGACTTACGGACTTGTTACAAAGTGAGTCACTACTGATTAGTTTACAGCAAATTTAGTACGACTTTGATAAATTCGCGGTACGGATGTCACGTGATCAACACGCGATGTTGTAAGGGGGTGTGCGACACAGACCACATGACATGTATCGTCCAATCAAATACCCGTGAAGGTACCATGTTCAAGTATTTTTGGATTAACAGTGCTGTCTCTAGCTGTGATTGGCTGAAAGGATGTCGCCCATTTTGGACCGTGACCGTGTCGTATAAACTGCTGCTTCACATTTATACGAAATCTGCTCTCACCAATGCCCGATAGTAAAATTGGATGGGGGGAGGGTGTTAGTGGGTGGACAAATCGTGGATCGGTATACATAATGGAAGATCACCATGATAATTGTGTATCAATTTGTTTTCAGACAAGCTTCGTTCAGTTACAGATGTAAACCAAACGTCCAATACGCTGCAACTGAAGATATCCCAGCAGGTGAGGTTGTACTTCATTCATTGTAGTCCTTGTATCTTCTAAACTGTTAACAATCCATATTTTCCCTTTTACCGGTAACTTTGTCGAGTCGGTTTTTTTTCCTTTTTTGGTCGCGCGGGGAGTGGGACTTTCCTCTCCTTGCGTTCCACTTCGAACTCGTCTCCAGACCCCGGCACCCAATTTAGGGGGAAACTCGACTCGACTGAGTTAGGAGGGAAAAGAGTGACTGTTAACAATCTTGTATCTTCCTATTCAAATCACACTTTTCATGAAAAGAATGTAAAACGTACACACGTCTTTGTTCTTATTTAATATGAACACGTTGAGAGCTTTAGAGCATGAGAGAGGCACACTTTTCTCATGCTTTTCGGGTGCTCTGCAGTTTCCAAAATGTTTCTATCGCTGTACCAAGGAACAAAAAGCCGTTTCATTTAGTTTTTTGAATTTTTCCAGTCCGGGGAAAATTAGTACCATAGTATGCATTTATTTGTTTTCCTTTTTCCCATAGTCTGTTTCCGTTCTACAAGAAATAAATGACTTACTTCAACCTCTACTGGATGCTTCCGCTCACGACATTCACCAGATCTGCCCAGACGTCCAGCATGCCTTGCGTTATATCACTACGGAAATCCAGCTAAGTCAATAAAAGATATTCGTTTAAAGGGGCCTTATTGCATCACGGGTTATCTTATCGAAATATTTTTATTATTCCAAGATGATTTGCGTAACACAGGGAGCCCTTAAGGAAATTCTTTCTGTACTTAGTCACTATGTTTCTTTGCAAAGAAAAGGTTTATATTGTATATTCTACATAACAGACACAGGGTGTAGACACCGGGAAAGGAAGAGGTAGGAAGATTTGGTGGGACATCCATTCCATGATGGGAATTCCTTGATACGCCCCTCCTAGTAATCGATCCCCCAAACCATAGAAATCCTGGAGCCTTTCTAAAGCTCATCGTTATGAACCCACAATCCTAATAAAATCGTTAAAAACAAAAAGAAAAAAAATTGAGATCTTTACCTTAGGGGAGAGGGTTTGGTACAAAAACGATTATGCAGTAGTTGCCCAATGATAGTAAATCACAGTGATTCGTCCAGGAACAAAATACCGCGCCTCTAACTATTAAAACATTTTACAAAACTCATTGACATACAATATAATATTTACCAAGGGAATTTTATTTTAACTTATTAAAAAGATTTACATTTCTTCAACTCTATCAGTTATGAACTATCGTATTATTATGACTCTTAGTAGTATGTGTCCAGGGTAACATAGTGAGCTAGTGACTCTTAGTGATATGTGTCCAGGGTAACATGGTATTTGAATGGCGTCCGAACGCAATTCAAGAAAACAATTGGCGACTCTGGATACGAGATTGTCCTAACTTTACAAATGTACTACCTTGATATCTAAGAGAATCGATATAAATCAACTTTCTCTATTACATTATTATACTAGGCCTTGTTTTTGCATGGAGTTGTAGGTGTTCCACATTTGCAGGCTTGATGGCAGAGTTTGTCTGCAGTTTTACAAGGACAACCCTTTCTTTTATCGCCATCTTTTTGGACACACATGTTCTTACAACTACAGGTTGTCGTGTTCGGCTGCTGGAAGAAAGTCATGATAGGCAATTGCATTCAAAAAAAGAACAGAAAACTACGAAATTTTAACATTAAATAAAAAACAGGATGATAATGGTGGTGGTGGTGGTCGTAGAGATTGTGGTAGTGGTGAAGATGATAGTGGTAATGATTGTGGTGGTGATGATGATAATCAATATTGGTAATGGTGATTGTGGTGGTGATGATGATGATCAATATTGGTAATGGTGATTGTGGTGGTGATGATGATGATCAATATTGATAATGGTGATTGTGGTGGTGATGATGATGATCAATATTGATAATGGTGATTGTGGTGGTGATGATGATGATCAATATTGGTAATGGTGATTGTGGTGGTGATGATGATGATCAATATTGATAATGGTGATTGTGGTGGTAATGATGATGATCAATATTGATAATGGTGATTGTGGTGGTGATGATGATGATCAATATTGGTAATGGTGATTGTGGTGGTAATGATGATGATCAATATTGATAATGGTGATGATCATGATCATGATCAATAGTGGTGGTGATGATCGTGATGATCATGATGATCATGATCAATAGTGGTGATGTTGATTTTTGGTTTCCTGGTTACTTGCCAATTTGGGTGTTGAAGCACTGTCACGTGGTGGTGGATTACTGCCACTTGATGTTGAAGCACTGACACGTGGTGTTGAAGCACTGCCTCTTTCAATCTCCTTTGATTAAAAAGCCAAAAACCACTGAATATTCTGGGGGTATCTGGTTTAAACGTTTTTAGAAATGACCTCGAGCTTATCTTTTGATATTTCGGTCCAAACTTGTGGATCTTTGATCCATAATAAGGGGAATATACTACCGAAACAAGTAGATTATGAATATAAAATCCCAGTTGATTTTGGTCGCGTGCCAGAATTTGCACCGAATAGCATGGGGCACGTGCTCACCTTTAGATCTGATTACCACTCTTCATTGCTACGCGCAATTTTGGCGAAAATTGGGCAATACACTTCCGTCGATCAAAGAAATTGGTCGGTACCTTCATATTCTCTGATTGGCGGCCGTGTATTGTCCTATTTTCCTTTTGCGACTGTTGTCTCGATCAGCGCGTAGCAATGAAAAGAGTGGTAAAACATTAAAACTCACAAAAAACAATCCTTTTATTTTTGGTACAGAAAATCGACTGAAGAAGGACTACATATTAACATTAGCAATGAAATAAACTTCAAGCCTAGATTCTGGATACCTTCACGCAAATGTCACAGAATAAATTGTTTTGCATTGCTGGCCCTCTGCCATAATAAAGTTCCTAAGGTTCACGACTGTAAGAATATGAACATGCACGTCTTGCTTTGTGGTGTAAAAAGAGAGAATTTTGAGGTCACATAATTTTTATAACCATTAATTTTGACAGATTTGTGCTATGCATAACGTTTTGAGAATAAAGACCGGCTTATTATGACATATAATTCGTGCCGAGTGTTTCACAGTCACAAAAAAATAAAACATATTTTTTTCTATTACAAACTTTCGCCACAATTTTTTCACGTGTATTTTCATTCTTATTGGCTGATGTGATTTGGCTAATGAGTAAAAAGCTGTTATATATTTGTATTCGAAAAGCGCTCTTCGTATAACGAATTAATCTCCTTGTGCTCAAACTCAACATCTCGCACTTTTACTGCTCTCACTGAGATATCGAGGTTAAAGAAATCCAATTTAAGTTCAAAGCTAAATTCCATATACACTCAATTGAAGAATCGTTGTCGGGTTCAGAAACATAGAACATAGAAGCTGAAACCGAAATGGCACATGGGAAGTACGTTAATTAAATGCATGCTGTGACGGGCGACCCGTGGCAAACGGCTCTCAAACGCAGGTCTTCGAATACGCTTTTGGCATTCTAAACCGAATGCATGGATGGCGCAAATGAATAAATTATAATATAATTATGTCATTTCCAATGTGCAATTTCGGTCTCAGCTTCTATGTTCTATGTTTCTGAACCCGACAACGATTCTTCAATTAAGTGTATCCGCTAGTCCATATTCTCCATTTCCACGCTAAATTGATGGGTTGCAAGCATTTCCAAGACAGTCAAAAGACAAAAGTATGGCGGCCATCTTGGTGCTATTAACAATGGATGCTAATGAGAAATCTTTTGTTAAATGGCACCAATATGGCAGCGATGACGTAATGTGCATTCGAAGAATAAAACTAGTGAGATATTGACTCTTAGTGGTATGTGTCCAGGGTAACATAGTGAGATATTGACTCTTAGTTGTATGTGTCCAGGGTAACATAGTGAGATATTGACTCTTAGTGTATGTGTCCAGGGTAACATAGTGAGATATTGACTCTTAGTGGTATGTGTCCAGGGTAACATAGTGAGATATTGACTCTTAGTTGTATGTGTCCAGGGTAACATAGTGAGATATTGACTCTTAGTGGTATGTGTCTAGGGTAACATAGTGAGATATTAACTCTTAGTGGTATGTGTCCAGGGTAACATAGTGAGCTACTGATTCTTAGTGGTATGCAGTATGTAGATTTCTAGTAAAGGTGAAGTCAGTTGACTCTATCAGCATGTAATCAGCAATTGGCTAACTAAATGACGTATCCAGGAGTCGAAATTCGATTAATCGAAGTCTTCCATTGCATTTGAATGGTATGCGAACGCAATTCAAGAAAAGTAATTGGCGACTCTGGATACAAGATTGTCCTAACATTGCAATGTATGATCTCGATATCTAAAAGCAGCGACATACTGTCTCCATTACATTATTATGTTAGTCCTTGTTTGTACATGGTGCTCCACATTTGCAGGCTTGATGGCAGGGTTTGTCTGCAGTTTTACAAGGACAGCCCTTTTCTTTTTTTGCCATCTTTTCAGAAACACTTGTTCTTACAACTGCTGGTTATCATATGGGATTAAACTAAATCAATCTATATACACTTTAATTGTATGTGCTCAGGGCTTAGAGTTTGTTTGTTTGTTTGCCTGTTCGTTATACCGGGTTCCAATGACGTAATTTGTACCATGCATAACGTTTTGAGAACCAATGAACTAATAAGGCTGAAACGAGATGACGTTTTACGCCTTCTCTAGATCATAATCCTTTTCACACTGCTTTTGTTCTTTAATTATGACTATTGTTCTTGTATCCTCTAAAATTTTAATATGAAAGAATTTAAAAAACTATTATGGTCTAGAGACGGGGGTAAAACGTCATCTCGCTTCGGGCTTATTCGTGAGTTTTTCACAGTCAAAAAAAAAGAATAAAAAATGTAGAATTTTATTTGAAAATTTCGCCACACATTTTTGATGTATAGAGTGCTTTTAGTCTCACTGTTGAATAGTTCGATAAATTTATCTAACTTAGATAACTATTTAGGTGACGTCACCTAAAATGGTAAAAGCGTGCCAAATAACGGTCATGCTAATCCGGGGGGTTGTTTTACCAGAGAATAAGTGAATAGACATTCATTTGTATCATCGTTTCTCCCCCTGATCTCAGTAGCTGTTTACTCGTAGTTTCAAATTTAGGTGACGTCAGCTAAAATAGTAAATAACTCACCTATTCAACAGTGAGACTAAAAGCACTCTATTTCCACTGCAACTATTTGACTAATAAGTAGGGTCTGGGTACGATACTTCGTTCTGCAAAAAGCCGTTATATGTATTCTTTTTCAAAAAGCGCTCTTCGTATAATAGATTTACTCCTTGTGCTCAAATATCTTTCACTTTTAATGCTTTTCAATGAGATATCGAGGTTAAAAATACAATATAATTTCGAAGATAAAAACATTTCCTATCTCCTCGTGTCCATATATTAATGGGTTCCATTATCATGCTAAATAAAACTAGTGTATAAATTATTGCTTGATGGTAATGTACTTACCTTTAAAAGTTCATCAATGAAATCATCCAACTTCTTCCTCTCACTTTCCTTGTAAGTCGAACCAGGAAACAGCTTGATTGAAGGACACAAGTGATTCTTTAGAAAAGTCCAGTCCTCCTCCTCCATTGCCTGAACTTGAATCCCTTCCTTGAATAGTTGTTTTAGACCTTCCTTCGCATTTATGATTTCTTCCTCAGTTGATGACCAATAAGCCTTAAAGATAATACGATTTGCACAATGCATTTATTCGTCATGTAAGTAATTTAGCAAGTAAGTAATTTATTTATTCACGTAGTCATAAAAAGCTCACAATAAGAACTCGTTAGAACGCGCGCGTGCTACATTAAAATCTTAATATTACATATATAAAAATCTAGATCTAAAAATATTGCATAAGTGTAAAAATATATATAAGACTATAACTACCCCACCCCACCCTACTGATAATCTAAGATCCAAATACCCCTAAATGTAAGTCCAAAAATATTACAATAGAATATAATAGAAATCTAGGCAAGTCTATAACTATCCTACCCTATTTGTCATTAACTGAGATAAGATCTAGATTTGTTTAACAAAGAAAAGTAGGAAAACTTGAAAGCAAGCATTCATTATACTGAATTCAGAAGCAAGACCTTTTCGGCTTGGGCGTAATGTTTTTTTCCATTTCAGACCATATGTCATTCCCTAGAGTATTATTTCTTTGTTTAACGGTTGCGCATGAGAAGACACATGAATATGGATACAACTCAAACAAAGAATCTTATTCTCAAGTGAATAACCGTGGTCTGAAATAGAAATACGTTACGCCCAAAGTAAAAAGGTCTATCGATTCCAACCAGATATAAATAGTACTTCTTTCTGGTCCATCTTTTGGTCAGAGCGTCAGATTCTTAGCCTCGAGGTTAAGAATTCGAACCCTGGCCCAGGAGGCCGCTCCTTGTTGTTGCGTTGTGTTGTTGTTGCAATTGTTAAACTGACATTTTGTTAATTTGTCCTTATTTCGAGGCCTGACCGCGGAGCACCCTCAAAAGGGGAGCGGGGCTAAGACTGAAAAATAAAAGAGACTAGCCATGCAAAACGCTAGTGGGGCAGGGGGCTGAAAAATTTAGTTGCTTTTAGCAAGAAGTGTGGGGGCTATAGCCCATGCAGCCCCACCATCTCCCGTTGTCTCTGTATTTTAGCGAATGTTGTAAAAACAATTGGACAAGGAAATACTTAAAAACGTAAAAGCTACATAGATTTATGAATGACATAAACTGATTAGAATCAATCCGTAAGGGAAATTAATATAGCTAACCAAACGAATAATATTATTGTGCATCGCCTAATACTCACCTTGTAAATAAAGGTTGGTTTCACTATGAAATGAATGTTCAGTCGTTTAAGATTCGTTTTATAGAATTCAATTAGCTTTTTAGTGCAGCTCTTTTTTTTGCGATCATGTGTTATTGATTCATGGCACGGCTGCAAAGTTATGTACATATACATAACTTTACGGCCAGGCGGACCTTCGAGGTTTAAAGAGGGCATTTCTGAAGCTAGACCATCAAGTTCTCTCTCTCTGGCATCTTCAAGGAAAAATTCCTCTGCATGCTTTGTACCTTCGTCCCTTTGTTGCACACAGTTTTCAAACAGCGCCTTGTATTTTACAACATTCCCTTTTTTAAGTACAACGAAACTCACAACATGTTTCGGTTGGCTTTTCGGGTTCTCATTTGCTAATTTGTAGACTCTACATTTATTCCTATCCAAGCATTGCATTTCGCGGGTTATCTCTTCCCAGTTCCTTTTGACTTGAGGTACATGAAAGAAGGCCTCACAAAAGTGAGGAGCATCTAATACATCATGAACTAATTTGTGATGGCTTGGGTGGCTATTCAAAACAGAGTAATTTATGCATTCATCATCAGAGCCAATAGCAGCATCTCCTTCTGCCATCGTTAATGTAAATGAGCAGCTGCTGAAGAATATTTCTAGTCGATCTGACGAAAAACGATGAATAAATTAGTAACGCGTTTCTTTCTTTTAGTTACTTTTAGCAAGAAGTGTGGGGGCTCTTTCTTTCTTTCTTTCTTTCTTTCTTTCTTTCTTTCTTTCTTCTTTCTTTCTTTCTTTCTTTCTTTCTTGGGACTTTAATTTAGTGGATTCAATATTTTTAGTAGCTAGAATATAGGTGCGGACATAGGACACTGTCTTTATGGAGTATGAATCAAATTGTGACTTTCATTCTAACGTTATGGATTTTTTGATATGAAGCTAAATGACTCCATTTATTGTTAAAAGCGATAGAAAATATCGATGAAAGCGGCATTCAAAAAATCGTCGAACGATTTTTTTTCTAAATAAAGTCACTAAAAGATGTATCTTTTACAAATATTCTCCTTTAATTTCATATGCATTGAAGGGTTTTGAAGGCAGTAAAATAAAAATAAGTACGCTCACAACTAACAACACACGACAAGGAATGACACGGAAGTCAAGCTTGAATAATCAACAAGCAGCCGTGAGCGAAAATAGTTGTGAGCTTACTTCATTTTATTTAATTGATAAGATCACACGTCCTTTAAGACTTTACTATTGTAACTGTTAAATATGTGCTTTTTCTAATGATTTTTTAAAAAAGCCGGCCAAAATGTCTAAAGAAGTATGTCTTCGGTTCCAGCAGCAGTAAGGTCAAATCGCGGTTTCCGATCCGGCTCGAGCGAGTATTATGGGGCTCTGTATGGAGCCTATTTAGATTTCTGTAGCATCCGGTATTACCCGCGACGAATTTACGGACTTTCCCGTGGAATCCGATCGGTCTGCGAAACGTGTGCCCAACCCGGGTCTTGATTTTACTAACCTAAGAAATTGTCTAAATTGCGCTCCATATTAAGGATAAAAATATGTATGTATATATAGATGCCATAATCAGCATCAAGAACAAGACGATTAGAAAATTAAGAACACGGGTATTAGATGGCCTAGACAGTGATTTTGCCTTCACGACATTTACCGAAGGAGAAACAGATGACTATGGAAAGAACCGAAAAGATAATAGATTTAATACCCGAAGGCGATTACCGCTTGCAAATTACATTTATAAAGTTGTTTGATGACCAGTGGGTTATAGAAAAGGGACGCAACCCAATTAGGGCTGCCAGTAAGCAATCGCTATTTGTTCTGAATAAAAACACCCGACCCGGGGCGTTGGAGGGTATTGACTCACTGTTTCATGACGCTGCTTATCCTGCCACAGTGGTAATTTACGCGGGTTATAAGATTAGAGAGCCAGATGTAAAGAAACTTAAGCCAATGAGGCATCCGGGCAACTGCATTGGTAAATTAGTAAGAGTTATTTAAAGACTCCTCCAGGGGCGGCAAACTTACTCCAAATAGAAAAGAAGCCATAAGGAAGTGGGAAATTGCAACTCTATAGGGAGGGCGGTACCATAGACAACATTAAGAAGTTGGAAAAAGCATTAGAAAGGCGTATAGTAGTGAAGGATATTACTGATGGTTACATTTACCAAGGAACACACCAGTACGGAGGCAGGGGTGCTTCAATCACAATCTACCAACATAATGGACACGCCTGGAGAGAGTTAAGGTTCCCAAAGAAGAAGGAAGTTAAAGTTTACGAAGGTTATCCATTCAAGCGGTTCGTAGAAGAGAATTCCATTTGGCTAATAGACCCCGAAGGGGCGCAGTTTATGACCCAGGATGGCATATTACATCGCCCCAAAGAGGAGCAAGAAAGAATAGCCAACGCCTGCCAAGAGCTGGGCGAAGACTTCTCGATGACGTCCTAAGCAGCCGCAACTTAGACTTCTTAGCCGCAAAGAAGAGAAATGGATGGAATCCAACCCCCGCGGGTTTCAAAGAAATAGCCAAGGCCTGCGTAGAGCATGGCCATGGTGGGCTTTGGAACATGGAATACGTCAAAGAAGATTACGTTTCCTTGGACATGAAGCACTGCTATCCTGCCAGCTTCAAAGACCTGCAAGATTGCAAAGAGTACTACGACCGGTACGGTCACCCGGACAGTCAGTTCTTCCGCGTTGGTTTGGACGGGAGCTACGATGCGCCTGCTACGGGGTTTGTAAGGCTAAGCATCTGGAAGCTAAGAAAGGCCTACACCCCATAATCTACGCCTGTTACGGTAAGCACCTCCAGGTGAAAGAATGGATACCTGTGCCTTTGTTTAAGTTTCTGGAAGAGCGTGGGCTGTTGAAATACACGGTCCATGAGGCTATCCTGTGTCACACTACCTGGACTAAGTGGCTGCCGGAAAATAATGCCTCTCAAGGATAGTAGTAGGTAAGGTTCACCCAAGGGGCCAGAGAAGGAGAAAAACACATGCAACGTCGTCTGATTACACTTCTGGTTGCACTTCTTGGTAAGAAGGGCGCACGAGCAGGGCACTATGGTATCCGTGGAGCCGTGGAATTATGGGACCCTCACTGAAGGACAAAAAGCGAGTGATCATCGTTGGCATATGGTTCGCTACTACCAAGATCACATGGCGCAGTATTACCACCTGCGAGCTAGCATGCTGGCCTATGCCCACATAAACCTCTTGGCCATGCTACTACGATTTGACAAAGAAGATGTTCCCCGGGTGGCCACGGACAGCCTGTACATTAAGCCCCACATGCTTAAAAAGATAAAAGAATACTACTCCGAGGACGACATTGCCGAAAGTGGGCGTCAAATACCACGGCAGCCATGTTTCTGGTAGCTGCCAGCCTACCAAAGAACCCTTGCCCACGGTTGCCGATCCCATTAGTTACCACCGCTTTAGTTACCTCTATGGCACCGGCGGTAGTGGTAAGACAACCCGGGTACTTAGCCTGTTCCCTTCCCTAAAAGTACTAACGCCAACGAATAGGCTAGAAAGAGAACTCTGCGAAATGGGCTATGACGCGCAGACCTATCATAGCTTCTTCAAGTGGATACCCGAGGCCATCCACGACATCCCCCAAGTAATACTATGGGATGAAATCTGTACCGTGCCTTTAGAAATCCTGCAGGAGTTCGTGGAGTTCCTAAAAGGCAAATGCCAGGTGAAATTCGCCGGGGATCCATGCCAGCCCCCGCCCATTGCCGGAGAGATGCCACACGAATGGCTGAAAACATTCTGCTACACCGAAGAAATCAACGCAGATTACCGCAGCAAAGACCGTGTTAAAGCACTTAAGGCCGAGCTTAGAGGCCTTAGTGACGTGGATCAATGCAAAGCGATGCGTAAAAGGATGCAGGCACGCAAGTATGAAGACTTCCTGTACCAATGGCATCCTGAGGATTTGGTGCTTAGCAGTAAAAGGGCGGCCCAGACTCGAATACAAAAAGACCTATTGAAGATACACTGGGAGAAGTATCCAAAAGAGCTGGTGCCTGTGGCGTATAAGCCCAAGGATACCAGAATGCAAAAAAGAGACGTTGGGGTGCCCGGAACTGACATAGTATTATGTAATGCAGTAACCCACGATAAGGCATGGGTTCCCATAGAGAAGGTAGAGGCGATAACCTCGCACCCCGACTGGCGGCTGGGATACTGTATGACGGTCCACAGCGCACAGGGGCTGACCATAAAGGAAACCCTGTGGATCTTAGACCAGCGGCTATGTTGGAGCAATCTGATTTATACAGCAGTAAGCAGGGTGGAGTACGCCAAACAGCTGAAAAGAGCCTGAGGGCCAAGGCTGCGCTACGATAAGACGCCAGAGGACGTGGCTAAAGAAAACATTACTAAGAAGCTGTTGCGGTATAAGCGGCACGACGAAGAAAAAATATGACGTTCGACCTTTGTGTGGAAGACATCTATAAGAAAGGGGCAAGGTGTGCCAAGTGTAACATACCACTACTATGGAGGTTTGACCCGAATGACGGTCAGCAATTCTTCGTGGATCGTATCAATAATAAGCTGGGGCATGCCAGAGGCAATGTAAGGATGACATGCCTAGAGTGCAATCGGGCGCGTGGAGCAGCACTACTCTGAGTCTTTGGGGACTATTAGCAGCTCTTCCTTGACGAATCCACGACTTGGGCAATCTAGGTAATACAACACAGGCTGCCCTTCCTTGATGACGGACTTCGAAATCTTATACGTTTTCACAGACCAGTTAGGATCCGTGGCTCTCTTACTGCCGCTTTCGAGTTCCCCGGGCTGACAAAGGTACCTGACCACTATGTCGCGGGGGAGCTTTTTTTTTTTTCTTCAGTCCGACCGCCCTCGAACTTCCGACGTAGGACTTGTGTTCCACGTGTTTATTCTTTATGGCATCCTTGGGTTTCATTCCAGTAGCCCTGGCCCCCTCGTTGTTTCAAGCCGCGATGACCTTGGGGGAGCCTCTGAGTCCATTCCTTGTTGCGTTTGGATGGATCTTCCAGCTCTTTCCAATACTGGTTTCCAAAGAGACGCTCGGCCATGGTCTTATTGAATCTTTCGACGATGCTCTGGCCCCTGTGGTGCTCTGCTTCGGCTCTCCTAATCTTAGTGCTGTGGTCTTTCAGGGTCTTGGTAACCACGCCCATGAACTCTGTCCCCTTATCCACTTGCAGCAGCTTGGGCCATTTTAAGACGCGCTTATAAATCCTACTTAGGGCTTCTGCGACTTCCCCAGAATCCTTGCTGGTTATGGGTTCGGCGTCCTTGTATCAGCTTGCGACATCGACTACGATCAAAGCGTATCTATAGGTCTTTCTTCTCACCGTGTCGTGCGGTAAGAAAAGTAAATCCACCTGATGAACTTCATTAGGGGCATTTACGGTGAAGCTGGGCGTGGGAATGTACCTGGGCACCGGAAGATAAACCTGCCAGAGGGTTTGATTTCTTAACCAGTTCTTTGCCGTTTCTTCTGATACCCTGGCCGCGGCTGCAAGTTTCTTCATAGCTGACGCTCCTCTCCAATAGCCTTCAGGCCCATAGTAAATCCTCTTGAGTTTGTCCTCTACGCGGGGCATTATATGAATTGCTTCAAGTGAAGGATAAGACGAGATTGATCTTTCGCCCGTTGAAGTCCACCGTCTCTCCGTCCACTTTGATGGTGATGTTTATGCTCGACACCATTTCGCAAGACAAGTCATAGCTCAAAGAAATGGGAGTGTATTTTACCAGGTCAAATGGATTGCCCTTTGGCGGGAATTTTGTCGTAGCTATGGACCAAATCGCAATAGACTTCATAGCTGCCGGATACTTTCCATTTCACGGGTATGGCCGTGTTGGTAATCGTCTTGCCCTGAATTCCTAGTAAAGATCCCAATGCGTCAGTCCTAGGTAGATTATGCTTGATAGTCATTTCGTGCGGCAATCCTGTGGTGAGAGTATAACCGTGTTTGGCTAATTCTTTTGCCAGTGTAATTGGGGTGTAATGTCCATTCGGGAGCATTTTACCTTCGAAATTGTTAGACCCCTTATGCACGGTGACCATGCCATTGACCAAGTTATACCAAGAATTGTACAAAGAGCAACTAATGAGCCGAACCTTATGGGCTTTGATGAGGGGATTCAAATAAGTGGTAAAGTTATTCTTGTCGCTTTCCAAAAAGACGATCATATATATTATCAGACCTAACGGTTTGATCGAGGGACCAGACAAGATACGCTATGGCGGCTCCTCCAGCCAGCCCTGCAATACCAACAAAAACCAGCTCGCTATCTTTTTGTTTTTTCGAAGGCTGGTAGTTAATCCTTAAACTGAGGCTTTCTTAGCCTAAAGTCAGGGTGTGTTTGCGTATAGAGCTTAAAGGCATAGTCCGTATTTTCGAAGTTCTTGTCGGCCTGCATCTTGTCTCTGTAGTTCTTATCCAACCAATATCCCGATAGGCCTGCCTTTTCTCGTTCCATGCTGCCACGTCCCTTTGATACTTTTCCAAAGCAAGGTCGTGTCTTTTTCTTTCGGCGGCTAATTATCCGCTGTGATCGCCTCTAACTAATTTATTTAAGTACTGACCGCCATAATTGGCTCCAGTAAATGCTAAAGCTGCAATAACACCACCGGCAACCACGCTAACCATTTACACTACATGTATACCGATTAAGGAAAGTACTTTTCCTTCTGCAGATAGTCATCGAGGGCGATGCTGCCCGCTACTACGCCGGTCATTTTGGCATAGTTCATAAGGCTTTTGCTTGGATCTTCGGTAAGGTCTTCCTTAAGGTCTTCCTTAAGTGCCTTCTTACCTACCCAACCTATACCTGCGACAATAGAAGTAATGATAGCTGCTTCTTTAACAGTTTTTTATCAAAGCGGATGACATATACAAAGTGAGAAGGTTATTCCATTTCTGGTATCCTACTCTTTTGGGGAGAAGTTTTTTCTGCAGGTGGTAGTAGTATTGGTCGTGGAGCTGGTGGCTGCTTATTATTTTCTTTCCACTCCAAACAGAGACTGCCCGCAGCCAAAAGGACTCCTAGGGCACCGATGACGTAGCCCGGGTTGATGTCCAAAGGAGAGGAAGATTCTTCTTCGTTTTTTATTTTCTTAGCCTTATTCTTTCTATTCATTTCGGCGAGTTTCTTCCCGGCAGCCACCCTTCCGGGCGCTTTAGGGTTCGTAATCTTGGTATCTTGGGGCTCCACGGCCTGTTCGGTGTCACTCATCTTATATTAAGTGACTTGATAACTTTATAATAACTTGCCTAAGTACTTGTGATGACTTGATAATGACTTGACGACGACTTGCCGAAGTAATTGTGATGACTTGATAATGACTTGACGACGACTTGCCGAAGTAATTGTGATGACTTGATAATGACTTGACGACGACTTGCCGAAGTAATTGTGATGACTTGATAATGACTTGACGACGACTTGCCGAAGTAATTGTGATGACTTGATAATGACTTGACGACGACTTGCCGAAGTAATTGTGATGACTTGATAATGACTTGACGACGACTTGCCGAAGTAATTGTGATGACTTGATAATGACTTGACGACGACTTGCCGAAGTAATTGTGATGACTTGACGACGACTTGCCGAAGTAATTGTAATGACTTGATAATGACTTGACGACGACTTGCCGAAGTAATTGTAATGACTTGACGACGACTTGCCTAAGTACTTGTGATGACTTGTTCAAGTTCTTGGGATGACTTGTCTTCGACTTCTTAAAGTCGCTTCGAGACATCGTAAATTCTTTCAAGTCAAGGTGTTGGGCGACGTGAAGTGCCGCATTTGCCATGGCCATTAACTTACCACACTTCAAAGACAACCACCCACTGGTTATCTTGAGTTCTTGGGCGCTGACGTAGTTCTCACTTATGTTCTTCTGAAGTTGCTCCACGTCGTCGATAGGTAGTGCAATTCCAAGGAGCTTAGTGGCCAGCTTAATAGCGGAGTCGGCTACGGCGTGGGTAGTCTTACTTACGAGGGCAGCCTCATACCTCTTATGGAACTTCTTAACTTCCTCTTCTGACAACTTATTAACTTGCTCGTGGGTAAGGCCCTTGCCTATCATTTCCTTACACTTCCCAGATGACACTAGGACGTTGAGTTGTTCTTTGAGGTCGTTTTCATCTAGCTGTGTTGGTACGTCTATGAGCTGCTCAATCTTCATATACTTGAGGATCTACGATTCTTATTTCGTAAGGAAACCTTAGATAGAAGATCATCTTTGAATGATGGTGTGTCTTCAGGTGCCGCATGTATCCATGTCACCTTTCCTTGTCTATCTCACCACCATAGTCACTAAGAATGGTTTCCAAGTCGCTCTTGCTGGTGTGTAAAAGACGATTACTTTAGGCGCCTATGTTTTCCCTGAAGGGCTTAGAAACCCTGGTCAGCTGTTGGGAGAGCAGCCATACGGATATATTGTCATGCCTACCGCTGAAGGCTAGCTTTACGAGCTCTGAAGTGCGTCTTTTTACGTCATCCCCACAGGCAATGTCATCCAATATTAATAATGTTTGAGTATCCTTGGAAAATTGCTTATGCCAGAACTTGAGGTAGCTGGATAACTCATTGGGGTCTAAGATGTCTACGAAGAAGTCCTCGTCATGGATGCCTATGCCTTCCCAGGTCTTATTGTTCGCGTAGGTGGGCATAGCAGCACGATGAAATCAAACTTTTGTCTAAAGGGTCATAATAGCTGCTCCACCACGACTTTAGTCTTGCCGCAGCCGGTGGGTCCTACGATAAGAGCATTGCAGGGGACGTGCTCGGGGTTCATTATATCAAAACTATTTTCAGAATCATTTATGACAGCAGTGGCGCATCATATTGTTGTTAAAATATTATTATGATATATGTATTGTACGTCGTGCAACAAGCCCTTTAGCAGCAAGCAGGCTTTGCAATACCACGTAGGAAGAATGAAATGCGAAAAAAGCCCGACTTATTCTGGAAGGATTGCAATAAAACGTTTAGTACAGCGCAAAGAAAGAATTATCATGTCAATAATAGAGTCTGCCATAAAAAGAATGATTTGAGTTGTAAATGTGGTAAAACCTTCGCCAACAAGAGAAAAAAGGATTATCATTTAAGGAATAATATTTGTAACCGTCCTACGAGGCCAACTTAGTTAGCATGTTTTCTGATAGCGTGGGAACTCCCACGTACAGTCTCCCCGGGCCTGGCACTGGATGGAGTGAAAGTAACCCGGTGAAAGGTCTTTTCTGCTTTAAGACCGCCAGTTTGCTTGAGGCAATGTGTTCAGATCTAACTTTGAGCTTATCATATATATGGAAGTAGAAGAAACTACTGAAGAGGGTCAAGCAGACATCGATGAGGAGGACTACAATGAACTGATTCCTGATGATAATAACGAAAACAAAAACACTAAGAAGAGGTTAGGAAAAAATATGCTAAAGCCAGAAGTCTATTCCATAAAATATTCATAACCACAGGATCTCTCTCCGTTGCTTTGGCAACTTCGGGTCTAGCAACCGGAGCCGGTCGGAATACCTTTGGGGGTCGTTGGGGAAATTTGTGGTATTATTTCGGCATTTTCGGCGGGGGTGACAAAGAAATTATCCAATAAAATATCAAAGCACGACACGACAATCGCCCTGTCTATTAAGGCCAAAGTAAATACTATTACTGACCTCGTTTCTAAGGCATTGCGCGATAGGAAGATAGACGACGTAGAATTCTCGATTATCCTGGCCGAAGAGGACAAATACGAAAAGTTGAAGTCCGAAATTAGGAATAAAAAAAACTCGTCAAAGATTTGTCCGAACATACAAGAAAAAAATATATTCCAAGAAGCAAAAGAAGAGCTTCAAAGAAAGCTCGCTCAGTAAATAATTGCTTCGAAAAAAGCCAAACGGGATTTCATTTGCATATTGAACGACAGTCTGGGTCGTATGCAAATTAGTTTCACAAAATATTACACAGCCTGCATCGTTTTCACAAACTTGTGTAAAATGCATATTATTAAATGAAGTAGGATTATATCATCGCCTAAGAATCCATCCTATTAGCTGGGGGTGGTTGGAGTCGATTTCGTGGAATATCTCGTAGATTACGTCAGGGTAATAAGGAATACCCTCATCCAGCCGACAAAACATCCACTCAGCCCTTATCATAGTATCTTCAGAAACCCCTGGAATAGAATCACCGGAAATTTGAGACAAAAGATAGGGAATACCTTTATAATATTTCCCCAGCATTAATTTTTTTAGCGTTCTTCTTAAACCCTGTGGCGTTGGCTCTTCTAAGTTGTCCGCAATTTTTTTTACTAGCTCATAAAGATATACGGGCTGATAACCTTGGATGTGACTCATCCAGTCCAGTCCCTAAAGTATTTCATTCTCTTATAAGGTGTTTTTTTACAAACTCCGTTGGCGTAATATTGCTCCATCGTAGCACTAGGCATGGCATTATAAATAATCCTGCCGCACTCAAAGCACAGCGCCGACGTGTCGTCTTCTATTTGCATCTTCTTGCCACAACAAATATAGTTCTTCGGCTCGGTGGATTTAAAGTGGGGCTTAAGACACTTCTTACAGATTTGGTAATTAAATACGAAATTCTCGCAATCACACATGTAACTGTGCATTATTTTTAACTTTCTTAGGTTAGTAAAATCAAGACCCGGGTTAGGCACGCGTTTCGCAGACCAATCGGATTCGCACGCTGAAGTCCGTAAATTCGATGCGGGTAATACCGGATGCTACAGAAATCTAAATAGGCCCATAATACCCGCCCGAGCAGGATCGGAAACCGCGATTCGACTTACTGCTGCTTAAAAATCACACGGCTTTTAAGACTGTACTATTTTAACTGTAAAATATGTATTTTTTCTAATGATTTTTAACAAAAGCCGGCCAAAATTTCTAAGAAGTATTTCATCGGTTTTAGAAGCGCTTTCAAGGATATTTTATGGTCACCTGACTGAATACTTATCAAAGCGGAAGTTTAAACATTAAAGAGCTTCATCGAACCTGGTTGACAAAAATTATATAGCATACCTTTTGAGTTTTCCCTTGATGTCTATAGCTTGAGTTTTCTTTTAGGTGTGCTTTCGTATCGACGAAAAACGAAACAGTCAAAACTCGCCCATTCTCTCAACTGTAAACTGACAAAAGTTCTATGAACTTTTTTGGCGTCCTTCCAATCTAAGTTTTGATTGGTCCTTCGTTTCTTCTATTGTTTGGGAAACACAGCTGGCGTAGCGGTGAGTTAGAGCGCTTTCATCTTACTAAGGCTACCCAAGTTTGATTCCGGACACAATCTCGTGTGTTATCATGAGTAGAATAAGCTCCAAATGGAATTCAGTGGATTTGGTAATTAAATACGAAATTCTCGCAATCACACATGTAACTGTGCATTATTTTTAACTTTCTTAGGTTAGTAAAATCAAGACCCGGGTTAGGCACGCGTTTCGCAGACCAATCGGATTCGCACGCTGAAGTCCGTAAATTCGATGCGGGTAATACCGGATGCTACAGAAATCTAAATAGGCCCCATAATACCCGCCCGAGCCGGATCGGAAACCGCGATTCGACTTTACTGCTGCTTAAAAATCACACGGCTTTTAAGACTGTACTATTTTAACTGCAAAATATGTATTTTTTCTAATGATTTTTAACAAAAGCCGGCCAAAATTTCTAAGAAGTATTTCATCGGTTTTAGAAGCGCTTTCAAGGATATTTTATGGTCACCTGAATACTTATCAAAGCGGAAGTTTAAACATTAAAGAGCTTCATCGAACCTGGTTGACAAAAATTATATAGCATACCTTTTGAGTTTTCCCTTGATGTCTATAGCTTGAGTTTTCTTTTAGGTGTGCTTTCGTATCGACGAAAAACGAAACAGTCAAAACTCGCCCATTCTCTCAACTGTAAACTGACAAAAGTTCTATGAACTTTTTTGGCGTCCTTCCAATCTAAGTTTTGATTGGTCCTTCGTTTCTTCTATTGTTTGGGAAACACAGCTGGCGTAGCGGTGAGTTAGAGCGCTTTCATCTTACTAAGGCTACCCAAGTTTGATTCCCGGACACAATCTCGTGTGTTATCATGAGTAGAATAAGCTCCAAATGGAATTCAGTGGATTTGGTAATTAAATACGAAATTCTCGCAATCACACATGTAACTGTGCATTATTTTTAACTTTCTTAGGTTAGTAAAATCAAGACCCGGGTTAGGCACGCGTTTCGCAGACCAATCGGATTCGCACGCTGAAGTCCGTAAATTCGATGCGGGTAATACCGGATGCTACAGAAATCTAAATAGGCCCCATAATACCCGCCCGAGCAGGATCGGAAACCGCGATTCGACTTTACTGCTGCTTAAAAATCACACGGCTTTTAAGACTGTACTATTTTAACTGCAAAATATGTATTTTTTCTAATGATTTTTAACAAAAGCCGGCCAAAATTTCTAAGAAGTATTTCATCGGTTTTAGAAGCGCTTTCAAGGATATTTTATGGTCACCTGAATACTTATCAAAGCGGAAGTTTAAACATTAAAGAGCTTCATCGAACCTGGTTGACAAAAATTATATAGCATACCTTTTGAGTTTTCCCTTGATGTCTATAGCTTGAGTTTTCTTTTAGGTGTGCTTTCGTATCGACGAAAAACGAAACAGTCAAAACTCGCCCATTCTCTCAACTGTAAACTGACAAAAGTTCTATGAACTTTTTTGGCGTCCTTCCAATCTAAGTTTTGATTGGTCCTTCGTTTCTTCTATTGTTTGGGAAACGCAGCTGGCGTAGCGGTGAGGTCGAGCGCTTTCATCTTACCAAAGCTACCCAAGTTTGATTCCCGGACACAATCTCGTGTGTGAGTAGAATTGTTTGTTGGTTTTCTCCTGTGCTTTGAGAGTTTATTTTACTCCATTTTTTCGTCCCTTCGCCAAAATCAACTTCAAGTTCCAAATGGAATTCAGTGGATGAAGAGGCACCCTGTGGTTGTTTTGTGTACGCTAGATGGTTATTATCTAGAGAGTTTGTTATTTTTCACACCCATATTTGAAGATACAAAATAATTGTTTGGGAAACACAGCTGGCGTAGCGGTGAGTTAGAGCACTTTCATCTTACTAAGGCTACCCAAGTTTGATTCCCGGACACAATCTCGTGTGTGAGTAGAATTGTTTGTTGGTTTTCTCCTGTGCTTTGAGAGTTTATTTTACTCCATTTTTTTCGTCCCTTCGCCAAAATCAACTTCAAGTTCCAAATGGAATTCAGTGGATGAAGAGGCACCCTGTGGTTGTTTTGTGTACGCTAGATGGTTTATTATCTAGAGAGTTTGTTATTTTTCACACCCATATTTGAAGATACAAAATAATTGTTTGGGAAACACAGCTGGCGTAGCGGTGAGTTAGAGCACTTTCATCTTACTAAGGCTACCCAAGTTTGATTCCCGGACACAATCTCGTGTGTTATCATGAGTAGAATAAGCTCCAAATGGAATTCAGTGGATTTGGTAATTAAATACGAAATTCTCGCAATCACACATGTAACTGTGCATTATTTTTAACTTTCTTAGGTTAGTAAAATCAAGACCCGGGTTAGGCACGCGTTTCGCAGACCAATCGGATTCGCACGCTGAAGTCCGTAAATTCGATGCGGGTAATACCGGATGCTACAGAAATCTAAATAGGCCCCATAATACCCGCCCGAGCAGGATCGGAAACCGCGATTCGACTTTACTGCTGCTTAAAAATCACACGGCTTTTAAGACTGTACTATTTTAACTGTAAAATATGTATTTTTTCTAATGATTTTTAACAAAAGCCGGCCAAAATTTCTAAGAAGTATTTCATCGGTTTTAGAAGCGCTTTCAAGGATATTTTATGGTCACCTGAATACTTATCAAAGCGGAAGTTTAAACATTAAAGAGCTTCATCGAACCTGGTTGACAAAAATTATATAGCATACCTTTTGAGTTTTCCCTTGATGTCTATAGCTTGAGTTTTCTTTTAGGTGTGCTTTCGTATCGACGAAAAACGAAACAGTCAAAACTCGCCCATTCTCTCAACTGTAAACTGACAAAATTTCTTAAACTTTTTTGGCGTCCTTCCAATCTAAGTTTTGATTGGTCCTTCGTTTCTTCTATTGTTTGGGAAACGCAGCTGGCGTAGCGGTGAGGTCGAGCGCTTTCATCTTACTAAGGCTACCCAAGTTTGATTCCCGGACACAATCTCGTGTGTTATCATGAGTAGAATAAGCTCCAAATGGAATTCAGTGGATGAAGAGGCACCCTGGACAGTTCTTTATGAGAGAGACAAAAACTACACATTTTCAGACTTCTTCTGCAAGATTTAATTTCAGTGTATTTCTACCTTAGTAATCGAAAATTTAAATTTTAGTTAAAGCCGACACTCAAATTACTGTGGGTGGTGCCCATGGGATGAAAAAATCGATGTTTCAATAAGCTATTCAAAATTCAATATATCAGTTGTAAGTTTGAACCCTGAAAAGAATATGAAGCTTTTATTGTTACTAATATTGTTGGTTGTTATTATCATAACTAAATCACTTGCTTTAACAGCAAAAGGCCGTTGAGTATAAATTTACACTTTAACGGCGAAAAAAATAATAACATAAATTTCGTCACGGACGTTACAAGGGAATATGCCCCAAAGCATGATTTTTTAAAATTACATTCTAGTATCTGCGTACATTGTAGAATTATTTCGGATTTTCCTTTAATTAGTCCCTATCAACATAACAACACCGCATGATTTGAAAAAATCTGCTTTTTACATTATAAATTTGCGTTACGGACGTTACACTTTTAACGTTACGGACGTTACCGCAACTTTGTGCTTGACGTTACAAAGTCATATATAATTTTACAGAGGGTCAAAACTTTTTATTTCGAAGAAAGCTTAATAGGAGGGTCATGAATTGTTTTAGGCTACATACATTTTTAGAAAGTTTACTGCGAATCCCCAAGCCCTTTTCCCACTGTAAAAAAAACGTACCTTCTCTGAGTGACCACAGAGGGCAGCTGCAAACGAATGATTGTTGAAAAACAAGTACAATTTCCTGCAAATCGGTAAAAGTTGCGGCAAATAATTCAAAAGTTTCTTTGAAAATGAAACAAAATAAAACAAAAGTTACTAAGAACGTCTTCGCGCGCAAGGTTTAGGAAAAACTGGAACTAGCAGAGTGTTTATGAATCGGTGATGGCGGCCAATTTGGCGAACGCAGTATTTCATAGTTCAACTCTTTTTGTAGCCATTTCCCAGCTTAGAAGTGCTATCTAGGGTCGCTAAGTTTTTCTTTGCTTTTATTTGCTTGCAGCTGTCCCCTGTGGACCACCGTACGTAATAGAACAATTTTTGTACTGCAGGCTGTGGAAATCTCAGTGTATGCTGTATGTGTGCCTGGCCGTGGCTTTACTTGCCGTGATTGGCTGTTTTTTTTACCTTGCGTATGTGAATGTGATGATAGGATAACAAGTAATGTGATTGGTCTGGCAGTGTCGTGTTTTAGCTTGATCGTGTCCGCGCACGTGTTTCAGGTATTTAATTGGATGGAGAGTAAATTCTCGCGCAATGTGATTGGTCTGGCGTATGTCTTGCCGTGTCACGTCCACGTTCGTGACACGGGCTTTTCATCTGCGGACATGGCATGCATTCTGTAGGGTCTGACGCCAAAGCCATTCTTGGTTTGCAGTCATTTCCAAGTAAAATAACGAAAGCCATGGTCGCCGTGTTAGAAGATGTAACATAGAATTTGCTTAAAAATCTTTTTTCAAATTCTTCCAACATAATCCAATCATAATCCAATCATTTGTATAACAGTGCATTGTGGAACTGATTTAGGGGACATTTCCAAGCTAGTATTTATTTGTGGTGCTCTTAAAAGCAGTGCCACAATACAATGCAAAATGCCAAATCGAGCCAGTTTTCCCCTCAACCCTGTGATGTATGTAATAATCAATCGATCCAGCAACTTTACCGTCATTTGAGCATTTGACGGGTCACGCCCTTATAGAATCAAAAACAAAAAGTGCAACTTTTCACGCTGCAAGCTGCAAGGGAATGTTTGCCCAACATGACACAAAAAAATTTTAACCAAAAAACTCTTTCTATTAATGAAAAATTGTTGCGCGTGGGTGAAAGTATTTTGAGCACCGAGTCAATTACTGCATTCTGTGCTTTTAAAGTTTCCATAATCCAAGTTTGTTTGTTTTTTAATGGGAGTGATAGCAACTATAAGTCACTTAAGTACTTTTCTCTTAACTGGGCCTACAGAAATTGGCTAACCCTGTCGAGGTATCCCTACCATACTTATATGCATATGCTAATTAACTCATTAGGTTTTTTAGCATGGTGAAGTTATCCAATCAATCAATAGTACTATTTGTCAGTATCAGCTTCGTATTTATTGCATGGTTTTGCTGCATGTGCTCTAGTAGATAACTACTATCTGTTAACAATAATCATTATTATTGCATGCATTTGTCTTATAATAATTTTACAAATTAAAAATTGTATTGTATGTTCGTGGATCATCTCCTTTTGTCTAGGCGCCACTTGCGGGATTTGCAATTTTGCCCATGAAAATCAAATAGCATTTTTGATCTAGCCAAAATTTTAGACAATTCATTTTATGGGAAGCATGGGTGGCGTAGCTGTGAGACACTTGCCTCTCACCAATGCGACCCGGGTTTGAGTCCCAACAAGCCCTGTGTTGTATGTGAGTCGAGTTGTTTCCTTGGTTCTCTCCTGTTACTTCAAGGGTTTTCCGGATTCTCTGGTTTTCCTCCCTCTGCCAACTACTAAATTCTAATTCAATCCTAGGAGATATTCACAATAAGGCTGACCTCAATATCTCCTTTCACACTCACTGATGCAAATAAATTAGTGTTTTAAAACCTGTATAATGTCTGTTATCAAAATATTCCACAGAGATATCCATTTATCTACCCACCATTTGTAAGGTCACAGTAAAAAGTTTGCCCAACAAATTTATCACAAATAATAATTGCATTATTTCTCACAGGGTCCATGCTTAGGTAACCATTTAAAATTCAAGGACTATTCAAGGAGTATAAAAGGACCCAAAAATGAATTTGTTCAAAATGAGTATGTTCAGCTAAATATATATAATAAGGTTTTACACAGTGGTTGCACTGTCATGGCCAACTTTCATATTTTCCAATCTTTCTGACCAGATCTATTTCAGAATCATGCAAGTAATGATCAAAGCAAAAATTCAAGGATTTTTTAAGGAGTTTGCTGAAATTGTAAAATTCAAGAGCTTTTCAAGTGCCCTTGAAAACGTGAATTAAATTCAAAGAGTTTAAAGGAGTAGCACGAACCCTGTTCTCATATTTTATTCACAGCTACCCCTCCCAAAATTTGACAATAAACAATTTGACATTCCAATACAGTTAACATTAAAATTCAATCAAGGCCATCACAATAAAATTCCTTTATATTGGGGCAAGAAACACTAAAACATTTTTAGATTAGGTAGAATACAAACCTATGGAAATCAACCCATTAAATACTAACCCACACCACCCATCCCAATTCTTTCCCAAGATAAAAATAATGTGAAATGCCAGTTTTAGTTAGTACATGTATGGTAAAAAAAATCCTTGAACATTATGGATTTTGATGTTAATAATAATTAGAATTAACAACCAAATTAATAAGGTATTTATCTATTAAAAAAAGTAATATGTTTAAAGGCACAACCAACACAGGATGGAAGGAGCTAGTGCTTAAACTATTTTGTTATTCTCTTTAGAGGATTCAAGAGCTTCCATTTGTCGCTGTAATGCATCGTAGGAAGCCCGTTCTTTTGCTTCCTTTTTCTTGTTTCTTTCCTCATACTTCAACCTAAATGAGAATTATGGATCATTATAAATACATCAGACTCAGTTGTGCATTGCTTATTGAAGTTTGTTTGCTTCTGATTGTTACAAGCAGGAATGCTTTTGTAAAACAAGAACAACATAGTGGAAATAAGTTACTGCCATCATTTTATATCATGTTATCCTAGGCTTGGCAAAGCTGTAGCCCAAGCCCCCTCCCCCCCAGCGGAGTCTCTCTCTTCACAGGCCCCTGTTAAGAGTAGTCCTGGTTGGAAAATGCATGGAGTAAAAAGAAAGAAATCGCATAAAATAGATACTTACTTATTGCGAATGATTCTTGAAACAATGTCAGCTGTAGTGATGTTACTAGTGCTATCAAGGATCTTGAATGTTCCCATTCTTCTAGGAATCTCATAGGGATCACTACCATTGGGATCTTCCATTATGGGAGTTTGGCCATGAACAACTACATCAACCTACCACATCAGGCACTTATTTTAATATCAAGTTGGTCAGGGTAGGAAGGATAAAATGATCAATGTTTACCTTAAACTGATTCATTAATTCCTCAGATACTCTGTATGGTGCACCAATTATGACCTGATCAACATATCGGCAGGCCAGAACACTAAGCACCCTCTCGTGCAGGTTCATAATGGGGTAGTTACTACCCTTGTAGCGATTCACTACCTGGTCAGTATGTAAACCAACAATCAGATAGTCACCCTCTGCTTTGGCCTTTTCCAGGAAATCCAGAAAACCAACATGAAAAGATCAAATGCACCTGCTGCATAGACAATTTTGTCTCCTGGATTTGGCTCCTTCCCATCTGAAAACTGAACAATTCTTTGGGTGGTGGGGAGAAAATGAGAAACACATGTCCAGGGGCTCTTAGCTGCTGAGTCAGAACTAGCACTGCTGACTTGTTCTGGGTCTAAAGCGCTTATAGGAATTCCTTTATCGAAATGATCTTTGGTCAACAACAACATACGTCCCACTAGATTAGTAGTGGATACCCCAGCAGTCCTCTTACATTCCTTGTACCTCCTAGCGTCTTTCACTATTTGATATGTGTCTGTACCATCAGCTGATAAAGTGATGTCATCACCGTGAACACAGAACTCACAACCATGGGAATCCATTGTCTCTAGAGTTGTGATATAAGGAGCACCTTCAACTATTTCGTCAACCCATTTGATTGCACGGACCATCTTGTACCGCTCTTCTTGGTTAAAGACGGGGGGCCCCTTGTGATGAGCAATTTCTTCATCGCTGTGAACACCTACAATCAGGTAATCTCCCATTGCCTTGGCTTGGCGTAGCGCATTGGCGTGTCCAAAATGCACCATATCGAAACAGCCATCAGTCCATACTCTTACTTGTTTATTACACTTGCTGTCTTGCTCATCGGGCATCCTAATTCCGAATTATTTGGATATTTTCAAGAGAGATTGATGAAATATTTCCACGCTGAGAAAAGACAACAGAGAAAGAGGCTGTCCACGAAGCCCTTTCCATCTCGTGCTCTCTGATTGGTTCGATTTGATCATGTGCCTGAATTACTTCATTCTGATTGGTCAAATTAACAGCAGCTGAGAATAAACTTCTAAGAAGACACAGCTCGTCGACAAGTTAAATATTTACCTCAATTATTTGGATTTTTTTGAACCATTCGCTGAGTATTTCGACGACCTTTTATTTAGTGAAAGAGCGTAAAATTTGAAATTTCTTTTTGCCGAGGGTCCTTTCTGGTTTCTTTAGCATTTGATAGAACCGTTTTTCGTCATTTCTTTGCGCATCTTCCATCTTGACAAGGAGTTCGTGACATTTTGGTAAAAAATATACGTAAAACCTTGTTTTATTGAGGAAGATGGGAGTGTTTCTCTTTATACCTAACCTGATAGGTAAGTTATTTACTGATATTTCGATTTTATTTCAAAGTTAATCATTTCATCGTCTTCAGGAATAACAGCATCTGCTCAATCAACGGCGGGAGGGGCTGGGAGGTTTGGGAGAGGGGAAGGAAAGGTCTGGGGTTTTGGTGCTTATTCCTTCAATAACGACAATGGCAATGACAATTTTAATTTTAATCTAATGCAAATACAATATTGTAAGAGAGCATACACTGAATCAAAATATGGCAACCAATTCAAATCGCTGTTGTTTTGCACTGACTAATGACTGACTAGCCTTTCATTAACACTGTGAAAACATTTTTATGTTTTCACATGGACACAAGGCTAGTCAGTACACTAGTTAGTGTAGAACAATAGTTATTCAAGTTGGTTGCCATATTTCTATTCAGTGAATACCTAAAATAGAAAATTGTGAAAGTTTGAAGTGGTTTTCATTTGTATTTAATTCAAACTTGTCTTAATGAAGGTGCTTACATGACACGCCATAGGCACGCTCCCTTGAAAACTTTTTCTGTTCTGAAATGACATAAAAATACTTTGGAAGATATAACTAGTTAAAAGCTAGTGTGAGCTGTGTCAGTTTTTCTAATGAAACAGTAATGATAAGAAGGTAAATTATACACCGTGAAAAGATGAAAAAACCTTTGAAGAACTAGCATCCAAAACGTCAGTAAGCTAGCAGACAAAGAAATGATACTCAAGGGATTGATATCACATTGTATCTGAATATGGATCAAAATTATGTCCAAGAGGATTGAGTCTATCGTCAATACACAATTTATTTATCTTGATGTTCACAGGTTATTAAGAATCATATTGGCATTTGCTTCGTTTTACTACATGCCGTTTGATTATGTCAAGGCAACAGTGGCTTACATAGTGAGTGGGTTGTTGGATGCAATTGATGGCCACGCAGCAAGATACTTCAACCAAAGTAAGCACTATACCCGACAAATATACAGGTTTTTGTCAAGCATATAGAAATAAATTATATTTGTATGTGAATAATGTCAGCACAGGAGAAATAGACCATTTTCAAGTTCCAAATTATCACTGTGTTTATTGATTACGGACTCATTTAAACAGAGTTATCCTCGATTGTGTGCAGAATATTCATGTGTTCCAGTCAAGGTCCATCAATATTTCAAAGTGTTTGTGTTGAAGTTATGAACTTTACTTTACCATTGGTATTTGTGCTTATTTAAACGCAGATACCACGGAGGTTAACCCTGTGTAGTTGAGTCTGCAATAAAGGAACACAGGGGTAATTTTAAACTCGAAACTGGTCTTCTATTCTAGGAAAAGTACAAATAAAGTTTTGGAAAATGTCATATTGTGACCATAATGTGAAATATAATCTTGTTTAAATATATTACAATTATGTATATTATCCATTATAATCTATATACTGTAAATCTATTAATGGTTATTTGTCCAATAGGTACAAAGTTTGGTGCATTCCTTGACATGTTGACAGATAGGTATGTGCACTGTATGCAATTGTCAAAATACATTTTCAATTTGTGGTTTATGAGATATCACTCAATAGATGTAACACTAAGTGTTACACTTATTGATTTGCAGCCCATTTAACCAACTTCCAAAGGAAAGACAAAACATTCCAATAATTGCACACATAGATATCGGTAATAGGGAGCTTAAGCATGGATTATGAACACATGGCAACCATTTAACCAACTTCCAAAGGAAAGACAAAACATCCAATAATTACACACATAGATATCGGTAATAGGGAGCTTAAGCATGGATGATGGAAACACACGGCAACGACAACTGGAAGTCGGATTGTTACATGTTTCAGGTACTGAGCATGTCTATACAATTAACTAGTAATTTTGTCTTTATTGGCAATGGAATTTCCAGTTGTAAACATCTGACAACATAAAGTTATTTTCGCTTTTTATATCTATAGTTATCTTTACATTATTCTGCTAAAATTCTCTGATCCAGGGGTTTCAACCCTGAAGTCTTTATTCCATTGTCGTTGTGTGTTTCAAAGTCAATGCTTACGCTCCCTAACATAGTAACTACGACTGTAATCATAATCTTGTTTTAGGTGTGTGACAACATGTTTGTTGATGATGCTGTCTGTCTTCTACCCATCCTATCTTATCATTTTCCAAACACTGGTTGCCCTCGACATCACCAGTCACTGGATTCATGTACAAAGGTAAAAATTTTTAATTTTGAGGTTATGTATTTTTCATTTCAGATCACAAGTCATTCCCTAGAGTATCATTTCATCAATACAACTACAACTCAAATAAATAGAAATGATGAAAAGGTAGATTATAATCCCAATGGGATTAATGAATGCTTCACTTTCAACTAACCTTTTCTTTTGTCTTTTAATTGTTTGTTTTTGTTTCCTTGCCTACCTTGTTTCATTGGTTTCTTTTGTCTTATTCTACCTTATATACACTCCTTTCTACCACCTCTTTCTCTTTTACTCTGACGAAGGACTAGCGTCCGAAACGTCAGTTTTTTCATCTTTTAACGGTGTATAATTTACCTTTTCATCATTATTGTTTCATTAGAAACACCAACGCAGCTCATACTAGTTTTTAGCTAGTTATATCTTCAAATAAATAGATCTTATTAGACAACTTAGGGTGGAATATGAATGTGTTTTTGAGTTTGCTGTATTTTGCCCAGCCCAATAGGGCAATACAAAATACAAAGATGAAAAAAAATGCTCGTGAATTCGAACAGGGCCTTAAAGATTCGTATGGTCAAGTGCCATACCTACGCCATACATACGAGTGTCTGCCTTTTTGATCATTAAAGTTTTCCTCTTTTTTCATCTAATGCTTCTACTTATGAATCAGTGCCAGTGTAATACTACGTAGGCGAACTGCAGTAGGCAAAACTTATACGTAGGCGAACTTCAGTAGGCGAACCAATGCGTAGGTGAAACAATCGGATACCGAACAATATCTTGATATAATTCTTAATTATTTTACCACATATTTTTAGCGTTTAATTGTAATTTGTAAAGTGCCATTGGAAAGAAATGGAAAGTTATTGTTATCTTTATTATCTTTATTATTATCATCATCATTAAATGAACCATATTGATAAAGTATAATGGATTGTTGCAGTGCCTTGATGAAAGGAGACACAAGTCATAAGAAAATTGACCTTTCTGGAAACTACTTTTTGAGAATCTATTACAAGAAGGTGACAAAAACCACAACCATTTCCTAAATGGACCTTTCTCACGTGACACCATGTGTGAATATGAGAATAAAATTCTTTTTTAAACCACATGTAACTTGGTCATGAAGCACTTCAATTCTCTACTTTCCGATACCAATAATACTTTGCAGCTTTGGTGGTAAGCAGAGATGCAGTATAAAAACTGGGCTTATTTTGCTGAAGGCTGATCAGACAATGTTAAGAATACCTTGTTTTGATAACCAAATATAAAAATGAAGGATTAAAAAAACAGAAAAAGATAAAAGCTTCAAGAAGTTTAAAGTAAATCTCAAACAATAATTTTCATGAGTCGATATATAGGACCAAACCTCTTGACTTTCTGAATGCTTAAAAAAACTTAGAGTAAACTGATAATCAGTATTGTATAAATAAAGGCAGGTATAGTATATATTCAATTGAAGAATGTTTCAATTTGGGACAGTTTTTAATTTGTTACCCCCCATGAGGCAAAGCATTATGGGCTATGGAAAAGTAGAGAATGTGTGACCACATGGGGGAAATCTTTCGTTCCAGTGAACCGTCGGCTGTTACGTGATACAGGTTCATTTCTTTATCTTTCATTCCTTTCTCATACTCTCTTCAACATTTGTCTATTTTTTTTTGTTCCTTTGTTGGCGTTTTTTTTCCATCATAATTTGTTGTCAAGGAAAAATTTTATTGCCCACTATTTTATTACGAAATGTTCTGTCTTTTTACAGTTAATCCTGTTTACCTTCTGTGCTGGAAATGAGCTTTTCTTTTGTTTGTTGTATCTCCTTCACTTCACTTCTGGTCCAGTTAGTGAGTATTTACCAATACCAGTTCAACTCACTCACAGTTATTGCTGAAAAGAGTTACTGTGCTGAAATCTTGCCTTGCTTTGCCTCACCTCTCTGCGCCTCTATGTGCCACGCCCCTACCCCCTTCCCTTTTCACCTCACCTTGTCTTGGTTGATACCATTGCTCACAAAGGAGTGACCCTGTGCAACAAGAAAGGATTGTGTGACCTATCCCCCCACATAATTAATTTCCCATTGTAAGTATGATATGAAACCTCCCCTCTCCTTCGGAATTCCAAAATGCCGCCCGTTGTAAGGGTATGGATATTTTCTGGAACTACCCATTGTAATTATGATTTTGTTGTCCTAGTGACCATGGCTGGAATATCATTTGGATTGTGGAAAGCTCTTGCTTGGGTGACAGCACCAATTTGCTTCTTGAAACAAACAGTCAGTGTTATTCAATTGTATGCAGCTTGTTATAATGTTGCACTTATTGATGAGGCAGAGAGAGCCAAAGTCACCAATTGACTAGACATGGAGTTGCAGCAGTAGATGACAGAGAGAGGAAGACAGTACATTTTATTTGAAGGACAGTCATTGTCAGCAAAAGTTTCATGAATGGTAATTTAAGAAACTCTATGACATAGAAGTCTTAAATAAGCAACAAACAAAAGACATAGAGTGCAGACAATATAACATGAAACTTTAGTAATACTAAATAGCACAATTTCATGCACATTCCATTGTTTTCTATTGCTTAATTAACCCTTTTTTTGTACTATTTAGTAATTAGTGTTTCACGGATTAATTGTTTGCACTCTAGTTATACATGTATATAGACAAATTTATTTACCTTATGCAAGGCATTGATTAAATTAAATACTAATAACAAGGCTAGCGTCAAATTTCGATCCTGTGCTATTATATATGGGCCTCTGATTGGTTTGGAGAATTCCAAAGATAATGGGATGCATGGTTGGCGTAGCGGTTTGAGCACTCGCCTCTCATCAAGGTAACCCGAGTTCAAGTATTAACGGGTTCGGTGTTGTATATGAGTAGAGTTGTTTGTTGGTTCTCTCCTGTGCTTTGAGGGTTTTCCAGGTGAGCGAAGGTGTCCCCTTAAGCTGGTGATTCTTAAACCACATGGGTGTCCCCTTAAGCTGGTGATTCCTAAACCACATGGGTGTCCCCTTAAGCTGGTGATTTTTAAACCACATGGGTGTCCCCTTAAACTGGTGATTCCTAAACCACATAGGTGTCCCCTTAAGCTGGTGATTCCTAAACCAAATTGGTGTCCCCTTAAGCTGGTGATTCCTAAACCACATGGGTGTCCCCTTAAGCTGGTGATTCCTAAACCACATGGGTGTCCCCTTAAGCTGGTGATTCCTAAACCAAATTGGTGTCCCCTTAAGCCGGTGCCATGCCTTAAGTGACTCAACCCAATATTTTTACATGAGCACCTACCAACATTGAGCCTCCCATACCTTAGGTGACTCAACCCAATATTTTTACATGAGCACCTACCAACATTGAACTTCCCATTCCTTAGGTGACTCAACCCAATATTCTTGTGTCAGCACCTACCAACATTGAACCTCCCATGCCTTAGGTGACTCAACCCAATATTCTTGTATCAGCACCTACCAACATTGAACCTCCCATGCCTTAGGTGACTCAACCCAATATTCTTGTGTCAGCACCTACCAACATTGAACCTCCCATACCTTAAGTGACTCAACCCAATCTTTTTGCATGAGCACCTACCAACATTGAACCTCCCATACCTTAGGTGACTCAACCCAATATTCTTGTGTCAGCACCTACCAACATTGAACCTCCCATACCTTAAGTGACTCAACCCAATCTTTTTGCATGAGCACCTACCAACATTGAACCTCCCATTCCTTAGGTGACTCAACCCAATATTTTTGTGTGAGCACCTACCAACATTGAACCTCCCATTCCTTAGGTGACTCCACCCAATATTTTTGTGTGAGCACCTACCATGCCTTAAGAGATTGATTCCGATTTCATAGCAACTAGGACACATGTTACATATAGATTAAACTACAATTTAATGTTTTTTTTCGAGATTGGATTTGCATGACACGTTGTAATGACGTCACCTTTATTGCTCTGATCCATAGAGGGCAGAGTTGGACAGACTCGTACCCAGTCATTTCTCTTGTCTTGTTGATCTCACGCTGTGGTTGAAGTAAAGGATTTAGTGAGTTCCCGGTACATCAGGGGAAGGACGGGAGATAAAGCGAGGCATCGTTACTTTTTTCTCCTCCTTCCCACGGGCCTTTGCGCACCGCGATCCGTAGCCGCAAAAGGTAACGACTGGGTACGAGTCTGATGTTCTGGATTCAACACATGACTGGTTCGTCACTGGTCATATTTATTTGCAAAAAGTAATTGTTTTATACCTTTAGGTACCCTTTAGGTCGCTAAAAATGTCGAATTAGTGCATTAGTCGAGCTGTACACAGGCTATATTTTAAACCATTGATCTATCATGAGGTGGAAGGTTCTATTCTACGTTCCAAACCTCATAGGTAAGTGACTGATGCGAGCCAGTGCCAATATATCAGTTTTGAATTCTACGGACAAACTCGTAAATAATCATTAATTTTCGCAATTGGCATCCCAAAGACGATTTATAAAGACTAAAGAATAGACCAGTTCAGCAATTCTCGGAACCGTTCAACTCTGAGAACCAAACCGTGATTTTCGGCTTCGTTAAACGCTTGCAACAAAGCCGAAAATTATACGGTGATTTGTATGGGGAAATTATATATTTAAATGGCCATCTTCCAGCTCATTTGACCTGGTCTCTTCAAATTTGGCGTGCAAACGTCTTTTTGGTTTTCTATCCAAACTAGAGATCGAAAACTGTCGAAGCCAAATTTTAGTTTTTAGTGACGTCAGGCTTGAGTGCTTGCAGCAGTTGTGCTAATTGTATTGTTTTCTGTGATTTAATTAGTGCTATTTGGTACGCATTAGTGCTAAATAGTTTAAAGTATTGTATTGCATGATATTCACTGTTTTAGAGTACAAACACTATAAGTGTTTGCCATAAATACCACTAAATACTGCTAAATAATGGTAATCCTATTGTTTCTATTGTTTTATTAGCACTATTTACTACTAAATAGTGCAAAGTGTTGCACACTTTTAGTGTTTGTACTCTACAATCAATATATCCGTGAAATATTAGAAATAATAACTTAACTATTTTATGCTAATCCTATTGTTTTCTATTGCTTAATTAGCACTATTTACTACTAAATAGTGCAAAGTGTTGCACACTTTTAGTGTTTGTACTCTACAATCAATATATCCATGAAATATTAGAAATAATAACTTAACTATTTTATGCTAATCCTATTGTTTTCTATTGCTTAATTAGCACTATTTACTACTAAATAGTGCAAAGTGTTGCACACTTTTAGTGTTTGTACTCTACAATCAATATATCCATGAAATATTAGTAATAATAACTTAACTATTTTATGCTAATTCTATTGTTTTCTTTTGTTTAACTAGCATTATTTTGAACAATTTATTAAATAGTGTTTAACGGATATATTGTTTTGAACTCGTGTTTGTACTTTGTTTGTCTTCTTTGTCACTTTCAGGTTACTTAAGGGTTGTCATAATGGTAGCATCTTATTATTACATGAATTCTAGTCCCTACCTGGCTGCAAGTCTTTATGTACTCAGTCAAGTGATCCTCGACCTCTTGGATGGATATGCCGCAAGATCATTGAATCAATGTAAGAATAATGTTACGCACGAGTTGCAAGGAAACATGTAGGACCCAGTGAATTGTTGCCAAATGTGTTTTAATAACACCAAAACTAAGGTTAGATTTAAAAAAACGACTAAACTAGACAAAAACTAACCTAGTCTAAACTAACTTGACCTAAAATACTACAAACAGTTAAATTGCTTGCCTCCAGATCTTTTTAGTTCTTGTCACTTGTTCTCTTTCCTCTTCTTCTTCTTGTTCTATAGTAGAGCTCTCTTGGCCAGCTACCAAGACTGTAGACAATATACTAAATGAAGGCTTGTACTTAACTAAGGCTCAACTCACAGCTTTGGCTGTTCTCCTTATATACCTAACTTATTTCTAAATATAGTTATTAAAATATTTCTAAATATAATTATTACAACCTTCCAGAATGTTCTTTGTAAACATGCTGAATTACAATGAATAAGAGGGTTCTAGAGGGTTCTAGACATTTTCTTTAACATTAAACTCAAGTAAAAGGTTACAGAATGTCCTTGAATGTTCTACTCAGTTCTAATTAACAACTAAACAACTAATGCAATAATAATATGGGCTGGTTGGCCCTCATAGCAATAAAAAGTTACAAAAAGTCCAGGCGTAGTTAATTGAACCATGGTTAATATCTATTGTTATAGGTTATTGTTCACTTTTTTCAAGCGTGACCATGCACAATCCTTTGTTTTACCATTGTTGGCAATGGCTGAGTTAACAGACCATATTCTTTCTTTTGTCAGCTAGTTCAAAATACCTAAAGATTTTAAAGAGATATTTGAATATTCCTTAATAATCCCATAGACAAATTTTATGTTTATTTATTTTGTAATTTCAAATGGGCATAAACCATACATAATGTTGACAAATGCAATGTTACTGCGCATAAGCAGACTGTTGTTTACAGAAAAATGGCTTTGCATTGCAATGTTCACCGTCATGCGCGTGAGCAGGTAGTTATTTGTCATTATCTCGGCCAATCAAAATTACTGAGAATATAGTTTAAATAATCAAACTGATCTGTAATCGAACAAGCCCGTGGGGCTGGGTATGTGGGATAGCATGGCCTGGCATGTCATGACCTGACGAAATTACAAATCCCCACGCTTTTTAACCCAAAAAGTAGAGAAAAGAGAGCTTCTACTTCATGCAAAAAAGGAAAATGTTTTGCCATCAACATTAGACATTATCTAGAGATCCAAGCATACCATCCAACTTTTTTTACTGATTTTTGTAGGTTCTAAGTTTGGAGCATTGTTTGACATGGTTTTGGACAGGTGAGGAAAACATTAGTTCTCTGTTTGTTTGACCAAGAAAGCAAGTACTTGTTGCTCCAATTAATTCACCGATTGGGCCCCTAGGTTGATAAATGATAGATACTTTACTTTATGACTTCGACGCTTGGTCAAAGTTAGTTATGTAGTCACAATAATACGTTTCCGAGTCACATTGTGGTAAAAAAAAGGTGACAAACAACGCTAAACCATCAGAAATATTTTTTTACTTAAAACAAATGAGAGATCTCAACTTTGTCCCCAGGGTCCCCTCACACTAAGGAGTGAGTATAGTTTTATAATTTGTCACTTAATTATGACAGCCGTCAATAGATCAGAAATGGAGAATATTAACATTAGTGGTAAAAAACCTTGTTAGTTTAAAGAGTTTACTGCGAATCCCACAGCAATGACTCCCACCCCTCCACCCCAATAAAAATGCACCTACTCTAAGCCGTGTTGATGATATATATTTGTTACTCCAGGGCGTCTAAGAACGGATTGCTGATGGTCGTACATGACCTATACCCACAGTATTCCTTTTGGATCAAATTATATTCGTTTATAATTATGATATCCATAACCTTTTACATTGTCTGGTAAGTGAACATGAGTAGCCATGCAAACTGGATAGCACTTGATGTATAGCCGCTGTGGCTAACAAATTCTTTGGACAAAAAAAATAATATTCCCAAGAGAATGACTCACCTGGTGTGTGGAATGGGTAAACATTATCTAAGTTTTATAATCAATGACACCAGTTGTTGAGAGCGTCCAAAAGTATCGTCTTAATATTTCTTTTCTTTTTTGTTTGATAGGCGTCATATTGCACCAAAAGCCGTAAAGCCAGGTTTTTACAACCAGACATACTTCTTCGGAAGTGTTAGTTGATTTTGAATTGTTACAACAACTATGCATGTTCCCCAGTCAAACACTATATTTAGGTTTTAATGTGACCCTTCCTCTACGTAAACAGGAACGAGTGTGAATCAAGTTTCCCAAAATAGCCCCCAAAAATAACCCATGAATCATTTTATTCAATGTCCCAATGGCGTACCAAAACAATACATTTTCTATCCTTCCGGGAATTGAACTCTATTTTTATGCAAATACTGTGCAGAAAGTTTCTATTGTTTATGGCTGCCTTCTCATGTGAGTGAAAACGCTCAATAGAGGCTTTGCACCATCACGTGATGGCATACATGACAGGAGGGCAGGAACAATCGATCCTGGTATAATATGATTTACATTAGAAAGGATTCAGTTTCATGGCTGTATCGCTTGATGTTACAAATCCTCTATTAGTCTCCTACGAAGCCGTTATTAGTGTTGTCACGCAATGCTCACTCCCGTATGTAATAGCGGCTGCGCAGAATACTGTCCTAATGAAAACTCCTTCAACGTTTCCTTTAGTTCCTGTTTGAACTTATCATATGGAGCGGGAGCGAGTTATTTCCTGTTCTACTGTACCTGTTGTACTTTACTAAGGGCCCACAAGGTACGTCACACCCCCACACCCTCCCCTAAATTACAGGCTCTGGAACATTCACAAACTGCAGAATTGCCTTGGCAGTGGTACAGGAGAATGAATGTAGAAGGTAGAGAGGGTATCATAGGGGGAGGAAAGTAAGGATGGAGGTAGAGAGAGAGAGTAATATGGGAAGATTATGCATGTAGTAGAGGTACAATGATTGGTTTTATAGGGGGATGAATGTAGGACAAATTCGTATAAGGATTAACCATCTAAAATTTCTTATTTTCATTTAGTAAATCTAGGTTCAAGTTTTGGGGAAATTCGCTTGCTCGTACCACTGGCATACGTTTGTTTCGTCTGCGCGTCGTACACATTTGGTATGGCCATCTGGATGTTATTCGAAGCTGCTCTCTATTTTGCAAACCTTGACGAGGATAAAAAAAAGTGACTGAAAACCTTTTCAATTTATCGATGTAAGAATTCCTTTTAAACGCACTCTATTAAAGTGGTAAGGTAAAGCGTCAATGGAGTGATCAACCAAAAAAAAATGCACGCAGAATTTCTACCAACCTGTCATATTTTAATAAACATTTTATAACTTTTATTGTTTTTTTTTTTAATCTTACATTAAAAGACATCTTTTCCCATACTACACCCCAGCTCTTCAGTGCTCGTACGACCGAGAAGATCCTCGCTCATGGAAATCAATTTGTTTAAGATGTAATTCTGTCCGTTGCCTCCTCAGTCCTTTAAAGGTGCGAGGTGGGAACACGCGGTACAATGTATATTGCACGCCAAAAGTTTGAATCGGAGTGACACGTTACCAACCTCGTTCCCAGGGTCCTCTCGGCCGACTCCAATTCAATATGGCGGTCGTCGGGGAGAAGACCCTGGTGTTGGCTGGTATCACGTGATCAAAATCTCCAAGATTTCTGGAGATTTTGATCACGTGGTTTTCGTTTCAAAATGGCGGCCAAACTACTATTTCAAATCGTGTAAATGTAGGAAAAAAGGCATTTCTTCGTGGGTATATCTTGCTCCCTTTTTAGATTACGAGACAGTTTTTGGATTGCTTGATGTGTGAAAGCTGCAATTTGTGCGAAAGTTCACCAACAACGGTTTTTTTAGCCTTTTTGTCAGTCGTCTTAGAAACAAATGTGATGTAAATTTACTCCGGGACTTTACTTACATGGTTTCACTTTCTACTGCACTGCTACTACAATTGTGGCCAATTGTGTCTTGTTTCCCCAGCCAAGAGAGAAACTCTTCATTTATTCAGGTTGCTTGTGACAGACCTTGGTAGAAATGGCAATCTTAATGTGCTCTATGTTCAAACGCAATTCAATATATACTGAATATTGTATATGTAGCCCTAAAACTTTAGAATTTCTGTTGTATTTAAAAACGAAAAAAAACCTCTCTCTAAAAAGGACTCATTAAATAAAAAGTATTTGCTTCCTTGCAAAATTGTTGTTACTGTCAGAATTTTTTCATGTTTTAGGCAATCACATTTTCACCCTTTTGTGCACCCCTCTTTGGACTATCCTTTTTTGGGGTAGACCATAACTTCATAACTTGTAAAAGTTCTTTTTCATGATGATTACTGTTTGCAATATTGCATTACACTATTAATGAGGATTTCTCATACTTTTATGAGTGCCCAGGTTGGAGAAAAAGAATTACATAAAACAACAGGGGGGGGGGGGATATAAAATTAAAGTTCAGCTATCCCATATAAAGACTTGTCTAACCCTTACATGTAAGAACTTCAATGCCTTCTAAAATAATAAGGTCACTTGAATAAGTAGACAAATGAAAGTTACTAGATAGTTACTCTGACAACAATAATTATTGCTATCTTGCAGCTGAACCAATGACTGACTTGCAGTTACAGCAATGAATAAGTTTAGTTTAAGGATTTTGAATTAGTGACAAATGTTCTTATACATACACATTTCTTCTTTCAGCATTGCCAGTTAGCAATGTTAGTTTTTTAACAGGCTTTTTTAACACCACCAACAACGATTTATTACTTCAATACTTTATTTATTTACAATATTACTGTAAACTCATTACAAAAAATATACAACTACACTTTATAACTCTCATATTCATATAATTGAGAGTATGTGGTGTATGTGGTATATTCATATAATTTTTAAGGCAACAGACAACTTAAACAACTGAAAATGTAAACTTCATTGTTCAAGTCTGTCTTTCTTTTATTCCGTTTGAACACTTATCGTGCGCAATTAAGGGTTTTCATAACTTTCTTGGGTTATATTTTTGCACCCTGTACTATGATTATTTCATTTTGTATTATGTGCATATTTGTTAGGTCATAATTGTGAATAAAAAAAATTCGAACCTACTTTGTTTCATGACAGTTTTTAACATCGAACTAAGCTGTACCAATCATTAAAACCTTGTATGCGCCATTTAGGATATCAGTAGAAGCTGTTAGGTCAGTTCTCTTCCTTTTTAAATCATAATCAACGGGACTTTTTTTGAATGATTCACCCAGGAACAAAACAAGAGAAATATGAGCTATGAGTTGTTCGCCATCTTGTACTATATATTTTTAATCAATCAGAGGGCTTGTAAGAATTGTTTTTCAGGAGCCAATCAAAACGCGCGATATACCAGCCAACACCAGGGTCTTCTCCCCGACGACCGCCATATTGAATTGGAGTCGGCCGAGAGGACCCTGGGAACGAGGTTGACACGTTACAACAAAATCACGCAACAGCCTATTTGGTCAGCGGTTATAAATTTGGTGTAAGTTGATTGGCTGGAAATTTAGTTTAAAAAGCTAAACGCATTGTTGCAGCAATGTTCACACGAAATTTTTTGCGCGCAATGTTTCAAGAGTAAAGCGCGATTTAACTTCATTTAATTTTGTTGCACTCGTGCAATGTTGCGTACGACAAGTGTTGCGCTTTACTTGCCTCGGAACATGTATTTATACTTGTATCTTGGTTTTTTTTTTCATTTTATACTCGTGTTCACAATTATCCTCCCCAGAAAAGCAGGATGAAAATAGATAAAAATCAAAGGTGTTATCATATTTTTCAAAACAAAATCCAAAGAAAAAATATTACTTTTTGAGAATATGGAAACCAGTGTAGCAGCCTCATTCAGAGCTTGGGATCCCTGTTGACTGGAGCACGCGATGTCTTGGCGCTTCCGCGCGCAGTCAATTGTGACGCACAATTACGTCACAAAAATATATTGCTTAGTGCAAATGCTGTCTTCTTACCCTTTCGTTATGTTTCCGTTAATACTCCAGTTTGATGTTTGAAAAAAATAGGTTTCTTGTGAAGTTGTTGTGCAAAATTGGCGCAATTTTCGAGGATGTGGTCTGAAAAATACAATCCTATGGTTTGCTTTGATGCTTTGTATTCAACTTCTGAAGGACAAAGCCTGGAAAACTTAGGTAAAATTTATTTCTATATAATATTTTCGGGACCTCTTTACGTTGGGCTTATATATTTGAGTGGTATCGTGCTTATATATTCTTCCGTATTCTCATGTGCAACTATTAAACCAAGAAAGGACACTCTAGGGAATGGCACGTGGTCTGTAGTGGAAAATATTACGCGCTCAAGGTAAAGAGGTATATTTTCTCCATGGGTTTTTAGTAAATGAATTACCATGGACGGATTAATTTGGCGGGAACTTTCAGGGCGCGCCAAACTCGATCTTGACGGCAGTCTTTCGTAATCTTGCTATGACATTGTTGTAAAATTTGGTTTGATATTTCATCTTTATTGTCTTTTTCAGAAAACCTCGAGTGTTGTAGTGGATCACGAATCGCGTTACCGGGGGGAGGATACATCGATCTTCCTGGAATCGAGTCCTCTACGGAAGAGCTGGAAAGCATGTTTCCTTCTGAAAGGTCTCAAACAACGGAGCAACTTGGTTCTATTAGTGGGTCCCGGATTGCCTTGCCAGGAGGTGGATACATCGATCTTCCAGGAGTGGAGTCTCCCCCGGAACAGGACAAGCATATGAATCCTTCCGACATACTCAATTATGATAGTGGATCAAGGATTGAGCTACCGGGGGGTGGATTCATTGATCTTCCAGGAGTGGAGTCCCCCCCGGAACAGGACGAGCATATGTATTCTTCAGACAACTTCTATAATAACAGTGGATCAAGAATTGAGCTACCAGGGGGCGGATTCATCAATCTTCCTGGTGTCGAGAGCCCCTCTGAACAGGATGAGCAGACGTTTTCCTCAGATGTATTTCAAGGTAATACATCGCATAATAATAACGTATTGTGTTATAATCCATGATTAAGTTTAATGTCCACCGTGGATCGTGTAAGAGAGGTTTTCCTATCCTTAACAAACACACAGCATTGTCTACATATTCACGACTTCTACTCGTCCAATTTCTTGTAGATTATGGTCTACTGGAGGAAAGTAGAGCTGTCTCTCAGCAGGTATTTATCTAAACAACATTGGAATCAAGGGTGGCACGCATAGCATCACTGCACTCGCCTCTCACCTCTTTAGTCCCGGTATGCCGTCTGAGTAGAGTTTGTTGAGTTTTTCTGGATCAGATTGTTCGGCTCACAGTAAAAGACTAATGCGCTAAATTTCATAGGGATCTGTGGCTATAGCTGTGCGATGACAAATCAATCTAAAGGTCGTTTGAGGATTCGGTTAATCAATTACGATTAATCTCCATAAGCCAAGTAAAATAAAGATTTGACTTTGAATCTCAAGGCTCGAGCAAATCGAAAACTTTACTTACACCGTGTAGTAATACCATTATCCACTTTGGTGGATCTAGGTTAGAACTTTTTCAGGGGGTGACTGTTACCTAGGAAATCATCATATAGTGTCACTTTTAGGTTTTACCTATAATCCGTTATTCCAATTATTTTTAACTCCAACCTCTCCCCAAACCGTCCTTACTTCACCTTATTTTGGTATCACCAGGAACAGGTTACAAATCTCTTTACCAGCCTCCAATCACTGGAAATCAAGCTTGGCCAAAAAGATCAAATCATTGTCCAACAAGAACGCGAGAACATTCGACTCCGGGAACACTTGGACAGATTCATGCAGATAGTCGCGGACAGAAACCTAGAGCTGAATAATGTTCGATTGGAGGCTTCGGGGATGATTCGAGAGCTACGTGCGTGGGGCACACGACTTGAAAGACGAAATAAGTGTCTCCGTGAAGAGGTAAGTAACTAAAGCTCAAACATCAAACTTCCATGATGAACCGAACCTAATAACATCAAAGAATACCGTATTATTATCCATTGTTGAATTAGGTTCGGCTCATGTGAAGTTCGACGTTTGACCTGAACATTAAGTCTTTATTTGCTAAAGGTTCATAAAGAGAAAGCACTGGAATCGCAAGAACGATTGCTTGGCTACAATGATTTTGTATTTAAAGCTACACCCTAGTTCCTTAACTTCCCTTGGAATAAAGTAATATGATTGACATGAAAGTCACTATATACTTTTAATTCCCCAGCTGGACAAGAAGGACTCTACTATCGCTTCTTTGATTTCTGAAGCGTGTTCAGTTCCCCTGCTCAAACGATTGTTGGAAAGAGGAAGAAATGAGCGAAAAAATCTCCTAGAAAAACTCCATGCAATGGAAAAATCCGCTCAAGATTTGATGACAAAAAACAGCGAGTTGGAACACGAGTTGACTGTCATTCCAAAAGAGATAATGTCTAAGGTACTTTCAAAAGATAAATTCAGAGTGATAATTACCGGGCAAAAAAGTTCAGGAAATCCATGTTTACGAATCATACTAACGCGAAGTTGGTCAGTTAGGGAGCTTCTAGCTAAATAAATAGTTACCTAGAGAAGAGGTATAACTCAAACACAACCAGGTCTCCATATATGGAGTATTGCTGACATTATCTACCCTTGCTAGTATACTATTCATTCTCTAAAGCCTAAACCCCCCCATTTGATTCTCTTTTGAAGGGTTTGAAAATTGGGATCGTCTCCCTTGTATTCATCATCACTCGCTTCTAGTGATGCGACTATGAAACCCCTTGCAACACGTCGTAATGCAGATCAATTTGAAGGACATAAGAATAGAATTCCAATTCTCATGAGATTGAAATTCTTTCGTTTAATTCTCCAAATTGAATTGATTTGACGTCACATGCAAGGGATCTATTGTTGACTTTCAAATTGTCTTCGCAGTCAGATTCCAAAATCTTTACCCAAGCAGAAGTACACACCCAAGGAACGTGTCGTGTGTCTAATGAGCCACCAAGGGCTAACATTGCTGATCAAGGCTGCACAAATACTGTCAGTGAGCAGAAGACTTGCTCGGCGAGCAACGAAGACGATCCCGAGCAGATTTTAGTTTTACAGAGTCAGTCCGTGCCAGAATCTAAAAACAAAGAGAACTTATTAAAAAAGGTATTGATAATAAAAGAAGTGTGCGACACTTAGCCTGATGCGCATGTTCTAGACTGACACTAGACCACGGTATGTTGTTGGGTGTCTGATGCGCACGGTCTACACTGACTAGACCACGGCATGTTGTTGGGTGTCTGATACGCACGATCTAGACTGACACTAGACCACGGTATATTGTTGGGTGTCTGATGCGCACGGTCTAGACTGAATAGACGACGGTCCATGCAAATGACCAACTTTTAGCTAGTATCCTCCTTACATCTAATTTACCAGAATATTTTCTCTTTCCTTGAGGCCAAGAAAGTTTTAACCCTGGCAAAATGGCGTCGAAATGAAGCTTCAAAGCAGCAAAACCAACTCAACGCTGACTCTTTGAAGAGAATAAATTAACGATTCTTATAAATATTAAGTTCAAGGACACATTATGAGGCGCTGTATATAGTTATTTTGTTATTGACGTTTTTTTGGCATTCAATGAAGAAGAAATTAGAAGTATTGTAGGCTGATTATTTCTCTTATGTATGTGTCTAATGTTAACTATAATAATGCTAATAGAATTTAGTATATACCTACTAAATAGTATATCTCAAATCCTGCATTCTGATTGGCTGAGCTACCTTGTGCTCTAGTAGTGATAACGAAAAGTTTAAGAATGAAAGAAATTACGCAAAAATGAATTATTTTAAACCTAATTCCAACACTGTTTGTATTCATTTATTTGGCTTATTAGTAAGCTTATGAAAAAGCTATTAGACCTCTCGCCCTCATAATCTTCGAGTCAACACAATCACATTAGGTCTGAGGTATGCGTTTGTGTGCGTTGCAATGTATGTACGCACCGGTCACAGACACCATTCGCATGTTGATAACGCAATGTATGTACGCACCGGTCACAGACACCATTCGCATGTTGATGTGTTTTGCGCAAGATTCCTAGTTATTATTCTAGTAAGGTGATCGTCGACATTTTCTATCTTTAAAGTATACTCTCTATTTTAACGATACTGTTGCTCAACTAGATCAGCTTCTTAGGCCCAGTTAGACATCATTAGCTCAAAATAGGTCTTGCCATTTGCAATAATTTTGATGTCTAAGGTCCAGTCCATATTTTAGACCGTGCCGTCTTGATTGGTTTAGTGTCAAGAGGAATATGGCTATTGAGACACCCTGCCTGGCACAATGAACGGGTACTCGGAGATCGTGCGCTGTCGTACTGTCAGTCTTTAATCTCTGATTTGAGGAAGTGACTGATTGATTCACGTACGGAAAAACAATACTAGCATGATATGGATTTTAAAAAGACCAAAGTATAAGTGGAGGGAACTGAACACTTTTAACCATAAGGAGATCAAACTTACTTGGTTTTATTTCACAAGTACTTGAAAAGTAACGAGATTAGACCTAAGTATATAACACGAACCGCTTGACAAGACAGGCCCTCTTCTGAAATATTATTGAATAAACCGCCTGAAAGTTAACTCATTTAACATCTTTTGCTCAAATGGTTGCAGTGCTGCCCTAGCTTTCGCTGCCTGTGCATTATTTTATCTTCCAAGGGTAGAGAGTTGAAGTTAGAAGCGACTAACCTTAATAGACTGAACAAATATGCATGTTATTTTTTTTATAAGTAGCTTCCTACAAGCATATCAATCATCAGTCCTGACCCCAAGGTTAATTGCCAAATAAGTGAAGGGGTGCTATTGCTATTAATGCTCAAATGTCTTATAACCTTTAAATAAACTTTGTGAGGATCGTTTGTGGATCGTGTCATGAGAAAAGCCAGTTTTGTCGGTGTTCAACGCGGACTATTAGCATCACTATTAGAATAATTTGTATTGCTAATACGCCACTTTATATGAGATATTATGTTACGGTGCCTTTAAGGTTTTAGGATATTTGAGATGTGACAACCGACATCCAACATGGAGGGCCTTTTGTCTATGACTCTGTCTTGCCAGACTTTATCACTGGAAGGCAGATTTTGATGTAAATCTTTCTCACATTACCACAGGAATTCCAATACTCCATGCAGTTTCGAGTTCTCTGTTACTTATGTAATGTGTTCCAGCGAAGCTCCGTGAATCTTCGTTGTTTTTTTTGTTTTTTTTTTGTATCGAATTTTTGCATTCTTTACTTTATCGTTGGTATTTTTGAATGTTCTGAACGCTGAAATGAGGCCTACCCTGAGTGAATAAGTCTAATCGAGGAACACAGCTTTGTTCAAGAATACCGTCTGGTTTACTACATACTTCTAAGCATGAAAGTACGAAAAGCATTATGGCGTCTCCTAATAAATCCAGCTAATGCTCTGTCGAGGAAACTACGAATGCTTGCGCCAACAAAAATCAAAAACAGGAAGCTTGGGTTTTGCTGTGTCCTATGCCATGCGAGTTATTTTTAGAGTTTGACAATCCACAAATACACAAGAATCCAAATCGAAACAAAACATTCAGTGCAACATGTTTAACAAAAGATCAATATTGTAGTAATTCTTCACGGGAAACGCTTTTCTCTTGTTTCCTTTCAAGAGATTTCAATTTGTCATTCTTGCTTCATCAGCTTTGTTTGCGGCTCCAGCTTCCCTGCTGTAGTTCTTGTCAGACCGGGAATGATTGTCTTATCTTCTTTACCAGTCCTTGATTCATTTCAAATAAACCAAATATAGTGCCAAAAATCTTTGAAAATGCATTCAATAGGGACAGTGCAATAATGCTGGAAATGAAGTTCTGAGCGATTTCTCTGATAAAAGCCTGATAGAGCCAATGCATCACTGAACAAACATTCTTCTATTAAGTAACTAAAAATAATATACGACAATTTTTAAAGTAAAATAATAGACTGATGGGAGCTTCAATTAGCGGTAATCCCTTAAAAGAATCGTAATGAATGATGTAGCTGCGTCGGGGGAGGGGCGCGCGCACGCGTTGTGGGTTTTGGTGGGAAATTTCCTGCCAAATCCTTATTTTGAATGTTTTCTGTTATTCATACTTAGAGAAATATAATTTTTTTGAATTTTATTATACATAAAAAAAAAGATTATATAAAGGCCTTACTCTTAGGAGTGCGCGTTCGTCTCTCCCTTCAGTGATAGATAGACGATTTCCTTAACCAAGGATTGCACTATTATGATAGCTATAAAGCTAATAAACATGTTGACTTCATAAACATCCAATATATCTGAGCACACGGTTCTCGAAGCCCCTTTTCTGCCTTCAGGGCTGAGCAGATAATATCCTCCTGAAGCTGAGAGAAATACAAAAACTCTAAACACAATATAATCAGGTTGACAGCATGTGCCTTTTCCGATAAAATGTTAAATAAATTCAATTTTCCAAGAACTGAAATAATACAGGAAGCCCAATCATTAATTTCGTTGGTATTCAGATCGTACTAAGGATTGTGATTCAGGAAAAAAGGGAGGGGATAGGAAATATCTGATAGGGAGTACCAAATCGAGTTACACTGGGTAGTCTGGGTAGCCTGTGTTAAGGGAGGCGTGGCTGGTGGTCACAGCCTTCTAGGAGTCTGTCTAGGGTCTAGAGCACGCAAAAACTATAATGATTTTACATGGTTTATTCTTGCTCATTGGGAGTGTTTTATATAAAACCTTGGAACAATAGTCATCGTGTTGACCAAATAGAATAAACTCTAAATGTTAGATTTTCATTGATTGACACCTGTAATTGTATATGACGCTTGCATAATAAAACACAAATACACCACAATAAATTATGCAGTTATGTTTCTTCTCACACCTATTTAGGTATCATTATTAAACAATATCCTCTGTTTCGACTCGTTGAACTGACATTTTAGAGGGCATTTCGAGTTATATAGATAATTGTGGGGTTTTATGAATGAGAAGTATGTAAGTGATCACGAGCTAAAGTGTTCGTGAAGTTATTTCCGACAACATCGGTCATTTGGTTGATAACGTTGCTGATATTAGCCCAATGCCAAACTTGGCTTAGCTATAGACCGGCTGAAAATCTGGCATGTTTACTGGGCGAGGCGTGCTAAAAATAAAAATGATCTATCTACACAAACGCTTAATTTTAATGAAACTAAATCAAAGGTCAAATTTGATGTCTGGAAAGATAAGTTCCGAGTAAAAACAATATCTTTATGGCTTTGTGTTTTGGCGATAAATAGTAGTGTTGAAAATTGGCTTTTTATTAAATTCTTAATTTCTTGCAGCCCATTAAACTTCGATAAGCGTCCTTAAGATATTTCACGAATTATTGCATTTTTCTCTTTTATAAGATATTGACTTTATTTTAGAGAGCGCGGAAGGAAAAAATAAATGGGAAGAGGAATAGTTTTTCAAATAAAACGGCCCAGCTAAAAACGTTGTGTGATGCTATATTTCAATTTATGCGATTTATGATCAAGTTTAGCTAGCGTAATAGTATTGAGTCATTTTTCATTATTTTTGAGATGTCTTTTAATTTGGCTTGAGGAGTACTAGGAAGCGTGAAACTCGGGGGAGGTTCTAGCTCTTTCTGTTGTACTATTTAGGCTCTTTGGTCTGGTGATGACGCACCGTTTGAAAAATCTTTGAGGCGTGGTCTTTTATTAATGTGACAGACGTACGAAATTTTTTTTAATGGAGTTTGGTATCTTATTTATCGAAGACCTTAGATTTACAGCTGTAATTCTTTGAACTGATACAAGAAGTGAGACATTTTCGAGTTTGAAACACGTGGTCTAGTGTGTATTGCGTTACAGTTGTATGTGTAAATACTTGAGTGTATTGCGTTATATATTGGGATGTTATTATTATGTGAAAGTGCATGGGATAAATTTTGAAGAAATTAGAGGATAAAGTCGTAAGCTGTTAAAATACATCGAAAAAGAGGTTAGAAAAAGCAACAAACGGGGATTGAAAACGAAAGTCAACAAGTCGAAAAAGTCCAAGATAAAATTAATTATAAGAATGTTCTCTTTATATATGTTCTATTATCATCACCATAGTTACACGAGGCACAAAAAAGCTAAAAGATAATTAATGAATTAATTAATTTGAATAAAATAATATGATAAAAAGCATACCTTTCTCTCTGTAGGTGACCGCACATAAAAAGTAATAAAAGGAAAAAACCTCTAAGAGTATCAGAAATATAATCTGAAGTGTTTCCCCGTATCATTGACTGTTATAGCTATATTTTCTAGGAAGTTATCGGAAATTTCGAAATCATTTGACCTAGATATTACGAAAAGTACAATCCTATTGTTCAACATTCAAAACATGCATAGGTAACAGCGGAATATAATTTATTCCCGATTCTTTCGATTGCTAACTCAATCCTGAACTAGTACTAATAAGAAATAAAATAAAATATAGAATAGGATAAGAGCCAAATCTAGATAATCATAACCGTATATGATTCAAGGTCATTTAACGCGTCGATAAATACAATCAACAAAAATCACGCTAGGGTGTTGCAGTGAGTTCTTAAACACGGCAACCCAAAATAAAATACCTTGGTAAGTTTTTATGAGTATTTTTAAAAGAATTCATGATCTGAACGCCCTAAAAGTTCTGTTAGCGATCTTATTGAAGGCATTTTCTCGCGCAGTCACGCGAAACCTTACTCATTGATGGGGTAACTTTCTGTAAATACCTCTTAATTCAGCCAATCACCAAGCTGATATTCTGGACCATATATTAATATTCATAACGCTTCTCACTAAATTATGGTCGAACGCAACGAGTCGATCAGGACGACCATTCCACGTAGGTCTAGTACTTAGAAGTCTACTGGGATTTGAATAGTGAAGGATAAGTCCAAACCTAAGGTATGCAAGCGAAAAGTCTTTAAAAGGAGCTTGTCTTCGTGTTGCTCATGTTCGGATTGTGGTTTTAAACTTGACAGGTCTGAGAAAACTCCCTCTCCATCGGCACAACGTGGCTCGCAAGTCAACCAAGTCTAAAGTTTGGGTCGTTCGTTTAGGTGAGGTTGTTTCTAATGGAGTTGAGCGTTAGCTAAAACCATGTCTAGACCCTCTACGCCGTTAGGAAGAGCTCGAAGTCGCTCTGGAACGAGAAGTCCCGCCACTATAGCTGATCGGGCTGTCCATAAAATAGCCGGTAAGTCCTTCCTATTAACGTCTACTCGTTAGTTTTAAACACACAAGCAAAATGTACGAATATTAAGGGAGAAAGAAAAGGCTGAATAAAAACGAAGCCAAAGGATAGTATTATATTTTAGTACCCAAACAATTCTGTGAGCTGTGAGAGTCAATAATCTTTGTCACTGCCATCTCCTATGGATGTTTTGAAGTCATTTTTGCCACCTGTCTGATTGATCTTGTTGAACGTAAAGCTAAATTCATCGAGCTTTGAGGAGTACAACTTGAGCAGTTCAGCTCTCGCAGACAGGAAGTGCCACAAAAAATCGCTGAATGAAAAATATCTTGATCTACAGCACCATAACATCTTAATAAGAACCACATTTTGACATCAAGGAATAATAACAGTAAACTTAACTACTATTCCAACACTTTAGGTTAGCTTATGTAAGTTTTCAGTTTTTTTGGACAACTTGAATGAACTTGATCGTGCCGGTAATACGATTTTCTATAATTTTGCTCATCGTATAAAGATCTTATTTAATTTTTGTATTTGATTTCTATAAAAACATCTTTCGTCAAATGGAGGTTATCTTCAATGCTGAGTCTCACGACATCTTGGAAAAATTCGGAGTAAAGTTACTCCTCGATCATAAGCCAGTTCCGAAATCATTCAATCTTCTTGCTTTCGATACGCATGGAATATATATCAATGAACAAATTGTTTGTAAAACAAACTATCTTGTTAGCAAAAATGCTCAATCACTTTAATTGAATGGGAAGTATTTTAAAGCTGAGATTTAAGACGGAAGAGGTCTGGAGTTTCTGTGACTTTAAAAGGTGTGGAGGCCACTAAATACGTGTCTTGCCTCTCAAATTTCAAAGATATATGCGAACCCCAGTCATCGGCTTCACGGACTGTGCTTTTATCCTATAGCAAGTCTAGATCCATGTGCTAATAATTCACTCAATTCTTGCATATCATTTTAGTCGGTATTCTCTGGAGTAGAGTGGGTCGATTATACACTATACTTTTAGAACATCGGCGTGATTGGAATACAGAACGGGAGACTCCTATTTGCAAATTGCTGGACCTCCGTGCGAATTTAACTCAGTCTGCATTTTTATTTGGGAGTCACGAACTCTCGGCCATTTATAATAACTTTGCAAGTCGGATCTAAGAATGCTTAGACACGCCAGCCAGACAGCTTAATCTAGCTCAGCAAGACTTTGAAAAACGCAAAATGGCGGAGTTCGCTCGCAAGGAGGGAATTTTGGAAGAGGCGTATGAAGACGACGAAGAAGCACAGCGAATGGTCGAGTTGAGACACAACCTACCAGGTTGGAAAATCGGAGCTTACTATGCACATTCGTCTCATTCAAATTTCTTGTTATTCTAAAACCATCAAATGAGGGCTGTTGTTGTGTTATAAATATTTTATTGTGTTTATTAGACCTGTTTAAAAACTATTCTCAAGTCAGTTTATGGTTCTAATGCAGTCTAATGTCTAGATTTTGTCTCACTTTATAGTCTCCACTGATAACAGAACGACAAGGACAAAACTCTGCTACTGACTTTGTAAAGTTTTTCATTCATAATGCAGTCAAAGTCTTAGCTTTCTGCACAACTATTTTGCTAAAACTTCTTTCTCCATGTTTTGATGTTTCATGGGCGATATTTACTTATGCTTCAAAATTGACTGACAAAATCTAGCGAAGGAATCAATATCCTCTTCATTCTGTGCTCATATTTTTCGAGAATATCGTTGTCATGAATTTAGTAAGAGCTAAGAGCTGCCTTCGTTCATTTTGTGTAGATCATCGAGATGCTGTGCAGAAGAAGACGTTCACCAAATGGGTTAACAACCGACTGTTGAAGGTAAGAGTTTACTCAAAAATACAAAATGTCCTCCAACGTCCTTAACTTGAATTCATGAATGCTTCATGGATGAGATTTGAGACAAAACTCCAGTATTTATTTATACTACCTAAACAAGTTAGAACAATATGTGTTCAATATAAGCATCCTAAGTTTACGTCTTGGATACTAAGAAAGTATTCAAAAACGTGTGCTGGTATTGTCAACTATTTAGTTAAGTACATAGTGAGATTTCTACAACAAACTATTGTAAATTTAATTCAATTTTTCGACATTTTCAAGTTCAGACGGACATTTAGTTCAATTAAGTATATTATATCTAAAACAGACCTCCGAATTACCAAGCTTACTTTTTTATTTATTTTATTTTTCCATGCGAAAAGTTATGAGATATTTGCTATACCTAGCACTGAAATGGCTTCCCTTTATAAGCTCGTAAAGTGCAGTTTCGAACGGCTTTTGAAAAATGTTTTTTTCGAAACCCTGAATTAATTTTTAAGGAGTAATTACCGTCATTATTTACTTAGAAGCAGAAAATATCAGTCATTTAGCACCTACTTTACCTAGCTTCAGACAATACTCAATAATTTTTTTTTTGCGAATTTTTTTCTTTGTTTTGCGAATTAATTTTCCTTAAGAAAGTCGAAAACTTAGTGTAGTTCGTTTGAAATATTCTTGGGGGAAAATGTAGTAGAAAGATGCTGCTTACAGTTACATTTTGAGATACATACCAGGTTGATAAGCCTGGTAAAGTAAACAATATTTGGAAAAGTAGAAATTTCATAAAGTATTTGGTAAATATTCTCTCAAAATGAAGGAACAAATGGTAAAAATAATGGTTTACAAAAAATGGTTATGAAATTTCATACTTTATTTGGTGGAAATTATTTCAAAATGTAGGAACAAATTGTAAAATTTTTTCTTTAGTGGAAATTAGGAATATATGATGTCACATAAAAAATAAAGTACCCTTGTTTTTGTGTTAAATTACTGTGTAAAAGCAAAACATTATTTATTTGTAATTCTCTGTAAACATGACATTGGAGTGCAAACAATAAATTATTAATTCGTGAAACACTAAATATTACTTAATAGTACAAAATAGTGCTAATTAAACAATAGAAAACAATGGCATTTGCATGATTGGCTATTTAGTATTACTAAAGTTTCATGGTTATGTTGTTTGCACTCTAACTTGATTGTTTTCCCCTACTTCCCTAACAGAAGGATTAATAATAAGCTATTCATAACCATAGGGTTAGTTAATATTTATATATTTAAGATCTACCTTTTTATCTCAGCTGGGGCTGTTTTTTTTGTCTGCTTGGTCTGGTAGTTTACTATGATCAAAGGATTCAATTGTATGGATAATTTACGAAGTTCATAAAGTTTCTAAAGGTTTTGAAGTTGAATGGAATAAATTACCTTTCATGTACAATAAATTTTGACTTTGTCCTGCAAGCCAAAAAAGAAATGACACAATTTCACCAGTGATTTTACTGCTCCCTAAAACAAAAATATTCCACATGCTGAATATACCACAATGCTTGAAAGGAGTTTTTTGATACCAACCAGAGTATTATGCATGCCTTGTAAAATAATCTATTAAAATTTTCTTATTGATAGCCAAAAAAGTAAAATTTCAATAGATATTATCACAGGCTTTTGTGTCTCACCTTTACAGGTTAATCTTTGTAGCCTTTGAAAACAATAGATAAATTAATTCTTTAAAAACAAGGCTCTCCATAAAAATGAAGAATGGCAGTAGAAAAGATTCTGCTATTATATGCTTCAGCATTTATTTGGGAGTGTATTAAATCATAGATTTATCTTTTTGAATCAGAGGCTTCCATGTACAGTAATCACCATAGCAACATAGATTCCTGTTTCCTATCTTATCCTTTGTTTAAAAGTATTAATCCTATGCTTTGCAAACTTTTGTAATTTAACCTTTTACGATGAAAACTATAAAATTCTTATCAGATATGTTGTATTTTAAAAATGAAATGTTTTTCCATAAAATAAAATGTTTGAAGAACAATGAGGGAAAGATTATTTTATGAAGAATTCATTTTTTATATCACTTAGCTTGATTCAAAGCATTTTTTCCATTAGCTCCTACTGAACGCTTTTGATTTTGATCAAGCTCTTTTAGTGCATTATAACAAAGAAGAATACTGAATTCTTAAAGAATAATAATAGTGTTTCAGATGTCTTGCAATACCTTTAAAAATTTTTTTGGATAGACCTCTACCTTTTAGCTTGGGGAGAACGTTTTCCCATTTCAGTTCAGGTGCCTTTCCCTAGAGTATTATTTCTTTGTTTAATGGTTGAAGATGTCTGGCTGTCATGAATGCTGTGAGAAATTAGCATTTAACTGGTGGTGTTGCTACATCTTGTTTTAGCTTTTAATTTAAGACGCAGAGTTGATTTTAACTCTCTTAATTCAAGAGAACTATTTGAGTTAAATTATAATACATTTGAAACTCATGCAATCATATTATTCTCCCCCTTCAAGCTTTATTACCTTATCGAGAGGACTGGCTAGATTTTGTACAGCATCTTTGTATGCGTCATATTTATGGAGAAAAAATTATTCAGCTTGTCTCTGCCAAAGTAAGCGAACTTAAAAAATCTGAGCCCCGAGTACCCCCCTCTTTACACTAATGACCAAGTATCCAGCAAGTTGGATGCTGTTTTGACTTGCCTTGCTTTCACTGCAACATGCTGATTAATTTCATCTTCTATCATTATAAGCAAAATTGTTCTACACTTGACATTTCTATATTTATTTCTTTTCCTTTTTTTGCAGAGACACATAAGAATCCTTGACTTGTACGAAGAACTTCGAGATGGAGAAAATTTGCTCCAGTTGCTGGAAGTTCTTTGTGGCGTTCAGTTGGTATGTTCATCAATATATCCATGATTCCTTGAGAATTCTAATGCTCATTGGCATAATATAATTTTTTTTTGCTTAAATGATCATATAGCCCAAGCTTTTGCTGTAAAGGACATCCTCAGCAAATTGCTTTATTTCACGATGACGTCACTGCTTGTTTATGTGGGGGATAGGTTTGCCAAATCCTATAGATAATTCAACAAAATTTGCTCCTAGTGAAACAGTTTAATCTAAAATGGCCTGGTTTTCAGATATAATATGGGTTAATATGTACTCAAAAATACTCTGAGAGTTTGCTGGCTATTCTACTTCTCTTTGTGGATTGATATGGGTTTTAGAACAATTTTTGTGAATTTGCGTTAATATAAATTATTCCTTTCCATTATTCTTGATACAGCCTCGAGAAAGAGGGCAGTTAAGATTTCATATGTTACAAAATGTTCAAACTGCTTTGGAGTTTCTTGAGAGAAGAAATGTAAGTATTATGTACTGTAAGTCATTGGATGATGGTATAAGGACTTTACCTGTTAAACTCTTTTACTCCGACGAAGGACTAGCGTCCGAAACGTCAGTAAGTTTTTTCATCTTTTCACGGTGTATAATTTACCTTTTCATCATTACCTGTTAAACGGTTATCATACAAAGTTAATATCTAAGACTGTCATAATATGAACTTATTGCTTATTTATTAATCTTTCAATTTTAATCTTAGCTCACAGGTAAAACGTTGTGCATAGAGTGACAAATTTTGATGATTATATAGCTAAAATGTGTTGGTAAACATTTAATGAGTACAGTGAGAACTGAGTTTTACCTGGTAGTGGATTGCGTGACAGCCATGACAGGAAGCTGGATTGCGTGACAACCATATGTTTCACAAGATAGTGTACTGTGACACCCACACCCGGAACTAACCCACTTTTCCATTAGCTTCTTGGGGATATTTCTCAGCACGATATCTCTTTAACACATGCTTGGAACTCATTAAAAATTATTTACATAAAAAGTATTGAGAGTAGAAGGCTATGAAGCCATATGTTAAACAGCAGGTAGCATTCTGGGAAACTAATCAGGAGAAGGATGCCTTGAAATAATGCTCAATATAATGGTCACTAATAATATATATATCACATAAATGTACACACATATACATATTTGACAAATAAAACAGCTCTTAATGAAGCACATGGAGACAAAAGCACAAAAAAGTGTGAAGAAAAGCATAAGCCAAATGCGAGTAATTTTCACACTTCTTGAGTGTCTTTGGCACTTGCTAAGTGCTTTATTACATAATGGAGCATGGAAGAAAAATGTTTTTATTTGTTCTAGTATATAAAAAGAAAAATGGGTTATGATTTATATTCTGATTTCTGACAATATAATAATGAGATACTTAAATGAATTCCTCAGAAGTTTATATCTCTCCAATCCTTCCACTTACTCATATTTTCTTTTTTTCTCATTCATTGAGATTTCCCATTTCATTTCCTGTTACCCATTTAATTGTTGTAATGTTTGTTTTCCCATTTTCCATTCCTTTTCCAATTTCTCCATATTTGTCCTTAATTTTCCATTTTCATTTCTCTTTCATCAGATAAAGTTGGTGAACATTCGCAGTGATGATATAGTTGATGGTAATACAAAGCTAACCCTAGGATTGGTTTGGATAATCATTCTTCATTTCCAGGTAAGTCTGAAGTAAAAATGCAGTGCAAATTACATGTTGCTTGACTCAAAAATAAATTATGAGTTTCATTGATACTTAAAAAAACACATGGGCTGATCTAAGACAGGGCACAGCTAACTCACAGATTAAACCCTGGAGCAACCTTTGGACTGATCTAAGACAGGGCACAGCTAACTCATAGATTAAACTCTGGAGCAACCTCTGGACTGATCTAAGACGGGGCACAGATAACTTACAGATTAAACCCTGAAAAAACCTCTTGGCTGATCAAATTCATGACATGGTGAACTCACAGTTAGAAAACTTAAAAACGTCTGGCCCGATCCAATTCAGGGCAACAATAACTCACATATAGTATTAGAATTTAGCATGTTGGGTTTTGCAGAGTGAGGCAACTGGAGAAAAACCCTTGAATCAAGGGAAAGACCTGTTCTGTCCATGACCTATTTGAGTTTTCAAGTTTTAGCATTAAAGTTATCATAAACTTATTATGACTAAGAAATAAATATTTAATCAATATTTGCATTTATTACAGATATCTGATCTGGATGTTGAAGTGGCTGGCAAGAAGGTCGAAGAGTTGACTCCCAAAGATGCTCTCTTGGTGTGGGCACAAAAAGTCACCCAGGGGTAAGTATAAAATAGATCTATAGTAACAGTTTTAACAGGGGAGGGGAGGGGAGGGGGAAGGCCCCTCTGTTATTCCTAGGACAACTAGTCTTAAATGAGCAGAATTTGTTTATATCTTACAGATATCCTAAAGTAGACATTAAAAACTTTAGTTCGTCTTGGAGACTTTAGTTCATCTTGGGAGGGGAGGGGAGGGGGAAGGCCCCTTTGTTATTCCTAGGACAACTAGTCTTAAATGAGCAGAATGAGTACAAATGATGATCTCCATTTCTTTATATCTTACAGATATCCTAAAGTAGACATTAAAGACTTTAGTTCGTCTTGGAGAGATGGTTTTGCATTTAATGCGATAATCCACAGATACAGGTACCACTTTTTGCCTTTAATGTTTGCAAATCTCCTAGATTTATATAACTCTAATCATTATTAAAACAAAGACTATATCTTTTAGACTGTTACTTAACCGTATTTTTTTTCTCAGGCCAGATCTAGTGGATTTTTCCAAGTTAAGTAAGACCGCTCCCGAGGCTAATGTTGAGTATGCATTCCATGTCGCCGAGAAAGAGCTTCATCTTCCCCGTTTGCTCGATGTCGAAGGTAACGTCACGCTCTTTAATGTATGGTGTAAGGACTGGTGTAAGGCGATTTTTTGCAGGGATTTTGGTCATGGTCAAGAATGGTAAAGGATGAACTTTTATTCTGGACACCAAGATTAGCTGGTCAAATATCTCTTTAGAAGCATAAAAGAAACATAATATTTTCAAAAATCGCCCTAGTCAACAGACCTTAAAATGACTGAAAAATGACCGTGCGTGGCACGGACATGGCTTGAATTAATGATCATTTTTCAAACAATAGCAGCGCGCGAGATTACTGCTTGTGTCGCATCAAAATGTTTGGACACGGTAAGGCAAGACATGTCTGTATCATGAGTAAACCTACTCTGTAGATGAACATCTGATAAACCTCTCCTAAGTATACAGTAGTCATGAGTTTTTCCCTTCTATGAAAATAGATTTGGTATTATCTGAACATCCTGATGAGAAGTCCATTCTGACGTACGTTGCTTCATTGTACGAAGTGTTCCCCAAAACGCCGTCAGTCCAGGAATCTCTGCACGATAGTGTAAGTAGCACAACTCTATTCAAACGTGTTTCTTTTTTTAAACTTCTATTCATGGTCTTTTCGTTCAAGTGTCAATCATCAATATGCTTGTGTATATGGATCCAACTGTTTCCACTAAGCATAGGATCGGCTTCTTCTGCGCATGCGCATAATAGAAGATAGACTGATTCCATAAGTGATAGGACCAGTGAGCGACAAAAAAAAAAAAAAAATAATAATAAATAAATAAATAAATAAAATAAAAACAGAGGGAGCGAACTGGGACCGGCTTATGGAATCGGTAATAAGTGATAATAAGGCAGGTTAAAGCATCGCGTTCTTTGCATGCGCAGACGTGACGTTTTCGTATTTCACGTTACGTTTTGGAGCCTTCTCACCAAAGAAAAATATTCTTCTTTGTTATATATCTACTAGGAGGAGATGTTTTCCATTGTTATCGTTCCTTGCATACCATGGCCATTTATCGTGCGGTCATCAGTATGTCTAAATAAAGTTTCCGTGACCACATTTATTTCATGCGCGCATCCCATGCACTTAACATTATAGTTCCTGTATTGGTGTGGGTAATATGCTCGCATCTATACGCGTATTGTTACTTTTCCTTGCGCATCAGTATATCTGTGCACTTATCAATATCTGTGATGAAATATTTCCATGAACACACCTTAGTTCATGCGCGCTTTGCATGCTCTTTACGTTATAGGCTTATAGGTTCTTCCTTGCTTGTTTTCCTTTCTGTGCGCGCATCAAAAAAAACAAAAAAACATATAGTAATTGTTGCCTTTCTCTTTAAAAAATAACATCGTTTTACATTATTATCTTTTGAAGGAAAAGCAGCTGAAGTACGAAGAATATTGCAGCTACGCTAAGATGTTGACTGACCAGATTATCCAAGTTACCATCCGTCTAGAGAGACAGCAAATCCCCAGAACAATACATGGTATTAAGGTAAGAAATTACGAAATGCCATTTATGTATAGTATTAAGAAAATCCAGAGGTATTGTCTGCCCCAGGCACAGCTAAAGAAACCAAACCTGCCCCTACTTACCCTACTTACTGGTATAGTTTGGATTAGCAAGACAGACGACACACACAAGACACTGAAACATATCAAACAAATATACGTGGGTTTCTCTGGAAGTCAAGAGTCTCATGTTTTCAACAGTTTCTCTTTAGGAATAGCTTGAATGTTTTCTTTGGAATTAAAGTATTTTGTGCTGTCGACAGTTTTTGCTTTTTGCTTTTTTTAAACGTCTGGTCTCTTATGTTGCCAATAGTCAATATTTTTGGGGAGCAATGTTAGTTAATTCTCTGAATGGACTGAAAGTCGGATCCCTAACATTTGAAAGTATTTTTTCTTTAGGAACTGATTTTGGATTTCAATCGTTATCGCATCACTGAATACCCTGACATGGTCACGTTACGACACTCTGTTAAAATGCTTCACAAAGATCTTCAGGTACGTGCGCATTTTCCCCCTATGCTTACATTACCTTACCTTACCTTGAAAGTGTTTTCATCTTACTTCCTCTACGTATGAAGAAAATTTCTTTCTACCCATTCTCTTGCTCCCGTTTATTTGTTGTTTTTCTCGACCCCTAAGATAAATATTTCAAATTCTCATTTCTGTTTTGCCCCAGCCTTGAGGAGTTTAGCGTGTTGTATGTTCTCTTACCACGATATGACGTCAACAGTTAAACAAAGTGTTATGTACCCGCGTGGCGTAGAGTGGGACATAACTTTTAAAAGCCATTTGTCAGCTCGCGTGCGGCCCTCAATCACGTCGCGTTCTGTTTACTCCTCAAAAGGGGGTGTTGCTTGCCTTTTCAAATGTTGATCGTTTTGAGAGTGAAGAAAAACGCGTCGTGCTTCTCCTAACACTTCTCTCGTGTTCTGCCAACCCCCGCGTGCTTTATGACAGCACACAGCACGCGCGCGCGTTGTTTTATTTCTACCGGCGTTTAAATTTGCGTCGAAGTCACGTGATTTTTCAGTTATTAAGTATAGCAAAGTATTCTACAATATACTTTTAGGAAATAAATGGGATACGATGTTATAAAATTTATCCAAGTTGATAAATGCCCACCCTTATGGAACTAGCTCTCACCAGTTTGTGAATATATTAGAATAATTACACTCCACTGTGAAATAAGACACCTGCAGTTTAATGCACTCATTTGAGGTTTATTCTATTTAACTGTCAAAATCGTAATACAATGAAGCCCATAAGATAAAATATTTCTGACATTAGCGACTAAACTCGATTAATCATGTATTTTATATTTATTTTTTATTGGAAAAATGTAAAAAAACAGATTTTTAGCAATTTTATCTTAAATAAATTACTTAATATAAATTACTTCAGTAAATAACTGAATAAGCACATTTTTAACGATCTCTTTATATATTTTTGTAAATATTTTTTAAATCTAAATTAAGAGTAGGAATGGGCGTGGGTTGTTTGTCAGTGTTCTTCATCGTTACGGAAACCGTTAAAAATTTACAACTGAGGATAGCGGTGAAAATAAAAATAATGAAACTCGTAATATAATGTTATTAACCCGATAAAATATGTCATTTAAGTTCGGCTAAAGCGAAATGTTTTTTCTTTAAGTTTTTTTTTTTATTGACCCTTCAGGCACTTTATGGTCCAATGACAACATGGCTCGACTTCCCCAAGGATTGTAGCCCTCGAGAACTCGCAGTGGTGTGTATACCTTTATTTTATTCATTTTGTGTTTTTTTTATCGTTTTATTTCGTTGAAAGGTTTGTGAATATTATGTTTGAGTGGAAACAGTACGTTACTGAGACTCTGAGTGGGCAGTGTTCTTTTTCTCGCCCTCTGATCGGTTTAAATTGGGAAACCATTTGACAGTTGTAGCTCTGTAATTTTTCCCATTCATAGAAAATTTGCTGAAATAAATAATAAAAAATATTTAATTTTCCCGTATGCTTTTGCAAAAACTTATTTCCACTCAAAATAACGATTTTACCCAAAAACTTTCCCTAACAAATACAGACAACTTGGACCAACGCCACTTGTACGAATTTAAATTTCAGATAAACGTTAACTTCCAGACAATCTATTAAGCTTCACGTTAAGATTGATAGCATTCTTTATTTGTTTGAAACCAATATTTTACTTGAACTAAATCCTCTCTTTCGTTTGGAGGCCAACTTTTTCTTGATATGAATAATACCCGAAACTGTACAAGCCAAGCATTGAAAAACTGTTAAATTTTTCGTTTATTTTTTCTAAAGCTTTGGACAAAACTAGTCGAAGTACAAGATAGCTACAACAAGTCTTTGAGAATTGAACTTACAAGGTTGGTTATAAAATCAATTTTTTATCGAATAGCTAGATATTTGGCTGCTTAACTGAATGACATTGGTAGAATTCAATCCGGAATTCAGGTTATCTTAAAAAATAATATTTGAAATTTTGTGTTTGTCTTCAGGTTGGAACAAATGTCTCAAGTAGCCGAAAAAATTCATAAAGAGGTGAGAACGCGTTTGATATAGAAACCTTTCAAATCGATTAGTTTATAAAGGTATTTCTAAATGTCTGTGCTCTCATCGACTGATATACCAAATAAGATTTTTGTACTTAATTTACTTTCTTTGGGCACAATAAAGTTATATTATTGTTGTCGACGTGTTGTTGTTTTATTCCAGCTTTTTATTTAAGTTTCTTTTGATACAAAAGTAATGAAAATCATTGAAAAATTTGAATTGAAGTTAAAGGTATTTTTGAATTTCGTTGTTTTCAGGCGATGTTGGTCGACGCTTCGCTCGATGACATCGAGGATCGAATCAAGGCGGTATGTCAAACATTCACTTTTTGAGTGAAGCCCAAAGCAGTCCCTAGTAATCGTGTTTCTTGAGGGTTTGATAGCTTTCTTTGAATTTCTTTGTTGGTAAATAGTGTCAGAAGGTAGGACTGTTTTGAAGAGAGCGTTGTGGTTCGCCGACAGACTGAATGATCTTTTTGACTTTTTAATGGTCGGTTTGTTACTTTTTCTGTCTGACGCTGTTCTTTTATTATCGTACGGCCTTTGTTTGTCTTAATCTTTTCCTTTTTCCTTATTTTCCTTCCGTAAACTTGAGTCTGTCGGTTCGCCCGTCTGCCAGTCAGTCCGGCAGTCTGAGTGAGGCAGTCAGTCTTTCTGTTTGTCTGGCTGTCTGTCTGTGCGGTCCCTACATTTATTTTTTCAAATGAATTTCCATTACAGGAAGAAAAAAATCGTGGCAAAATCGATGTCGCTACACGACGAAAACACTTTATGAACATTGAAAAATCCTTGATGGTAAGAAAACCTACCGTCTTTAGCTCATCTATTAAAAGTACAGGGACATGTAGATTGTTCAGGAAATTCTCAAAGTTTTGCTGTCGGAAAGGAGGGTTCGGGACTTGAAAGGGAAGTAAGTCATCAGCTTCTAGATGGATTGGCAGGTGCGTGTAATCATTCAGGGATCCCATTATTCAATTTTTGCGCAATTTTTGTTTCAGATGTTCGAGAGTAGCATCAAGCACATGATATCAGGTTCGGAGCTGCTTGTCACTGGTCGTTATTCAAGGGCTACTGAACTGAAAAACAGGTATTTATAAAAAATAATAAAGCTACGGTGAAGCCACTAATGGAAATGCTTGTGCAAACCATTGTTCGGCTCGAAAGCTCAGTACCCGAGTAGTATAGGGAATGGGGGTTCTAGCGCAGTGACAACCGGAGGATTACCCGCCTAAAGTGAATTCTCCGATTTTTACCGTTATTACCCGCATTCCCTGTTTTAAGTCTATGATATGTTAGTCTATATATGGAGTGCGAAGAATGTAAGAGAACTTTTAAGAAAGAAGCGGATTTGAAGAAGCATTTGAAAATGAAGACGAAGTGTATGAGCAGCTATGATTGCGGATGTGGTAAGAAGTTCAAGACGAAAGTTAAATTGTATTGGCATTGTCAGGACTGTGAGTACGACTACGACGATCTGAAAAGTGCTTGGTATTAGGTATAAAATATTTCCTATTATATAGATGGAATCCCAAAGCAACTTCGAAACGGTGTCGATACCCGGTAACGGCGAGATTGACGTTAGACAGTTTTGGCGAAAGTCAGAAAAGAAGGTTAAAAGGACGCTCCGAAAAGGTATAGAAGACTTAGGAGCCCTGAAAGTAAGTATAATGGTAGAAGTGAGTCTATCGAAAGACGAGGTGACGACGACAGCAATGCTGCGATCAAAGTCGTTAGTGATATTAGAATCTACGAATTTGGATAGGTTACTCAGTGAAGCCTTAGAAGCAATAATGGAGTCGCTGTCTAACTACACGAAAGATGGATCAGGTTGGACAGTAGAGGAGGTTGAAGGAATAGAGATAAGTATGGCTAGGTACGTACCCATACGTGGAGGAAGTTACGTACCACTACCAGTGTGGGTAGAAAGGAAGAAGGCTATTGTAAACGTGAAGAATGACGATAACAGATGCTTTATGTGGGCAATCAGGTCTGCACTGTATCCAGCAGAGAAGGATCCCTGTAGGATGAGTAAGTATCCCACAGATGATTTAGAGTGGGATGGTGTGGAATTTCCCATGCAGTTGATAGACATTCCCATATTTGAGGAGATAAACGATCTAGCAATTAACGTTTACGGAGTCAGAGAGCAGACGATAGTACCGTTAGTCCTGTCAAAAAGCAAAGGAGAACGCGTACACCTGTTTTACCACGGCGGACACTACTCATGGGTTAAGCACATCAGCAGGTTATTTTACAGACATACTAAGCACAAAGGCAAAAAGTACTTCTGCGACTGCTGCTTGTTGTCATTTACATCCTTAAATGCCCTAAAGAAACACGATGAGATCTGCCGCGGAGTCGAAGAAGTGGCACAACGGATCCAGATGCCTGCCAACAAAGAGCTTTCATACGCAGACCACCAAAAGCAGATGCAGGTTCCTTACGTGATATATGCAGACTTCGAAGCGTTGATAACTAAGGAACAGCAGAAAAGTGGCGCCACGAATAAGGTAGGATTACACGAGATCTGCTCCTTTGGTTACATAGTAGTCAGATCAGACGGCAAGGCCGACCCTCCTGTGATTTACCGAGGTAAAAACGCATCTAATAAGTTTCTAGAAGCATTGCGAGAAGAGGAGGAAGAGATAAGAGAACGATTAAGACGTCCAAAGAAGATGGAATTTACCAAAAAGAACCAGGAGGAATTTCACAAGGCAAAGAAATGCCACATTTGCCAACATACGCTTCTTCAGTTTGGAAGACAAGCAAAGAAAGCGTGGGACGAAGATGGAAAGTATCTAGGAGAAGCTCATTTTAAATGCGGGAAGTATGCTAAGCAAGGTGAGAAGCCGGGAAAGCCGTCAACGCACTGCATTCACTGCCACAAAGCATTCGTTGAAGACTTCTACGTGGATAAGGTTAGAGATCACTGCCACATCACGGGTAAATACAGAGGAGCGGCCCATTGGAAATGTAATATAAACTTCAAAGTAAATCCAGAAATGGAAATACCCGTGTTCTTTCACAACCTTCGCGGTTACGACTCCCATTTACTCCTTCAGGGAACAGACGGATCCGACGTCAAATGTATTCCTAACAACAAAGAGCGTTACATGTCCGTAACTGTGGGTAAGCTAAAGTTCTTAGATTCACAGCAGTTTATGGCAGACTCCTTAGCGAATCTCGTAAAGTACAACACCAACTTTCCCATTTCCAGTAAATACGGCGCAGAAAGGAAAGGAGTCTACCCATATGAATACATGGACTCCTGGGAGCGCTTTCAAGAATCTTTACCCAGCAAAGATTGCTTCTACAGCACCCTAAACGAGTCCGGTATAAAGGACGAGGAGTACCAGCATGCGTTAGACGTGTGGGAAAAGTACTCCTGTGAGAACATGGGGGATTACCACGACATTTACTTACGTTCAGATGTAGTGCTGCTCGCAGATGTTTTCCAAAGCTTTCGAAAGATGGCTATCGAATACTACGGATTGGATCCTGCTAATTTCTACACAGCTCCCGGACTCAGCTGGAGTGCGCTGTTAAAGAAGACAAACGCGCAACTGGATCTCCTAACGGAATACGACATGTACCGCTTTATGGAAGACGGTATTCGTGGTGGCGTTTGCGGGCCCAGCAGACGCTATGCCCGCGCAAACAACCCCTTAGTAGAGCACGACCCAGAGAAACCAACTACATACATCTACTACCTGGATGCAAATAATCTATACGGTTGGGCAATGTCACAGTACTTGCCTGTGAGAGACTTCGAATGGGACACCGTGCGACCCATAGACTTCTACATGCAGGTAGGAAAGGAGGAAGACAAGGGTTACGTCTTAGAAGTGGATCTGGAGTACCCAGAGCACCTGCACGACGAACACAACGAATTCCCCTTAGCACCAGAAGCAATAGAGATACCATTTAAGCAGCTATCACCACTGCAAAAGCAAATGTGCCCTGGTTACAAACCGTACAGGAAACTAACTATGAACCTGATGGATAAAACGAAGTATGTGGTACATTACCGCAACCTGCAGTTCTACGTACGCCACGGAATGCGCGTAAAGAAGATCCACAGAGTCCTAAAATTCACGCAGGAACCCTGGATGCGCCCCTACATTGACTTTAACACACAGAAACGTACCGCAGCTAAGAATGACTTTGAAAAGAATCTATTTAAACTAATGAACAACAGCGTGTTCGGAAAGACAATGGAGAACATCCGCAAGCGCGTAAGCGTAAAAATAGTTAGCACCAAAGAGGAAGCAGAAGCATACGTGTCACAGCCTGGATTCGTTAGATACGTAGAAATGCTGAACTTCTATGTGATTCACATGAAGAAGGCGAACCTGCTCCTGAATAAACCCGTATACACCGGCTTTACGGTGCTGGATCTGTCTAAGTTGTTAATGTATGAGTTTTACTACGACAAACTAAAGCCAAAGTACGGAGACCGCTGTCACCTCCTGTACACAGACACCGACTCTCTAATTCTAGAAGTGCAAACGGAAGACGTCTACCAGGATTGCGTCGAAGACATAGACGAGTACGACACCAGCGGTTACCCGAAGGAGCACTTCCTTTACAGTGCAAAAAACAAGAAGGTAATAGGAAAGATGAAAGACGAGATGTTAGGTAAACCCATAGTAGAGTACGTGGGTCTGAAACCAAAGATGTACAGCGTGCTAAAGTTAGACGGCGTAGAAAAGAAAGCCAAAGGCGTTAAAAAATACGTGGTTAAGAAGGACATAACCCACGAGTCCTACTTGAACGTATTACGAACGCGCAAGGAACAGCGGCACAAGATGAACAGCCTGCGCAGCTATGGTCATCAGATACATAACGTCACGCAGGAGAAGGTGTCACTGTCTGCATTTGACGGTAAGCGATGGATGTGTGATGACGGAGTGCACACGATAGCATTCGGACATCACACAATAAGCAGTTCTTCTTTGACGAACCCACGTGTGGGACCATCGTGAAGATAATACAAGATGGGCTGGCCCTTCTTAGCTATTACACTTCGTATCTGGTAAGTTTCCAAAGACCAATTAGGATCCGTAGCTCTTTTGGATCCTCCTTCTAATTCGCCCGGTCCATAAAGATATCGGACCGTGACATTACCTAATTTCTTTTCATTGGGGAAGACCGCCCTCGAACTCCTAACGTAGGACTTGTGTTCCACGTCTTTCTTTTTTATGGCGTCCTTGGGTTTTATTCCCGTAGCCCTGGCCGCCTCGTTGTTCAAAGCCACAATGACCTGGGGAAGCCGCTGTGTCCATTCCTTGTTTCGCTTAGAGGGATCTTCCAACTCTTTCCAATACTGGTATCCAAAGAGACGCTCAGCCAGGGTCTTATTGAATCTTTCGACGATGCTCTGACCTCTGTGGTACTCTGCTTCGGCTCTTCTTATCTTGGTGTCGTGGTCTTTCAAGGTCTTGGTAACCACACCCATGAACTCTGTCCCCGCATCTACTTGCAGCAGCTTAGGCCATTTCAAAACGCGCTTATAAATCCTACCTAGGGCTTCTGCGACTTCCCCAGAATCCTTGCTGGTTATGGGTTCGGCGTCCTTGTATCTGCTTGCGATATCAACTACGGTCAAAGCGTATCTATAGGTCTTTCTTCTCACCGTGTCATGTGGTAAGAAAAGCAAATCCGCCTGATGAACTTCATTAGGGGTATTTACGGTAAAGCTGGGTCTGGGAATGTACTTAGGCACGGGAAGATATACCTGCCAGATAGTTTGTTTCTTTAACCAATTCTTAGCCGTTTCGTCGGATACCCTGGCTGCGGTTGCGAGTTTCTTGATAGCCGACGCTCCTCTCCAATAGCCTTCGGGTCCGTAGTAAATCCTTTTGAGTTTGTCCTCAGTTCGACCCATTATATGAATTCCAGGACGAGATTAATCTTGCGCCCGTTGAAATCCACAGTCTTTCCATCTACTTTAATGGTGATGTTTATGCTTTCCACTAAATCAGAAGGCAAGTCATAGTTTAAAGAAATGGGCGTGTATTCTACCAGGTCGAATGGATTACCTTTAGGTGAAAACTTGGACATCAGATGGGAGGGATTTCCGTTGCTGTAACTGCAGACCAAATCGCAATAGACTTCGTAAGAGGATGCGACTTTCCAATTCACGGGAACTGCTGTGTTGGTAATTGCCTTACCCTGAATTCCAAGTAAAGATCCAAATGCATCACCTTCTGCAAAAGTTATTGAGAAATCGTTAGGTAGATCATGTTTGAGGGTCATCTCGTGCGGCAATCCTGTGGTGAGAGTATAACCGCGTTTAGCTAACTCCTTAGCAAGGGTGATTGGTGTGTAATGTCCATCGGGGAGCATTACGCCTTGGTAACTGTTAGGCTTCTTTTGTGTGGTGATCATGCCATTAATTAAATTATACCAAGAATTGTATAAAGAGCAACTGACCAGCCGAACCATATGGGCTCGAATGCTGGGGTTAAGGTAAGTGGTAAAGTTATTCTTGTCGCTTTCCAAAAAGACGATCATTATATATTAGACGCTCATGCTTCGCGCCACTAGTGATCTGAGCGCAGCTCAGAGCAGATACGCCAAGGCGGCGCCTCCTGCCAGCCCTGCAACTCCTACAAAGACCAGCTCATTGTCTTTTTGTTTCTTCGACGGCTGGTAGTAATTCTTAAACGAAGGCTTCTGCATGTGAAACTCTGGGTGTGTTTGTGCATAAAGTTTAAAGGCGTAGTCCGTATTTTCGAAGTTCTTATCCGCCTGCATTTTGTCTTGGTAGTTCTTATCCAACCAATCCCTGTAAGCTTGTCTCTTTTCATTCCAAGCTGCCACGTCCCTTTGATATTTCTCCAACGCCAAATCATGCCTTTTCCTCTCGGCGTTAGATTCTGCGTTCTTATCTCCGCCGACTAATTTATCTAAATACCTACCGCCATAATTAGCTCCTGTGAATGCTAAAGCTGCAATAACGCCACCTGCGACTAAGCTAACCATTATACTTTAGGCAGGTACTTTTCCTGCTGCAAGTAGCCCTTAAGGGCAATGCTACCTGCTACTGCAGCAGTCATCTTAGCAAAGCCCGTAATGCTCTTGCTTGGGTCTTCAGTAAAGTCTTCTTTGAGCACTTTCTTACCTACCCAACCAATGCCTGCGACAATAGAAGTAATAATAGCTGCATCTTGAACGGTATCCATAAACGACATCATCTTATATTACGGGTGCAGAAGGTTTGTCATTCCATCTCGGGTATTTTACTTCTCTTAGGGGGCTCCACATACCTTATTTCTGCCCTTGGTTCCACTTTTGGTTTAGCAGCCCGCCATTGTAAGTAGAGACTGCCTGCTGCTATAGCAATTCCTAATGCTCCGATGACGTAGCCCGGATTCCAAAAGGATTCCTCTTCTTTTTCCTCTTCCTTCTCTTCTTTTTTGGCTTTGTTCTTTCTATTCATTTCCGCGAGCTTCTTCCCCGCAGCGACTCTGCCCGGAGATTTAGGCTTGGTGATCTTTTGCTCTCGAGGGGTTTCCTCCGCCTTTGTTTCGGTGTCACTCATCTTATATCTAAGGACTTGAAGGACTTGCCAAGTAACTTGATAATGACTTGATAATGACTTGATAATGACTTGACGATGACTTGACTAAGTACTTGATGACGACTTGACTAAGTCCCGTGAATGACTTGAGCATCACTTGGGGTGACTTGAGTAGGAACCTCAGCAAGTGCTGCCTTGAAGATCTCCTCGACTTGTTTATCTTTTTTGTAGTCCTTCCAAGACACCAATACCTCCTTCAAGTCGACATGCTGAGCTACGTGAAGTCCCAAAGATGCGACTGCCATTAACTTACCGCACTTCAAAGACAACCACCCGCAGGTTATCTTAAGTTCTTGGGATATGACATAGTCCTCACTTATGTCCTTCCGCAGCGCCTCCACGTCGTCTATGGGCAGTGCAAGTCCCAGAAGTTTAGTGGCCAGCTTAATAGCGGAGTCTGCTACGGCATTCGTGGTCTTACTTGCAAGGGCAGCCTCATACCTTTTATGGAACTTCTTAACCTCCTCTTCTGACAACTTATTAACTTGCTCATGCGTCAACTCCTTGCCTATCATTTCCTTACATTTTCCCGATGACACCAGGACGTTAAGTTGTTCTTTAAGGTTACTTTCATCTACGGGGACTTCATCCAAGAGCTGCTCAATATCCATATACATTAGGAATCATAGATTCCAACCGTGTAGGGAAACCTCAAAGAGAAGATCATTTTGGAATGTTGGTGCGTCTTTAAATGCCGCATGTATTCGTGCAGTTGTTCCTTGCTTATCTCGCCTCCGTAGTCAGAGAGAATGGTTTCCAGGTCTGACTTACTTGGAGTATAAAATACGACAAGGGAGCCTATGTTTTCCCTAAAAGGCTTAGAGACGCTGGTAAGCTGCTGCGAGAGCAACCAAACGCTGATATTGTCATGTCTGCCGCTAAAGGCGAGCTTCACTAACTCGGATGTGCGTCTTTTTACGTCGTCCCCGCAGGCGATGTCATCAAGAATTAAGAGGGTTTGCGTATCCTTGGGGAATTGTCGATGCCAAAACTTCAAATGGCTGGATAACTCATTAGGGTCTAAGATATCCACAAAGAAGTCGTCATCTTTCACGCCTATGCCTGTCCAGGTGCGGTTGTTCACATAGGTAGGGCATAATAGCACTATGTAGTCGAAATGGTATCTAAAGGGCCCGAGGAGTTGCTCCACTACGAACTGCGTTTTACCACAGCCGGTTGGTCCTACTATCAGAGCATTGCAGGGAATATGTTCTGGAGTCATTTATATACAATGGACCCAGTGGACGCAGTAAGAAGGATTGTCGGCGACATGAAAGATAAGAGAGAAACCATCGAAATGCAAAGAGAGGAGATCGACCGTTTGAAAGAGCGCGTGCAGGAATTGTATGATGAAATGTGTGGTCTGAAGCGCGCGGAAAGGTTTGGTGCGCTGATAACGATGGCAACGTGGGCAAAAGAGTCTGTTGTGGACTTTATGAAGTATCCACTGTAGGATGTTAGCCTCCTTTCTAAGGGGTCCTTATAATTATTAATGTATCTTCTTTTCTTCTTATAAAATAAAGAAGGGATATTAATAAAAATAAGAGTGTGTTTTGAGACTCTTTGGGCATCATATAAGGCTTATAAAATCCTTATCATATAATGAAGTGCAAGGATTGCGACAGGGAGTTCAGTAGCAAACAGGCTTTGCAGTATCACCAAAAAAAGAAGGTATGTCTTAAAGAGGTGGATAACGTCACCACCTGTGGCACTTGCAATCGGCAGTTTAGTAGTAAACAGGCGCTGCGATATCACGTGGAAGGAAGGGTGTGTTTGAAGTCTAAGGAAAGACGCTGTGCTGATTGCAATCGGCTCTTTAGCACGCCCCAAATGTTGCAATACCACCAAGAAAATAGGGTGTGTTTAAAGGATGTGTGTGCGCGCTGCGGGGAGCTCTTAACCGACGCGTGGCATCAACATAGATGTCGTGGTAATTATGATTTGGACGTCGTATGCGAGGAGCATGGTGATGTCGCTGCGAGATGTTGCCCAGTGGAAACCATAAGGAAGTTAACACATCGTAAAAAGGAGATTGATGATACCTTCGTGGAGTTTGACCGCGCCGAAGGTACGTGCTGGGAGAACGCAGAGTATTGGAGTGGCCTCTGTGATGTGTGTGGTGGTCAAAGGAAAGGAGATGATCATATCTGGCAGTGTTTGTGCCCGCAGCATCATCCCCGTGGTTTTAAGGAGTACTTGGATCGCTTTGATGATTGGCATGCTCAAAACGTGGAGGTAAGGAAAGCCCGTAAGGATTAGTAGGTGGATAGTAAGATAGGGTTTGTGCAAAGAGTCCTAAATCCTGATCTTATTTTTATTAATATCCTTTGATTCTTTATTAAGAAGAAAAGAAGATACATTAATAAATATAAGGACCCCTTTTAGAGAAGGCATGCAGAGCCCCTAAGTATATGATAGCATACCTAATGGCATTATTTATGATCATCGTCTTAGGTATATATGGACTGTATTACTTGCGAACCCTCACCAGACATGATTCCTCCTAAGCCTAAAAAATACATCTGCCTTCATTGCGGCAGTGCATTCTTTGAAGGTCATCGGTGCACAAACATACTTAAGAGTGAAGAGGACTCTCAGGCTCCCAAGTAACCACATCAAATTCCCATCTACCATCCTTCTTACCATGACTCATAACATGGGTAACATCCTGCCCTTCGATGGCGTACCTTATTCTATCGGGCGCCCAAAGGGTATATGTTCTTTTTTTATTCTTTAAGACCAAACGCAGGCGGTCAATGTCTTCGAAGACGACGTAATTCTTTATCTCATAGATTTCCCCTATCTGCAAATCCCTCCAGTGCGTCTGAATGAATTTTATCTCATTGAATTTATCCTTGTCCATATATCCTATGAAATATCTTTAAATGCGTTCCCAGAGTCTGCGCATTCCTAAACTTCTTACAGCAATATGCACAAGGTAGACGAATTCCTCGTGCATACTCCGCTATTGCGCGGCAGATGTCGTCGTAGTCGTTGCTGATCAGCACCTTGTAACCATTCTGCTCATACCTTTCCAATAGCAGGCGTTGACTATCAGATAATACCCCGTTGCCTTTTGGAGTCTTCAGCTCTACGCAGAAACCACAGTATTGCACGTGTGCATTCAAGATAAGCAGATCAGGCTGTCCTCGTTGATATCCTTTCTGCCAGCACTTTATGCGCTTGTTTGACGTGTCTTGTAGTTCACCCAGGCCTGGTGCTATGAGCATTTGTGGATAGAACCTGCGGATGTAGTCAACCACCTTTTTATGTAAGTCGAACTCGTTTTCTATCTTAAACACCAATTTGTTTGCGGTGTCAAAACGCCTTTCAATTTCATACTTGCCTGTTTTACGCAGCTCCGGGAGGACTTCCTCAAAGACCCAATCCTGAAATGCCTCTGCCGTTGGCATCTTGGAGCTAAATATCAGCTGATACAACCCAGATTCGTTTACGTACAAGGAGTTAGGCTGTGAATAAGAGGGGAGGCGATTCACCTCCACCTGCAGCTCGCTCAGCTTTTTCTTGTATTTATCTCGAACGTGTACCTTAATTGCGTCTTTTGGGCGTTCGTAACCCAACGCCAAAGCCACGGACTTCGCTTTAAAGTACAGTTTATCACCTTGCACTATGCATTGCAGTTCGTTATCGTTGTTTTCAAAGACTCGTAACATGGTATATCTAAGGAATATTTTAACCTTAATATGCGACACTTTTAAGTTGGTTCATTTCCACGCTCAGTTGCGCGTCAGACACCACAAAGATGTAGCAGTTTATCTTAGTAGTATCGCTGGCATCCTTGGTGCGTTTGATCTCCAAAGTAATGCCATCTTGGGTATTTACCAACCGCAATCCCTGACCATGCATGCTCTCATCATTAGTAGTGCGCATGTCAATCCACAGGGCATATTTATCCTTAAAGAATTCCTTTGGAGCAATTTGATCACCAAACTTCTGCATTGCCTCCCGGTACATATCTTCAGGTTTTATCCCTTGGGAGTAAACCTTGTTTGGTACTCCGTTAATATTCACGCCGACATTGGTAATGTTGGGGTTAAAGAATGCCTCGGAGTCGCGCAATCCTGCGGTGTATGTTTTTGCGAACAGCAACATTAATCCTGTAAGGCTGCGTCGTGGTATATTAATACTTTGGTTGATGACCTCTTCGACGTTGTTCGTGAAGCTAAACGTTTTGTACATCACTACGTGGTCGTAAAGGAATGCTTTACCGGCACTGTATTCCATGCCTGCGCTACGAGCGATATCTTCAGAGTACACGGTCTCATACTGTAATTCTAAATTGGTAATAGCATATGGATGCACGGCTGAGGAACTTACGTCCTTTCCTTGCAGGATGTTGGTCGTATCTGCCAAGGTTACTTCGAACTGCAGTTCAGAAAGTTGCCTGGGGTAATACGCACCGTGGTTCGTAATAACTTCAAAGTCCAATGGAATGAGATATTTAGTACCGTAAGCCGTCTTTATTTCATCTTCTCCGGAGGCGCTAGAGGTTGCGCTTCTTACCTTACGTATGGCTTCACTTGCTATTCCTTGTTCTATCTTTTGTGCGCGGTCGAAGGCCGTCAACCACAAATCTTTGTATGTGGTGTAAAGATCGTACCTGTTTAAGTCTAACAGGGATTCACCAGCAAACTTGATTCTCATCTTAGAAACAAGGTTCCTGCCTACGTTATTAACAACATAACGCGTGTCTGCGGTATCTGGCTGAACCGCTAGGTCAAACCTTAACGCTAACGTTCCAGGAACCAATACTAAGTTATCCGTTAGGCGGGGAACGCCTACGTACAGCGTCTCCCCTGGTTTCGCAGAGGAAGGAGTAAAGGTGACCCGGTGAAAGGTGCGTTCTGCTTTCAGACCGCCAACCTGCTTAGGAAGGAGGTTAGGATTTAACTTTGAGCTTATCATATATAATGGAAGCAGAAGGTATAGACTTTGACCCCACTACGGAAGAAGGTCAAGTCGACATTAACGATGAAGAATACGATGAATGGACTAAAGGCTCGGAGACCGACCCCCTAATCTACGAGGTAGCTTTGCGTAAGAAGTTCGGCGACAGGTGGAGAAGCTTCAAGAAAGCCTTAATAAGCAAATTCAGATCTAAGAATCCATACAAACCCCTTCCATCTTACATGCAAATGGCGGACTTAGGTCCTGCTCCAGAAGCCCCCAGCACTGCATGGTTGGAAAATGTACAACAACAAATGGACGAATCCATCGGAGAAGAACCAGATGATTTTGACAAACTTAAGGAACTATTTCCCAATTGGGATCCTGGTAAAGTACAGTTGTTATTCGAAGAAGATAGTCGTGGGAGGGAGATAATAGTAGGTAGGCTTTCCAGGAGCGGCGCTAAGGTTTATGTTATCCGGGATGGAATGGGAAACTTCTTTGGCGATCCGAGGATTCCACCAACTTTGCTGTCGGCTATTGGCGAAACAATCCCAATGGGAATACTTGAAGACATACGTAAGATTTACCCATTCGCCAATGATAAGTCCTTAGAATTCCAACGCGGCCAAAAAGGTCAAATACAAATTCGCCACATTGACAGGGAAAAGTGGTATGACTTTTATAAACGTAAAGAGCCTAATAAGATTAACAATGCATTACCTAAGGAAATAATTGATCTATTAGGCAACCCAGACTTAAGAGCTCTTAGTAGTTTGAATAAGAAAGAAACTAAGAGATTACAGGATAAAATAACCAGCGTACTTGGGAGCGCCGGGCAAACAGGCTTGGTGGAGAAGATGAAAGGCATTTATGTGAAATTGGATGAGGATAAGGAGAAGCTTGCGAAGATTCAGGAAGAGTCTTCAAATACGCCATATGACAGCATCGAAGACGTAAGTATTAGGGAGACTTTAAAAGCAATGGAAGAAGAAGTGGCTGATGACGTAGAACAAATAAATGTAACCTCTAGGGAATTAGAAGATAGAGTACGCGCAATGGAAGAAGAAGTGGAACACATCGAATACTTAAAGCAGAGAATGGATGAAAGGGAAGAGGAATACATGCAACAGATGCGATTGATGATTGATTCCCATGAACGTGAAAGTGAAGATTATAAGGACCGCATTGGAAAGTTAATACGCGACAGGGATACTGCTAGGAAGGAATATGTCCTCGCAATCAAAAACGTTGAACATAAAGATGCGGAACTAGGACGTTTGGCAAAAGAACTGGAGGCCTCTATGACAGAAGAGCAGCGGTTAAACACGGAAATCATCTTAAAGGAGGAGCAACTAAGACAAAGAGAGCAGGCAATAGAGGATCTGGAGGGACAAGCCAACCGGCAGCGGGAAATAATTGCGGACCTGACGCGACCAGAAATAGAAAGGGAAGCTGCACAAAAGGAATTAGAGACCATACAGGAAAAAGTTGCGGAATCAAAGGCACAAAAGGAAAAGCTGGAAAAAGAATTGGGGCTTACGAGGAAAGAAAAGATAAAAAGAGCTTTGGTGAAATATGGCATTCCAATTGCATTTGCTGTTGCCATCTCTTCTGCTATTGGTGTGCTTATTAACATCACTATGGCCACAGGCGCAGGTGTAAAGGCAGCAGGCAAAAGCCTTGCAAACTTGGGTAAAAAGATGGCAGCCTCTTTACCGGGGCTGCTTGGTAGCGTGGTTAACAGGAGAACTGTTAAAGTTCGTGGGGAATAACATCTGGATCCTCGTAGTAGCTATTGGGGTGGTACTCCTGAAGAAGATGAAGGGTTGATCTTATCTGGGTACGTTACTGGAGGCTTATCGTCGTCGGACATCCGAGGCATCCTCGACTGGGGATAAGTAAAGATAGTATTCGCACCGCCTTGATAATTTGGTGCTAGCGGCAGGACGCTCATAGTGGTAATAGGCTTATGATTCCAAGCAGCATCCGTCGGGGAACCTTTTGACGGCGCGGCATTTATCCGAAGGTAGGCAACGTCGTTGGGAAGGACCTGAAGCTTCGCATATTGGCAATTGGCTATCATGTGAAAAGTCGCGGGCGTTAGATCTTCTCCACTTGCTGGAGGGGGCTCCGACGAGAAATGAGCTGGGTTCCTATTACTATCTTTTTTTCTGTAGGGCAGTAATGGGTGGTTATCCTCATCGACGATCCTAAACCCGACATTACACGAATACCCCGTCGAAATGCAAATGGTACACATGATCAATCCCAGGCCCCCAACCTTCACCCACAAACCCGTGTCATGCCAATGCTGTTCTAAGTAGTCCTTCTCCTCTAAGTAATGAAGAAACCGATCTTCCTTCGCATGTGGATTCATATATTCCAGGCAACAAAGTTACCTTCTAGAGACTGAGCACCGTAAGAGTGCTGATGGTTGAGTGATTATAAGGTCGATCTCTTTGATCGTGTACGCTATTTACCGTTACTACACCCGTATCGTCTACGCGTATTTGCAGCTTTACTTTCCCATGGCAATCAGCAACCATATGAAAAGTCCAAACGGAAAGATTTTCGACGCTTTGGGGGTTGGGCTCTACGGAGAAATGCGCAGGCTCCCTGTTATTCGTTTTCGTACGCATGGGCTGTAGTATGCCATTCTCATCTAAAAACCGGAAGCCAACGTTGGCATGGCTGCTCGTACCAATACAAATGCTACAAAGGATTAACTTCTTTCCTGAGTAGTTCAAATCCACAGACATACCAGTGACGTCAACCCAAGATGCCTGGGTGTATTTTTTCTCACCTTCGTAAGTCGTGTAAACGCAATCCATTCCGGATACGTAGGGGTTGTTCATCGCCATATATAAAGACTCAAACCAACACTCGCGGCTGCCAGTCCGGCTTTTAGTAGGTTATGGTCATATTCCTCAGGTATCGTGGGCAGTATCTTCTTTTTTACAGTCTTTGATGGTGTTTCGTGTGGCTTCTCTACGTGCTCCTTCTTTGGCTTCTCCACGAAATGGGGGATGTTCCTAAGAGTGTCAGAGTTCACGTCATTCACCCCAAACTTCATGTCTTTGGTTGCTCGCTGTAGTTTGTTGTTGTAACCCACAACAGAACTGGCGTTAATAACCAAATTACTTGGCATTAACCAACAACCGGGTGACAAGGCATAATCCAGTCTAACTTTTGATTGCTGCACCGCAAGTTGATACCTTTGAACTGACTTAGAGATCTCATTCTCAATAACAGCGCTTTCAAAGAGGACAAGGAATACTTGTTGCGTTTCCTGTGACGCACCACTGGCATCTACGATGGGGCTGCGAGTGCTAACCTGGGCTCCTAGGACGCAGTAAACAAAGGCTTCGATGCTTCGATTAATCCTTGCTAGATTCTTTAACCCAATGCCCTTTGCTGCAAAGAATGGCGCCCATGGATACTTCTCTTTGCTTTCTATGAAATAAATTAAATTTCCTTTTGTTCCGCTGCCTCCTAAGTCTGAGAATTCGAAGGAGCTGGGATATCCCATGCCTGGACTTTCTATGCTGGCTCCGACATACGAAGCATAAGTGTAAGTCTCTCCTAGACCGTGGGCGGCACCTTCTTTGTTGCGAAAGTCGGGGTTGGTAAGCTTAAATTCATTTCTTAATCGCTCCCATGCGACTTTGTCATATTTGTTATCCTTTGGGTTAAAGACAGTATCACCTGGAAGTGGCGCGCCTAGCTCATACAATATTCTTCGAATAGTAAAAGCAACATGAAACCTCAGGAAAGGAATATGAAGCATGTCCGCGGCTATACCACATCCTTTAGTAGCAGCCCAGACAGCAAAGTTTAACTGCTGCGGCCAATATCGCATGCTGGGGCCTGATAACCATTCTCTGGATTCTTTTCCCGACGTGTGCTTCATCCGAGTCTCTCTGAAGATGTCTCTTACTTTTGTCTTAAAAGTCGTAGGACCCACGGGAATTTCTAAGGACGTAACCATCTTAGCAAAGTCATCCGCTCCGCCTTTGTTATCGTAAAATGGATAATTCTCTGTTGCCGGTAATAGATTCTTTGGGAAGTTAGGCTTAGGTTTCTGCTGCACAGGCGTTGGTTTTACCTCAACAGGCTTAGACTTAATGACGTCTGTATGCCTTGGTGCAACGCGGGGTAAATGTCCCATATGATTCCCAAATGCGTCGTGGGGATAACGCCTTGACCTGCGGTATGAGCTTCCCATATCGTTTCCAAAAGCGTCGTACATTAGTATATATAATGGATGTTATACCATCAGCACCTCAGTTGTATCCAGATGTTCCTAACGAATTAAACGCTGAAAACTTCCGCTTAAATAAAGCAAATTTAATTCTGGCTTACTTGGAAGGGCAGGCAAAACACTACGAAAACGTTAGAAAGAAATACGTCAGAGCCCGAAGTACGCTACATAAAATTGCGATAACTACAGGATCCATGTCCGTAGCATTAACAGGCACTGGCGTTGCTACTTCACTTACAGGGCCGGGAATAGTTGTTGGAGTTCCTTTAGCCGGCGTTGGGGCAGCCTGTGGCATCATTTCGGCTGTTGCTACAGGCATTATGAAACAGTTGTCAAGTAAAATATCCAAGCATGACACAACAATAGCTCTGTCTAGGGCTAAAGTAAATACGATTACTGACCTTGTCTCAAAGGCTTTGCGTGACAGAAAGATAGACGATGTAGAATTCTCGCTTATTCTGGCCGAAGAGGAAAAATACGAAAAATTAAAGATGGACATCAGAAATAAAAAAACAGTCGTCAAAGATTTAACCGAGGAATCTCGCAAAAAGATCTACCAAGAAGCAAAGGAAGAGCTTCAAAGAAAACTCGCTTAGACATCAGTTTCGAAAAGAGCGTGACAGGATTCTATTTGCATATCGAACGTCAGTACGCGTAATATAAATCGTCTTATGCCATAAGATCCACTATCTTCTTGGAATCCAACCTAACAGAGGGTGGTTGGGGTTTATTTTGTAAAATATTTCGTAAATTACGTCAGGATAATAAGGAATATCCTTATCCAGCCGACAAAACATCCACTCGGCTCTGCTCATATCAGAAACCTCAGGAATAGAATTACCGGTAATTTCAGACAAAAGATAGGGAATAGCTTTGTAATATTTCCCTAGTTTTAGTTTTTTCAGCGTTTTCCGTAGACTTCGCGTGGTTGGTTCTTCTAAATGACCTATGATTCTTTCCATTACTTCGTCGTCTAAATATACCGGATGTAAACCTTGGATATGACTCATCCAGTCTCGGAAGTATTTTATTCTTTTGTATGGAGTCTTCTTACGACCTCCGTTAGAATAATATTGTTCCCTGGTAGCACAAGGTACGGCATTACGAATATTCTTACCACACTCGTAACACTGTGCTGACGTGTCGTCTTCTATTTGCATTTTCTTACCACAGCAAATGTACTTATTCGGTTTAGTAGGTACAAACTTAGGTTCCAAGCACTTTACACAGAAGTCGTAAACAAACTCTTTACATTCTTCGCACTCCATATATAGACTAACATATCATAGACTTAAAACAGGGAATGCGGGTAATAACGGTAAAAATCGGAGAATTCACTTTAGGCGGGTAATCCTCCGGTTGTCACTGCGCTAGAACCCCCATTCCCTATACTACTACCCGAGCTTAAAGATTGGCTTTCCTAAGCGTTGAGCGATTTCACAATTTCGAATTGTGGGTGTAGTTTTCCCCACCAACATTTGTCATGTCATTAATTCGCTGCGCTAAAGGACAAGCAACATTTCTCAATGCATGGTAAGGATTTATTAAGCTGTTCAGTTGCGCAATAACAAGTAGATTCGTGTGAAAGTGTAACGGCACGCGACACGGTCACGGTACGAAAGTGACGATATCATTTGAACCAATCACAGCGCGATAAATCACTATTCATTCAATCAAAATACTTGGACACGGCATCGTCTTCGGTCACGTAGCAGCGACTCCGCGCTACGAGTTTTTCGCTGTCAAAAAAATTATATTTTCTCAGTTTTGTTTGCTTTTTGACTTCGTGTGAGATTCCCCACGAAAAAAATCCCTAAGGTGTATTGTAAAGGGGACGGAAAGGGTAAGAAAATTCTTACGATTGCTTTCATATTGTTTTCAACAGAGTACAGAACATCAATATTCGTTGGAAAAACATCAAGATTCAGTTAGAACGACTGGCATCTGAGATGAGCTACTATGACACAGTATCCACTTCAGAAGGAAAGAAAATGAAGCTTGAACGTCCAATCGAACCAGACGTAGCAGATGCCTCTGAGGCAGGTCCGTCCCCCATGGACGAAGACATATTGAGGTCTACTAAGATCATTAAAATCACTAAAAGGACGTACAAGACGGCTTCTGGAGAACCTATTGAATCAAGTACTACGGTGTCTAGGGTGACGTCTGACGAGAATATCCCTCAAGGTACAACAGATAATCCTTATACTTTGTCGAACGAGATCAAAACAGGAATAGACCGATCCTGGCTATGCAGTGTCCACCCAAAGAAAAAAATCATTATTATTATTATCATATATCGATATTGGGTAATTTTCTCAATGTTATACAATTTTCAGCTATCGGTGTCTTTCCATGTCGCATATTTAAGCTTGTCTTACAGCAACAGGTCCCTCCTTTGACAGCTCTGCGAGTAAAGGCAGCCCAACAAAAGCGGAACGGCCAGGACAGGAGAGGCCAGAGTCTGGAATACAGTAACTAGGGGGGGTGGGGGGGGAGGGGAGGTAGAGCAATGAATGTGGGATCGGCGTATAGTCTTTTTCTCGTTCGGTAAATACTGATGTTAGTAACCATGATTTCCTTACATTTGTTTATGTCTTATAGAACGAATAAGTCGAACATTCGTGACGTCATCCGAGTCTCTCCCCTCCTCCACGTCATGGGACTCTGGCATATCTCCTGGCGCCTCCCCCCAAAAGCGCAAGGCGATACGCTTACAGTTTGGACTGGAGAAGGGAGAACCTGGCAGCAAAGCTGACATTCTAGATGCCATGTTACTATGGGTCAGAGAGAGAAAGGTACTTGTAGCTTTTAGAGTAGATTGCGCATGACTGTGAAAAACGATTGCCGTGCCGTGTAATTTCATACATTTGTCACTCAAATGCTTAAAGATAACCACCGGGAGTGAGAAGCCAAGGCGGCATAGCGGTGAGAGTGCTGTCTGTCGCCAAGGCAAGTCGGATTCGAGTTCCGCCAGACTCGGTGTCTCGTGAGTAGAGTTGTTTATTGGTTCTCTCCGGTGCCTCTCTGGGTTCTCCGGTTTTCCTTCCTTCACAAAAATCAACTCCTTAACTGTACTTAACTTTCAATTGGCATAAAAATAAAATAAACACCATATCCAATCACAATACTAATTCATCCCACAACCGTTCGTTTTGCGCGCTCAAATGTTTGCGTCTTTCTTGTTTATATGAACTTTGAATGTTTGTTTAGTTGTATTGTCATCGAACTCGAACGAACCATTTTCTCCTTTTCTGTAGAACTCGATGGAAAAGGCTGGTTATGGCTTGGATTTGCCTTCATCTGAAAAATGTCTTCAGGAACACTACGGACAGCATGATATGATTATTGCCTTTGATGAGGAGTTGGCACGAGTCAAGAAATTCCAGGTACGTCGCGCATGTAATTCATAGTTCCCACTCAGACAATCGTAGCCAATCAAAGGTGCAGCTGCTTTCCCAGCATAATTAAAATCTGGTCACACAAGCAACTACACAGTGTCTATTTTAAAGAGTACTACAAGGCCTTACGATTTTCTTTTCTTATCAAAGGACAATAGCAAGTTGAATTTATGCGCGATCATAGTTTATATATTTCGAGATATTCTAACTACTTTGTCGAGCTTTTGGGATAAGGTAACGTTAACTTAGGGGAGGTCACCATGAACAGGCCAAGTATAATCGTCTTTTATCTTCGCGAGCAGAAACACGAAGGACAATTAAGGCGAGTGAAGATAAACGTGGATTTGGACCAATTTCTCTGGACCACTTTATGAGCCTCCCTTTGGATTCCAGGAGCGCGCACTGTTTTTTTATTTTCTTAAGCAAAAGTGGGTGCAGATCTGTCGCGCGCAGACTACTATGACTACTACTACAAGGCTTAGATCGTAGCACTTCTGTTTTCCCCATAGGATGAGGATATAACATTGAAGCCAAAGATTATTCAACTGAATGAAGAATATGTTGTACTTGTTGTAAGTATACTGACGACTAGACTGATATAGTAACGAGAAGGGAAACATTATCCGTGTTATTTAATAAGCTGTATTTGAAAAAGGCCTTTATGACGTTAACGTTGAATGAATGCGATGAAAAATATGTGTGCACTTTTGATTTCTGCTGCAGTTGGAAGGATGGAAATAAAGCTCTTTATCTTGGGATGGGCATAATGTTTTCCCATTTTAGACCTCTTCAGAATAAGATAATTTTGAGTTTTAATTAAATAAAGGAATAATACTCTATGAAATGACGCGCTCCATATAAAAGAGGTTTTATTGGATGAGAACTTATTGTAATTTGTTTTGTTTATCACCTGAAGGCAATCAAAGATTTTTATAGACTAATCCCTTAATTCCGTCCCAGTTCGCTCTCTTTCGATTTTGTTGTTGTTGTTAAGCGACCACCAGAAGCAAAGTAGTGAAAACTACGACTAAGGTTTTTACTTGTTGCTTTTTATCCCAACAGGCGTTGTCCGTCGATCGGCTAAAGAATCTGAAGAGTTTAGTGGAATTCATGAGTGAAGCAACGAAAGAACTGATCTGGTTAAACCAGCGAGAAGAGCCGGAGGTGTCACGTGATTGGGCCCGACCTGACCTCGACCTTGCAGACCTTAAACTTTATGGAGAGGTGAGTTGGTATTGCGATCCCATATTGCATTTGTGGTATTCAGGCTTTTTTCCGTCATCTATTTGATTTTGAGAGACTAATATTTATTGACTTTTATTTATTTGTAATCGTAGGAACTATCGTACGAGATTCGCGAACACGAGCCGCAATTGAACGATATCGTTAAAACTGGAGAATCGATGATCAAGTCTAAACACCCTGCCCCTGAACCTATAGAGGTAAAACCTTACTTAAAATAAACTATTTCGACGATGAAGCGGCCATCTTGAATCGCAATGCATTAGGGGTCACATAGGAATGACTCTCTGAAGTGATGACTCTATGATATTTGAGAATTATCCTCCGTTGTGGAACTTTTCTTTGATTTTAAATCATCTATTGTCAAAATGTTGTGAACCGTAAATGTAAACTCTACGCCGTTTTGCAACAAAGCTTTGTATATTTTGGGAACCACCCATAGTGCCTTGTGATTCAAAATGGCCGCCGTATCTTCAAAGTAGTTCATTTTATATGAATTCCCCCCACCCTCACTCCCCGCACTCCCTCAGCCCATCGATACTAGTCACACCCGCACAGCCACTCCCATTATGTTCACCATTATGTTCACCAAACACAACTCATTATTAACATTTCTTGGCTATTAAGATGAGTCATGCTTGACAACTCTCACTTTGTGCTTCCACGCCCTCACCCCTGTCTCTACTTCAACCCAGACAGCCAACTAAATGCCACCCACCGCGCACATCACATCAACAGTTTCCCATGTCGTCTGGTTGTGTATAACGAATGTCTTTCAATATCGCCCCAGGATATATTGAAAATAAACTTAGAATTAATTATTTTATGTATAAGGCGAAGGATTAGAGAAGGAAAAGGAAGACAAGGAAAGGGAGGGAAGGAAAAAAAAAGGGAAGAAGAGAGAAAAATGTCGCTCAGAAAAAATGTTAACGTGCAAATTAATTTTAGATAGCTTAATGAATTTCTTGATATTCTAACAGGCGTACTTAAGCGCCATGAAGAACCAATGGTTGTGGATAAAGCAGTTGACCATAGCATTCAAAGAACACTTTACACATGCTCAGACATACCATCAGGTGAGCTGGACAATATTAGCACAACTAACCATGTGTGAGGAAGGGTCCAACATCAGTACACGTGGTCTGTTGCCAAAGAAACGTGACCTACTTGTTTCTGCGTCTAGAAAGAACCATGAAAAAATCCAACTTTAAAATAAGAAAAGGGAAAGAAGATTGTTTGCTTGCCAATGGAAATAATTTTCCTATCTAAAATTAGAAAGTAAACTAATTAACAAAAACGGAGTGTAAACAATTCAAAGAAATTAAAGAAGTGTAGAAAATGAGCTAGAAAAAATAAACTAATAAGATTCACAAAGATGTTTAAAAAATGAACTTAGTTCTGCATTTAGACAAAATAATTTGTTAATTTTTAATATCCCAAACAGGAGTTAAAAAGAACAGCTGAGTATCTGGTTTCCTGCTTTTTTGTTTGTCTAACAAAAAAACAATAATTAAATAATATACCACTTCAGAAAAGTAAAGCCTACAAACATTAATTTGTCTTTTGTTTATAGTTTTTTGGAGACGCAAGTATAGCTGAACAGAAAATGGTTCGTCCTAATTGATGATCTTAATAATGTGTACGATGTTCAAGTCATACCAGACCGGGCCACGGCGGAAGAACGTCTTGCAAAACTATCGGTGAGTGTCTTGATTGACTGACTATATTGTAGTCCAACCACGCTATCGTGTGGGCAGATGATTTCATCTGACTTCTATGAAAGCCACAAAAGGTATCGCTAAATTTCCCCCCGAGGGTAAATAAACTATGAAAAATAATATTTTAAAATAAAATTGGTTTCTGTGATACTTTTAAATAAAGTAAACAGGTTCTGCGATATATGTTCCTTTTTTGGTTTTTAAGTAAACGGCGTCAAAAAAGTTCTATAATCTTCCCACTCATTTCCCTTCCGTCCGATTTTTAATGTGAACAAAGTCTATTTCTACTTCCATTTCCACTCTCATTAGATAGAAAGGTTTCAGGCAATTAATATCGTGAGTTTGAGAGTTATTATTTTCCCTGTGAATCAAAATCCTTTCGATATAATTACAAATTTTGAGAACTGAACTGGATTTATTTTTGAGGTGTGAGTTGGTAAGTTTTTTTAGCTGCACTTGAAATATAATGTTCATAGATTTATAGAATTTGTTCCACTTGAAATTCTATTTATATATTGGTGACTTGATACCTGCTATATAGATAGCCATTGACATAAAGAGGAACACGAGTCTACATGCAAAAAAGCTTTTATCGTTCAAATGTAACGCAAGTCAGTTCGGTTCACGTCACGCGATCCTGAACGTTTTCAAGAATCACACCAAATAACAATAAATTTTTTTTTGAATGCTTCAAAATCCTATTATAGGGCAGTTAGTAACCACTTAAAGGTGTTAAAATCGACCAAAGCGGGTAGTGGTTGAATAAAGAGATCTCTTAAAGCAGTTATGGTGCCGTGTCATAAATATTAAGCGATCGATCATTAATGCATTTTGATATTTTCTTTGTGTGGGCTCGCTCTCTGCTGTGTGTAAGTGTACTCGCGTTGGATTACGGCCTGTCTCATGCTAGATGTGATGTTTATATTCGTTTCTGTTGAGACGAACACGACGGGAGCCTTTTTACACCTCGAATAAACCAAGTCTGAACACCATGTTGTATAAAGGAATGCTGTATTTACTTAGATGTTGAAGATGAATACGAATTTTTAAGCATCTTGCCTGTGGAATTTTGACTCTACAAGAAGCACCAGAAAATAACGTGAACTCAAACATGCAGTTGTTGACTTCGATTAGCTTGTCACAGGGAGAATTAGCTGGTCACGATATCAAAAAGAAGAAACAGGGAGATTTCCGTGTTTAATAGAGTACAGAAGCTTTGGTAAATTAAGTTATTAAATCTAATACGGTCCAGCACGTCTTTGACTTCGGTTTTACAGCAGTTGCTTGTTGCAAAGCTACCATCTTCAAACGAAAGAGGTCATTGTCCATGATCTTGATTATTTTTATTTGCACTGGTGCACGGATGAAACTACTATGTGTGTAGCATTGCACTGGAGTCTTTTCCCTTTATTATCATTTATTTTATTCACTGCCACTCTCGTTCTGTTGTCGTCCTTGACGTTAATTGTGTACATTGTTTTAAAAGAAAGAGACGAAGAAGTTGTACCAAGAGAACGGTCGTCCGTACCTTCAACTTTCTGGACTTCTCCTTTCTCATGGACAACAAATATGCTTTCTAGACCTCCAGTATTCGCATATTCATTATTAAAACGACAATTCAATAGTGCAGCGAGTATAATTCGGTGGAATAACTCGACTCAATCAGCGTTTGATCATGACAGTATACTCCACAACAGTCGATGGCAAAAGTTTTGGAGGGAACGAGTTCTTCCCGCTAATAACGAATTTCTTCGCTCCGACATCCCTTTAGACACTTTTCCAGTCGTAAGGCAAACTCAACTAGGTCTTATCGTAGCATATTCTTTAGATTATGTAAAAGATATATTTCAACAACACGAAGTTCAACCGAGTGTTTCAAAGCCCGAGAGATACGTCTTGATCCTTCGCTCGCCTAAAACTAATAATACGGACGAGATCGAGCCCTCTTTTAAAGAAGTTGTTACAGATATGCTACAGTTTAAACAGGTAAGCATCCTTCAAATATTCACGATATTTTGGGCAAATATTCACGAGATTTTGGACAATTTTCAATTAAGAAGTGATTGATTATTACACGTGGACTTCGTCTTCACGTGAAAGCTACAAAATATGAAAATTTGGCGCGCGAGTTGAAGGCAGTTTTTTCAATCGCTAAAATGAATAGATATATATATTAGAAAAACTCCAATTTTGCTCTACATCGTAAGACAAACTCTTCAGTTGTTTTACAAACCAACTGAGTTGTCAGGATCCTCGTTTAGCTGTTTTCGAAAGCTGGAGACGGGCAAAAATATTGTAAACAAATTCAAGTTGAGTTCCGCTTGCATGAAGCCAGACATGGTTGCTAGAGTCTAGATCTTTCCGCTATATTTTTAAAAACGGTTTGACATTTATTTTATATTCCGTGGTAAAGTAAATGTATTGTGTATTCATTCTTGTTTGTCTTTTGAGCTCGATGATTTCGGTAAATATTAAAATGTAGTATTTGTAAATTGTTGTATCAGGGAATTAATTTCCGAAATCTAGTTTGCTATTCGTGATCAGGTTTCGGTCTAAAAATTTTAATTAATTAAATAAGCTTATACTCAAGATCGAGATTACTTTTACTTTTAGTTTTATCGTTTGGAATGTAGTAAATTTAATTTGTGAGATAAAGTTTGCTCACAATTTTAATCTGCCGGCCTGAAACATTGGTTGTGTGTGTTTTATCTAAAGTTCTACATCTATTTGTTTGCAATATTTTAAATATTAAGCGAAGATTATTCCAAAATGACAGCAAGGAAATTAGATATTTTTTTGTTTTTTGTCTGTAAATTCTTACGATTTTGCACAAGATTAAATATCCCACTATAATTGAATTAAGGGGGAGAATGGTGCAATTATATAAACAGGAATACTAATGATAGAATAAGAATATAATGAATCTGTAATTCACTGTTTTCCCTTAAGTTTTTCTTTCTTAAAACCTGTAATATTAGGTGTTTTTGGAAAATATTTATGTAAAATATTACGAAAGTTAAGAGTGTTCCTGGACAATATTCAGTCGAAAATAATTCCATTTGTGAAATAATAGGGTGTCAATCCAGCTTTGTTACAACAGAACAAATAGCTTACTGACTGACCTACGATACATGCTGGATCTCATCTTGGCAAAAATGCAAATTCTTAATAGGTCAGAAGCTGGCAGCCAATTAATAGCATGATGACATCTTCTATAATGGTTAAAGATGTGTAATGTCAGCATGATGAGGAATTTAGTATTCAATGATTTAAATGGGCTACCCAACTGACTATTCTCCACTTACCGTATATCCATTTTAAAATCTAACTTGATTTACCACTCCACGGTGGTTTTGCAACCCACTTGATAAGGCTACCGATAGATTGAATTAGAATTTAGAAGTTGAATTTGGCGAAGGGAGAAAAAAAACAGAAAACCCAGAGAAAAAACTCTCAAAGTACAGAAAAATGCTTCTCACATGTGACGCATATACAGCAGGACTTGAAGCTTGAAGCATTGGGGAGAGGCGAGTGCTCTCAACACTATGCCACTCATGCTTCCAGTTTACTGGTCACATGCAAACCATGAAATAGGGGCCTCCAGTTATTTTAAAGTATCATTACAAATTGAACCTTGCAATGAATATAAATAATTCTAGAAAGGTTAAAGAAGGATCATATAGCCAATGAGAGAGGGGTTAGATATATTAGAGAGTAAAAGAAGAATAGAATGGAAGGAAAAAAAAGAGTAGAATGGAAATGGAATTTTGAAAATATGTTAAATCTTCCATTCCCAGTAATCTGAATCCCAGTCTCAGTTTCAATTCCACTTCCCATCTAATTGCAAACTCCATTTCCAATCTTAACTCCCAATTTATTGTTAGTATGAGAAATTGCAAGATCTCAAGTACAATTCGGAAATTAATAGACACAAGTAATGTTTTGAAAGTTCTTGTACAAGCCTTTAGGCGAGTGCAATTAAAGAACTTTCAAAACATTACAAGTGTCTATTAATTCCAAATTGCACGAGAAGATTGTGCGATTATTTGTTTATAATTCCCTCAACAAAATTTCAGTAAAAAATGGGAAGCGACACCATTCATCTTTGTCTATTTAGCGGCCGATTTTCTCTCCATCGCGCAACTGAAATGCATAAAAGAGATTAGTTCTCATGGCTTTAAAATTTTATTTATATGTTTTTTAAGTACAAAATGATGGGAAATAATTGTTTTGGTGTGTTGCCATAGCGACTTAAATCGAATTAAAGCTATAATTGTACTCCTCTTGACCAATCAGAGTCGAGTAATTTTGTTGAGTGTACTATAAAAATGTTAATTGGTACTCTTCAACTTGTAAGGGATATGATATTTTAGAATGCCTAATATTTTGATGGTTATATCTTTCTAGTTCATTTATCTGGTTAGATTTTAAAGATAATATATTTTTTCTCAGGAAATGAAGCAAGAATTAATAGACTATAAAGACACGATAAGCTCTCTACAACTGTTGAGCAGACAAGTTGTTCCTCTGCCCAAAAGAAAAGCAAAATTAAAAGAAAAAACCCCTGTGAAGTCAGCCTGTGGCTACAAGAATTTACAAGTAAGATGAGAAACTAAAATGTTTTGAAATAATTATGAAAGCAAAGGTAGTGCAATTGAACTTGTCTTGGCCCTCTGGGGTCTCGTGTTTGATTCCTGGACTTGCTGTCACATGTGAGTAGAGTTGGTTGATCCTTCGCTGGATTCAAAGTTCTTCTTGGGGTTTGCTGGTTTTGTTTCCTCTGTGAAACCTAATCAACTAAGTACAGTACAGTATATTTATCTAACGTTTACTTTGTCAACTAAGACCTAGTGAACTGGTGAACCATCAATGAATGACCCTGTTAAAATTAGTTGATCTGCGAGTTAGCCCTAACTTAGTTCAGCCCAGAGGTATTTCAGGTTATCGATAAAATATGAAGGTTTTTGGAAAGACATTTTTGGGGGTTATACAAAGGAATTGGTGATGTTTATTATTTTGCTTTATTTATTTATTTATTTGTTTAGAATGTGACAGAAAAAGGAGAGGAATGTTTGCTGTTAGACAACTCTGAACATCATGCATGGAAGGTTAGAATGATATGTTTATTATTGTCATCATCATGATCTTTGCATCATAACTGGATCATCAGCACCATTACCATCATCCCATACTTCATCATCAACACCCTCATTATCAGAATTACCACACAAATATTTCTATCACCTCCATAAATATTATCACCATCACCATCACCATCACCATCACCATCACCACCATCACCATCACCATCACCATCACCATCACCATCACCATCACCATCACCATCACCATCACCATCACCATCACCATCACCATCACCATCACCATCACCATCACCATCACCATCACCATCACCATCACCATCACCATCACCATCACCATCACCATCACCATCACCATCACCATCACCATCACCATCACCATCACCATCATCACGCCCACCATCATCACGCCCACCATCATCACTGCCATCATAATCACCACCATTACCATGTTATTTATTTCACCACCATCACTATCATCATCATCATCATCACCACCACTACTGCCATTATCATCACCACTACCATTATCATCACCACCACCATAATCATCACCATCAAGAGATTCCATAAGTTAAAATGAAGTGTAGTCTTTACTTTCAGTCACCTCCTTCAATGTTATCACCAAATCATCACCATCACCATCAAGTGTAGTCTTTACTTTCAGTCACCTCCTTCAATGTTATCACCAAATCATCACCATCACCATCAAGTGTAGTCTTTACTTTTTTCAAACTCATACATGTTATTTCCAATTTACTAACAATAATAACATATCAGATCCATTCATCAATGAATCACATCATCATATCAGATCCATTCATCAATGAATCACATCATCATATCAAATCCATTCATCAATGAATCACATCATCATATCAAATCCATTCATCAATGAATCACATCATCATATCAGATCCATTCATCAGTGAATCACATCATCATATCAGATCCATTCATCAATGAATCACATCATCATATCAGATCCGTTCATCAGTGAATCACATCATCATATCAAATCCATTCATCAGTGAATCACATCATCATATCAAATCCATTCATCAGTGAATCACATCACTAAAGTGCTACTTGTCTTCTATCCTCCATTTCAGGTCAACACAACTACAGGCCAAAAAAGTGAGATTCCTTCTGTATGTTTTGTGATACCTGCACCAGATCTAGAAGCAGCTGACTTTGCAACAAGGTATGTTCTCAAGGGAAGCACAGGTGGCATACTGGTGATAACACTTGCCTCCCACCAAGGCAACCCAGGTTTGATTCCCAGACTCAGTGTTGTGTGCAAGAAAAGTTGCTTGTTGCTTTTCTCCTTTACTTGGAGGGTTTTTCTCTGGGTTCTTTAGTTTTTCCTCTCTCCACAAAAATCAGCTTCTAAATTCCAATTGAAATCTAGTGGAAGAGATAGACAATTTTCGAGTTGAAAATCACCGCTGTGTTCATTGATGACAGACTCATTTACTCAGGCCTAGCCTCGAATCTGTGTCTAAATATTCATAAATACCAACGGTAAAGTAAAGAATGCACAACTTCAACGATTAACACGAACATTTTGAAATTCACGGAACTTCACTGGAAACCCTGAGCAACAGACAACTCAAACCTGAAGTATTAGAGCCACTCTGTAAAACCACAGTTACTTCTTATTTATTTTTATTTTTTATCCCACCCAGCTGTATTAATACAACAACAAAACCAAAATTACATTTGATTTAATTAATTGGAGATCATTTTATCGAATCATGCTAATTATTAAATGATATTACTTTATTGAATTGTTTATGGAATACATTATTAGTATTAACAAATGTTTACAAAATTATGACCGGAAAATGTTTGGTTTTGTTTGTTCAGACTAGAGATTCAATACAAGCACTTATTAACGTTATGGCGAACAAGACACTGGAACCTCAAGCAAGCACTGAGCAAGGAACAAGTGTTTAGTAAAGTAAAGGTTATCAAGACAGCTGCTCCACAGCAGGTGTGTCTCGATATATCTAACCCCCCCCCCCACGCCCCGGAAATTTTCACTTTCCAGCATGGCGGGGTATGGATATTTTCTGGAACCACAGAATTTGAAGCAAATCAAGCCAGAGACTTAAGGGGGCATGAGTTCTTCGATTGCATGTTAAGTCATCGCGCCATTTCTCATTAGCATTTATTGTTAACTGCACCAAGATGGCCGCCATGTTTTTGTCTTTTGACTGTCTTAGGAATGTTTGCAACCCATCAATAGATTAATGATATTCGTTCTTCAGGCCAATCTTCCCCAGTTGGCTCTAGCTGGTAGCAAAGATGTCGAACAGCTACTAAAAGATATGCAAGACTCAGGCGACCAAGAGGTTATAGGTATCACAGAACAGCTTGTAAGTCAGCATCCAGAGATGGCTTTTGGCGATGATGATACAGATGCTACTAGAACACAAGTACGGTCATTCGAAACACCTAAACTACAAATCCTTGATCAGGTAAGAGCTCAAATTACAGCTGATAATGTTCATCGTAATGGAGCTGTTGAATCGATTACCCCTCACTAATAAAATGCACCTGTTTCAAGATCTGTTACCCAACTTGACGACATTTCTTGTGAAAAACGATGGTACGTTCCATTATGTTTCTGGATGTTTAATTCGTTTTCGTTGTAGAAGACGTGAGCTCATGTTTTTCGACTTGGTATTTGTGAAAAAATGGTCCATTTGGTTTTCCCGGTCGAAGGGATTGTTTTACTCATACTTGCGTTTCTTGCGCAACTTATCTCAATACACTGTTGCCGTTGCGAGTTGCATAGCGAATACTACAGTATTGCCGGTATTACCACTCCGTGCGCATGCAGCAGAGCTTCAAAGCAGACGGAGGTTCTACATCATTAAAGAAAGGATATTTAAGCTAAAACATCTGGTTTTTACAACATTTGGTATTTTATTCTCGTATCTTTTCCTCAAAGGTCACCTTGTGATTCATTTTCATGGTTTAATTCGATGTTTTATTTTCCCAGGAAAGTGCCCAAAGCACTCTAAAGGACCTGTTAACGTGGTTAAACAAAGTACAGACGCACGTTGACCAAAAGTCTTCAGGGACTTTAAACCTTGAAAATATTGATGCAGATCTTGATGATATTAAGGTAAGGAGAGCAATCAAGATTACTAGCAATCACTACTTGGTTATTTGACAATATCAGTGGCATATCTACGGTGAAAACTGTGCTAGTGCCAGCCGGAGGCAAATAAATGGGGCTATTTTTCATTTTAAGCGATTCTTGGCAGAAGGTGGGTGGTGGGGCACGGACACACAGTGAACTTCCTCTAGAATCCTTTGGTTATGAAGCAATATTTAAGAATTGAATAATATTAGTAAAACTCTTTTCGAGCTTTTGAAACTGTAGTTTTTTGGGTAAGCTGTGGTTGCCATCGCATGTACTTTATTATCCATAAATCTCCAGAAGTGTTTGTCTATCTGCTAATCCAGGTACTTTTTCATTCCGTAGAATATTCAAGAAGAGAAGAGGAAAATAAGACGCCCTCAATTCGACGCCTTGATGAACTTGTTGACTCGAAAAGTAGATCCCCAACTACAACGAAAGCTCGATGAAACAACAGTAATGTGGAAAAATGTCACACGGTCGACTGAAGAATGGGAAAAGATGTAAGTGAAACCACGAAGTGCGGTAGCACTGATCGGACGGGTAAATCTTAAACAGTGAATAAATTTATTGGATACCAGCATCGACTTGTTCACTGGATAAGGATTTATCCATCAGGGCCCGGTTGTACGAAGGGTGTATAGCGCTATCCGACGAGGTCTGAGTTGGGCGATCCGAGGCTTAATTATTTTTTTTGTTTTCTGGCCAAAATACGAAACATCAAATGTAACTCAAAGGTCATGCTTAATATTCCAATCGCAATAGAGCTATTTCGTTCGGTCGTGAATATATTTCATTTTGCAACTTTTTACTCCACTCATATTTCAGGACTCAGATCTCCGACCAACAGTCTAAGTACTAAAATGTTGTTCGTTTTCGTGCTTGTTTAGGCTAGAATTCATGCAACACGTAGCATCGATCGTCAAAGATTTAGAAGACTGGCTTCACCGTGTTGAAGTTATTCTGATCCAACAACCTGGATTAACCGCTGACCCTAGAGAACAACAACAGCAACTCCATCAGCTCGACGTAAGTTTTAGACTCTTACTTTCGACAGGCATTATTGCGAGGGCCAGCGCGGGAACCTCAATTCGTGGCGGGAATCAATTCGCGCGTCGGTTAAATTGAATACGCTTTCATGAGTCGTCTTATCCAACCACATTGTCGTTGCGAACGAACGCGCAATGAGATCTTGGAAAGCGCACAAGAGGGCTTGCGAACCTGGCGGGAAATAATTAAAAGCGTTTATCGGTATAATCATGAATGCGTCATTTTTCGAGACACCTTCCATCTACGTCAGGTGCATTTTTAAAGCTTGTGTTATAGAGCAGTTCTTTTAAGGTTTGCGCGTCGCAATCCTGGAGAATCAAAGGCCAGCGAGAAATTAATCGTACGTTTTCCCGGTATCTTTTTGATTGCGTAGTTTTTCAAGATATTTCTGTAACTATTCTACAGGATATTTTTGATAAAGAGATGAGACCTCGGCACATCAAAGTAGAAGACGTTCGCTTAGCTCTCCCCAAGCTAAGTGAACGAGACCGAGCACGAACCGAGGACGTTCTGGAGAGATGGGATGCTGTAAACCATCAAGTCCAAGATAGGATGTCCAAATACACCAAAACCCTAGAAAAACTACACACTTACCATACCGCGCTGAATTCAGAGCAAAATTGGTTGACTGATGCTGAGAAGAGTGTTAGGGATTTGAGGTTACCAGAACATAAAACCGAAGAGCAAGTAGTTGAGGGGATAGAAACAAGAATGGAGGAATTGACGGTAAGTAGGATTCAAGAGGGTGATACTTCACGTAAAGTTTGTACTTGCCATTTGTGTGTCAACCAGAGGTTGATTGGCTGGTGAAATAGAACGGCTTATGAGGAGCGTTTTGTGAAAAAAAGTTGCAGAATATTTTATTGAATACTGTTGTAAGTAAATGTCATGCATCGCAGTGTCAAAGACATCTCGTGCATGACTGTGAAGAACACACGAGGAAGCCTTACGTTCCGCGTATAGTTCGCGCAATTTTTATTGGGGGACATATGAACGTGCGTGCGGTGTATGGTACGACCGTTCCATGATACATTTGCGCAATTTTTTTTGGATGACATATGAACGTGCGTGCTGTGTATGGTACGACCGTTCGGTGTATACATTTGCGTAATTTGTATTGGATGACATAGGAACGTTCGTGCTGTGTATGGTACGACCGATCTCATCAATTCCGTACCGTGACTGAGTAGGCTTTGCCATTTTAAAGCCATAAAAAATCTACTGTCTTTGCACTATTATTGCACATACTCTGTTAAGTTTTTGATGTGTGGCTCATTCTTTAAATTCTTTCTCTCTTTGACAGAATTTGTACACTGAAGTCTGTTCTCATGAAATCCCAATTCAGAACCTCTCTTCTACATCAAGTGAATATACATCAGATTCCATGGTAAGAACCGATACTCCGTTCCAAACGTAATACGCACGCTTAAAAAAATGGCGGGAAAGGATTAGTATAGATGTCAAATGCCGGGAAAATCGCGCAAGCGCGTCACGCATCCAAAATATAATGCTTTTCGATGCTTTTTGTGTGGGATTATTTTTCATCTAAGATGCCGAAAAAACGTTTCATTATTTATAGTTCTATCATCGAAATAATGATCACAATTTTGAAATGCTTTGTATATTTTTCAGGATTACGAGGAAAAACTAGAAAAGTACCGACGTAGTCTTCATCATCTCCCAGAATCTCGCGAAAAAGAGAACCCCGCTCTTGCGACGACTCAACGAAGCCGCGACGAAATGCAAGCGACGGCATCCGAAACTCGAGACCGTTACGAAAAGCTCCGAATCCAGGTTCAAACCGTAATGGAAAAAGTCGTAATAGTTCTAAAGCGACATGGAGTAGAGCACAAAGAAGTCGAAGAAGCTTGTGTAGAATGGTGTTCATCGATACAGAAACTCTTGGACTGGGTTAATGAAATTGAAAAAACCGTGGTGGAACAGACAGGAACCCCGGCTGACGTGAAACAACTGGAGGAACAAATAGAGCAACAACAGGTTTGTAGGAAAGAATTGGTATTTTGCATTTTACCTCTCATCTTAACACATAAGGTATTCATTCACGGGTTTTAGTGGAAGGTAACCGTCTGTTTGTTGTCTTGTCATCCATTTTTATCCCGAATCACCATCTTTTATATCTTTGATCTTTTCGGTTAGGGATCCCTGTGGTTAGAGTGGATCACCACAGGTAAACCAACTACACAAAACCAAAAATAAAATAAAAAACCCGATGTTTTTAATTACATTAAGTAATAGAAATCACTTCAAAGATCTAAAATATTTATCTTAAAATTAATTATTAAATAATAAAATGAATTGAGATGATTTTATAAAAGGAAATATTTCATTCCTATTTTCAGCGGGATTAATTTAATGAGTTAGAATATTGTGGCTAGACTTTATCATTCTTAGATACACAAAGAATATTGTCTTAAAGAGGCTTAAAGTCACATTCCATTCGTTTGACAAACAAGTTCTTGAATCAAGAAGTTTTGAAGCCTGAAAATGTGAATTCAGGTGATGAAAATGAGTTTTGGTGGTCTATAGGAATAGGTTGAGAGTGGTGTTAAATTTTCAAAGTTAGTGGAAAAAATCACAGCGGAGCCTAAAAAGAACGTTCGGCTTGGATTTGTGAACAACAAAAGATATGTACACATGAAATTAATGCTCATTAAGATGCTTGTATTGTTAATTATACAGAATTCCGGATCATCGGACCTCGCGGCATAAGTATTTTTATGATTCTACAGTCGGATTTATGCGAGTTCTGACGCGTTTTTATGGCTTTATAAATTAATGACAACTCGTAAACTAAAAAGATTCTCTCATGTCGAGTTGTATAATCATAGTATATGAGTTCTTCTTGAATCAGCCAACTACACGACTTAATCTCCTGAAGCAAAACGGCTGTTATTCGCCTATATATCTCGCTGATTGTACTTTTGTATACGGCCAAATCTCCGAAGACTTGTTATCGTATTAGGTGAGTTATTATAAAGATCTTAGAATAGACTTGAAGGTTCTTCAGTGAAAGTGTAAACGGCTCAACCGTTCATCTTGACCTGTATACCTTTATTAATTGTGTTTGTTAAGAGTGTTTTGTTAAAACTACTAGTTTTGTTAAAACTACTATTCAAAAAAGTCTTTAAGACTCGCTAATGTTCGAAGTCGTCTTCAAATCACTTGACAAAGAGTGAAACACTCCAAATAAAGGGATTTTTAATGTAGGATACTCAGTTCTTGCTTTTGTAAACAATAGTATAGAGGTTGTTTGTCAGCGTGGATTCTAAGTACAACACTTTTGTATTGCTAATAAGGTTAATCAATACATAAATTGATAGCGCTGACACGAAAATTAACTTTGAACCCACGCAATTTATCCTCTGCGAAACTTCCACCGTATTTCTAACTAATATATGATATATACCGTGCGTGATATCTCAAGGTAATGAGAAAATCTAGCCACATTGTAAAGTTTCAAGAAGCTTCATACAGCCGGTAGATTCGTACGTATTATAGGAACTTTGAATACAATAAGTACACAACTCTATGCCTCTAATTTAAAATACTAAATTAATTTTCATGACTGAAAAGAAGTTAAAATTTTGAATGAATAATTTTATTATACTCAGTTGATATCTAGATATTTGTAGGATTTTGAATCCCTAAGGCTGCGTTCATGATGTATGTCAGAGGAAAGGGGGGGGGGGGGGGGGTAGGGGGCAGGTGAAATTGAGAGGGGTCGTGAAAATTTTGTTAGGAAAAGGGAGGTGTGCAAATTTTTATCAGAAAAATGAGGGGATGCACAATTTTTGGAAGAAGCTACAAGCCTTGCTTAGGGGGGATCATATTTTTTTGCATGACTTTAAGGGGGTTGTTAAGAATTATTCTGTACATTTCAAATTTTCACCTGCCCCCCCTCCCCCCTGCCATACATTATGAACGCAACCTAAAAAGCGTGAATGATATTTGTATTAATTTATCTTACGAAGCTAAATTATAACGTCGCTAAATGTAGGTTCTTCTTTTTTTCATGTTCCATCTGTTTTTGGCGGGAAAATTCACTCAACTTCACATCATGCGTCCTTACATCTACGTCACGTCCACAATCTCCATACCTTCAAAATTGGTGGGAATCATCATTTTGCACCTCTGCTTTGTATTGTTTTTGGCGGGGAACGAAATAGAAGTTAACTAAAGCCATCTATGAACGTAAACAGCCCTTGGAGAGCGCACTTCAGCAAGGCGAGCAGTTCTTGACTAGCTCAGGACAACAGCTTCATCCTTCCAAGAAACGTGATTTGGATTCGAAGATGACAAGTCTAGAAGCGCGATGGAGAAGACTTCAAAGTGAGCTCGATAATCGTTACATGAGACTGGTGCTTATTCACGAAAAATTGACAAAATTCGAGGAGCTGCTCCACCCATTTTTGGTAAGTTTTTTAATGTACTTTTATGGATCAATTGACTCCTTGCAGCAGGTCGGATGCAGCCCGATTTGGAGGATATATAATAATAGGTTTTCAATTCTCGTTAGACTTAATTTCTTTTGTCCTCAAAATGGAGCTGCTTTGACGACACATGCAAGGGATCTATAGTTACTCTCATCATGCTTTGCGCGTCGCTATGAAAGCGTGAGTTTACATGTCGAAAGCACTGTTGTAAACGGGCAATTTTCGTCACATCTTGCATTCCAACAAGTCGACATTGCTTAGTATAACGTTAAAACCCCCTGTCTCGCCATTTATTGGTGTATAACTGTTTGCTCAGTCCACATTTACAGTATTTTCTATTTGATTAGCCTCGCCTGTCGGTGCAATAACTAGCAAGCAACTTCACTTAGTGTGGCACCCGATCCTTTTCTCAACACTTTGCTACAGCATAGTTCACTTCTACAGCAATTGCTAGACATTGATTTGTGGCTGTACCTGTAACGCACTCAGTTTGTCTCGCGCAACAAGCTGTGAAAAAAGTGCTTAGTGAGTGTGACATTCACCCCTTACTCTACAGACTTCTACAGATATCGTATCATTTATTTATCTATGTTTTCTATGTTTTCCTTCAGGCATGGTTAAAGCGTGCAGAGGAACAAAGTGCTGATATACTTCACAACGTAAATGACGCGCAGTCTGCCCAACAAAGATTATTGATACACAAGGTAATATATTTCGCATATGTCTGACAGTGCCGTGCCGTGATCGCGCCGTGATCGTGCCGGTATCGTGACCAACCATTGACCAATCATTGGCTAAGCTGTCAAATTTTCAACGTGACAGTGCCGCATAGATTTTTTAGATTTGGATAAGGTAATATGATCATAGTTCCGTTAGCCACTAAAAAACAGCGCGAAGAACATTATTGGCGTACGACGTTGGCGCGTACTCCACAGCACCTTTCTTGCGCATTGAAACTTTTAGTTTGAAAAGCAATAAACTGAATTCACAGTTCATAGCTGTGAAAAGAATGGCTGACTTGGTTTTGGCGCATACCTATACTCTATTGCCTCTGCCATGTGCTTTTAAATGTTTACTTTTGATTTGAAAGAGTGAGCAAATTCACGGTATGGCATTTTGATCGGGATAGGCAGTGTTATTAACATATAACGCTTATTTCGATAAAAATAATTTACATATTTTACAATTTGTTTTAGCATTTTGTGGATGACGTCAAAGACCATGAACGAGACTTGAAAGCTGTCAATCAAAGTGGTGAAGATTTCTTACATGAAGCCAAGGTTTTCCATGGAGAACTCCAAAGGTCAGTCTCGACCCTAGGCGACGACCAGTCCAAAGCTGCTCTGGGTGATCCGGACGAGAAATCCTGGGTACTAGAAAACAAACTATCTGACATCAACGAACGGTACAATCGATTATTGCTGCTCCTCACGCAGCGCGGAACGTTACTCGATCGATCGTGGCAGCAGTTGAAGGAATACGATGCGAAAGCCAATCAGATGCTACCATGGCTGAATTCTGCCGAGGAACATTTAGCTAAGAAGATGGCGCAGCCAATAGGAAACGAGCCTGCAAAAATACGAAGAGAAATTGATGAATTAAAGGTGAGAAAAAAATGAAAGTTTGTTTTCCCCCCGTAAAACCCCATAAATTTGTTACTTAGTTCAGTTACTTGGCTTTCATTGCCATTGTACAACCTCCTGTTAAAAATAATGCTCAATTTGCCCTGGGTAGGTGTTCAGCTGCTTAACTTTGACACGAAATCTTCATTTTAAAGTGCCAGTCACACCAACTAATAGCACCTATTCTTACTGTCTTGCTTAAACTTTCCACAGGCATTCCAAGCAGAGGTAACCTCACACCAGCCCGAGGTCATTGAAGTCGATGTCTTGAGCCACAGTATCGAAGGCGTGGCACGAGCACCAACCTTTGAAAAAGGCAAGCCAATAAGACAAAGATATAACGAACTTTGTACAAACATTGCTTTCTACGAGACCAAACTTCAAACTGCGCTCACCTCGTCGCAGAATTTCAAAGACGGCCTTGACGCTGCCATTAAGGCTTTACAAGACTTGAAGAAACAAATTGATAAACTTCCGGAGGTGGCACGAAGTCTGAACGAACTCAGGCACGAAGCTCAACAGTTTAAGGTAAGCGGTTATTATTAATGTTAATGTTAATGTTAATTATTAATTTTTCCCCCATTTTCAAAGATTAGGTAATGACTTATAACGAATATGGACGAAGGAGACTCCTTGAGGACTGTCGGAACCAACTCGATCTAAATACTAAATAGGAATGTACCCTGAACCAATCAGATAATGTGGAATAACTTATCTCATTCAATCACATCGCCTCAATACACTTTAATGGCTTCCTGTTCTTTGAACCAATCAGATAGCGAGAAATCATCATTTCAACAACGACAGAATACAGTTAAATGGTTTCTCTACCAATCACATAGCGAGAAAGAGTATATTTTATCCAATCACAATGCTTGAAAGTCACAGCACAGTATCATGTACATAGATAGCATTGTAGTATAGAAATCTTGGCGATAAAAGTTTTCCATTTTACCCACAGGATATTCAAAACGAGCTCAATCGACTCGGAACCTCAGTAGAGGCACTAAACGAAATGTACGCACTCCAGAAAAAGAAACACAAAGAATCGAAATTTAAACAAATGAATAAATTATGGGAAGAAGTGAATGGGAAAGCAGAAAAACGACGAGGAGAGATGAAGAGCGTCTTTATCATGATTGCTAAGGACTTCGAGCGGTGGGAAATGTCCATGATCAAAAGACTTGATGATGGTGAACTCGTTACTTCAGATATCTTGGTCTTTGAGGAAAAATTACAGGTATTTTGATATGCATCGTGGAGTTACTAGATCGTTATGCCTAGTATGACTGGGTTTGGGGTCTGTGCTATACCACTGTGAAGCAACATGAAATCTCGTGTGCAATAACCAAAATAGTGCCCCTTGACCTAACCTCACAATATACAACGGTTATTTTTTAGACCTTTTGCAAACTCGCTTTAGTACCTAGAGTTGGCTGCTTTAGGGATCTTGGAAAAAATGAAAAATGGGGGGTCAAGGGAGCTACGATTTTGAGCTGACTTCATAGACATTTTGCAAACTCGCTTTAGTGACCAAGAAACAGTGGCTTCAAGTCGAGCCTCGACATGGAGCCATTGTTTTGGGTCACACAAGCAAATTTGAAAAATGGTCTATGAATGTCTTAAAGGATAAAATATTGGTGTTTCTGCTTGCGCGTTGTTTTTTACTTCTGGTAAACTTTTTTTAATGATTTTCTTTCTTTGCAGTATTTCCAGAATGAGGTAGAACACATGCGCCCCGCCCTCCAAGGTGTCAATCAAGGCGGACACGAGCTTATAAATCTCGAACGAACCAAGCAGTCAGTAATTCTGGAGACTCTGGACCGCGTCAACAAAGACTGGCAAACACTATGCCTTAAACTCATGAACACGAGTGCCAAGTTCGACGAGCTCCAAGAACAGTGTCAGAGGTTCCATACCGTCCTGAAGACCATCAACTTATGGCTTGACGTCACGGAAGAGACGTTGGTAACCATGGCACCCGTGGGAGTCGACCCTGATGTGTTGGGAAAACAAATCAACGATGACAAGGTTTGTGGCTATTGACCAAGGGAGTTTTATTTGAGTGATCGCGTCATTTTACTACAACTACCAGAATGCTTTGCGATTTTTCTTCTACAGTATATCAAATTTTTTATTACTCAAAAGTTTTCCGAGAAACCTATGGAAGCAAAGGGAATGAAAATACGCCCCCTCCCCTCAAGGCTATCTTAACTAAAAAGAAATTTACTTAAAAATAACTCTATAATCCCGTTATCTACCATCTCTTAGGCCCTCCAAGAAGAAGCTGTACAGTACAAAGCTCGTCTAGATCTCTTAGTGGGTCTTGGCAAAGTTATCATTGACATTACCACAAAAGCAGAACAACAGCCACAGCAAAGCCAGTCACCAATGCAGCAAGACTTAGAGTCTGCACAAACCCGATACGATGATATCTGGAAGGGTATGGAGGCGAGGCGGATTATTCTAGAAACGACACTGCTACAGATCGAGAGGTACAGACGCATGGTAAGGAACATTACTATCTTCTTACACAATGTTGAGAAGAAGATGGAGAAGTTGGAGCCTGTCAGTGCTGATGTTGATACCTTAGGAGACCAGATCACGGAACACAAGGTAAGTTTTTCATGAAGTAGGCAAGGGTTATGAGAATGATGAGAATGATGTTGATGATCGATGTTCGTGATAATGATGGTGATTATAACCGTGTTGCAATGCGATGTGACGTGACGCGATGATGGTTGTGGCGATGATGACGAATTAGGAGATGCATATGTCACGATGATGTCGATCGGATCACCATGGATGGTGATTATAACCGTGATGCAATGCAGTGACGTGATGTGATGATGGTTGTGGTGATGATGATGACAGAAATGCATATGTCACGATGATGTTGACGTTGCTGATATTGATGATGATATCGGTGATGATGATGGTGATAAAAATCATGATAGGATGCAATGCGATGGGATGTGATGATGGATGTGGTGATGATGATGATAATGATGACGGAGATGCATTTCACGATAATGTTATGTCGATGATGATATTGATGATGATATCGATGTTGGTAGTGACAATGATTTGACGATAATGTTGATCGTGACAATGATGGTGAGGATGATAATAGTAATGACAGTGATTATGATTAATAAGTTTGTGCACTTATACAGTAGTAGTGTTTACGCGCCTTTCTCTTTCTGTGAAAATATTGTTAGTGTAATTGTGTTTCTGATTCTATAATATACAGAAGCTTCAGAAAGAAGTTGCGCAAGCTCAGGCAGACATGGATGCGCTGTTAACAGCAGGCAATGAGCTGATTGAAAACCGAGAGAACGCACCAGGATCAAAAGATGTACAAGAAGAGATGGACATGCTGAAATACCGACTCGATCACGTTACGCACGCAGGCAACGAACGCCAGAAGGTGTTGGAGAGCAATTGGAATAATGTGAAGCACTTTAACGAGAGTGTTAGCAGTCTTAACGTCCAGCTGAGGCGGAAGTTAAATGATATTGATGTTCTAATGAGACCCGGTGCCGACCCGAAGGACGTATACAATGACCTTAAGGTTTGTGAGTTAGTTTGATTATATATTCATTGAGAGTCTGGGAGCGCACTTGATATTCTTTTTCCTAGCACTTCAACAGTCTTTGATTACAGTCGTTGTCTGGTAAAAAGATGACCATTCTTTTGCTTTGTTCTTCGATACAAATGCGATAGAAAATGCATATAAGACTGAACTCGGTTATTTGTGTTCGGTCAAGTGGAGCTTCTTGTCTCTTTGAATACTTTTAAGTATTGAAATTACATGTCGTTTCATCAAATACTTGTCATTAAATATTCCTGTCTGAATTCTTTCACTAGTCGTTGGAACCTGTCATGGATCAGCTCAGCGAAGAGATGACCACGATGAAGGAGTCTGCAGACGATATTGTAAAGCATCTTCACAAAACACACCAGGACACGAAGCCAATCGACAGTAAGGTAGAAGAAATAGGTGACCAATGGAGACAGCTACAGGCGAAACTAAAGGAACTTAGTTCTTTCCTTGGTAGAAGAAAAGTAGATGAATTCCCTCAGGTATGCCAAATTATACAAAGTTCTGTGTTCAAATATCGGATATGCCCGGGACTCGTATCCTAGCTTCGGACAAGATACTTCACGCGGTTCATTTAACCGCAATTATTTTGCATAGTCAACAAGAAAAAATAGTTTTCCATGTTCCCTATCTCCTCAAAGGCAAACAATCAAGCTTCGACTATTTTTGTAGTGATTCTGTATTTTATACTTATTATACTTATGTGCGTGAAATCTTTTTTATTATAATTTTTTTCCAGCGTTTTAATTTAATGACTAACTTACGTAGTAATATTTATTGAATGGTATGTACGCATGAAACATGCGCTGTTTACGCCTGCCTGCCGAAAACACTTCGACGATAATTCGTAGTTGACATGCGCACTGTTAAGGGTGGGTATTTCATTTGTTGTATGCGCACTGCTAGTAAGTCCACTGGAGAATCGAAGGTGTCTAGACCCACGGCGCTAAGCAAGTCAGCGGCTCAACTTCTCGAATCAGCGAGCATGCGCTTTCATCACTTGCTCGCCGTCCACCGGAGAATCGCCGTTAAGAATGAGGTTCGTCGATGCTTATATCATTTTAGGACTGGGCCAGATAACCTGTCTTCGTTTTCGGCGCAGCCTTTTTATATTACTTGAAGGACCGGAAAATAAAACTGGCTTGTTCAGGCAACTGCCTGTTTTTCGATAAAGGTCTTTATTCCAACATTTGTGAATACACTACGGCTTAGGTCGGTATAACATAGCGAAACATTGAAGGGAGAAACAACCGTGTAGAAGCTCATCGAATACTATCAGGATTTTCCCTCGTCGCATATATTATTTTCCCGCTTCAATTATGGTGTCTGTAATTTGCCACTGATATTAAAAAAAGAGTACAAAAAAAAAAAAAAGAAGAAAAAAAAAGTTACAAACAAAAAGTCATGAGCAAGCCAAAATAGTTTCCATTTAGTCTTATTCTTTTTCTGGTTTTCCATCTTCCCTTATTCTGTTTTCCTATTTTTCATTTACCTCCTGATTTTTCTGCCAGGAGCTGAGACTGCGAGCTATTTATAATGCAGCCTTTTTTTAAAATTCACTGTTATTCAAATTTCAAGCTGATCTATCATTTTAGACGGACGTATTTGATTAATCTCTCGATAAGGACGTGGCAGTAGTATTGTTTGTCAGTACTGCTTTAAAGTGACTCATGACAATACTATCTGAATCTTTCGGTTGCTATAACAATAAAAAAATCTCAGACGCGTTTTATCAACTGTGACATCTTTGAAATATTTTAATGCTATGTAGTCAAATAACTTGGTACAGAACACGATGTCATTGCAGACGGATTTCTTGTGCCTTCTTTTTTTTTTCTGTTGCTCTTTTTCTATCGTCGGAGGTACTGCATCGATACTGCAGAGCTCTTTGATAAACTCGTTATTTCAACGTCCCAGAATGTTCCAGAAAAAGATTCGCGTTGGACAGCGATCCGTAACCCACGTGGGCAACTCAGTGAAATGATTATATTTGTATTTCTTCCGGGCACACCTTTAAAACTTTCATTACTTTCTACTTTATCTTTATCCCCTAATCAAACGTTACACGATATTTTACCTTCACAAGAACGACTTCTGTCCTGTCTCGGACCATAGTTTATGGTCTTCGTATCTTCTTTCTTTCCTCTTATATTTCTTGTATTAACAAAGTGTATCTATCGCGTGACTACCTCCTCCTCACAACGATACCCTTAATGATGATATACATTCGCGCTATTATTAGTATTTTATTCGTTCAATTAGTATTCATTTACAACGGTAAGAAAACCGTTTGGTATTCGAGAGGAGAAAATGTGAGAAAGGCCGTGCGTTACTTCCCAAATCACATGTACTAAAACGTTTGTGACCCGATCGTATTCGTTCCGTGACCTAGAATTCTAAGTACCATTTTGTATCTCCAATTTCCTAGACACAACGGTCTCTTGCTTGATCCGGACAAGGAACCTATTACTGAAAGTTTAGCTTTTCTCCTTGGAAATTCCCCAGTTGATTAACGACATTCGATAAAGTGTTCCCAGAGGTCTAAAAGAAATCGCTTTTGTTAAAGATAGGAATTTTAAATTTCGTCCTGTAGCATGAAGCGCCTCGCAAAAGGATGAACTTTTCGAATTTGTCCAAGGTGTTCAGTCGTTTCAAACGCCGATTCAATGCTGTAAGTACTTCGAAAAAATCTATGCTCCACCTCTACCACTCTGGTTATACAATTTATTCTCCTTTTTCATGAGTTTGGTTTATTCAATTTCAAGTTAATTTGCAATATATATATACATATTTATTATGATTAAACAAAGGAAACAAGTCTTATCGTGATCCGGATGCACGGTCCGGCATTCACCTCTAAAGAGCTAGCCTTTGGGCAAACAAGCAACTTCAAAATAAGAATATATACTTTCAGTCAAAAGCTATTTCAAATGCTATTGATATTACAACCTGTGTTTTCAATTACTCGTCCGTTTTCATGCTATTTTTTAACACGATTTGGTTTTTGCTGCAACCAAAATTACTGGTAGTGTGATTGATAACTGATCCGGCCTCTCTGGTGTTGAAAAAGCCACTTGAATTTCACAAGATTCAATATATTTGATTTGAAGATTACCGTATGGTTTGCGCTCCGGTAAACCACTCAACGGGGCTTGCATTTGTGTAGTATTTTTAGGGCTTGTACGGTATAAGCTTCATTCAAATTCTACTTTACCCTGGGCCCCAGAGATACAGTAAATGAAATTTTTATTGACTTACAAGATGGATCTCCAAGGATATTTCTAGCTTCTTTTTGTAATTTTATTCCTTGCCCCTTGAATTGACATTCACTCGATATTTGGTTTCAACAATCCCTGATATAATCATGTCCTTAGTTGGAATCTTTCTAATATCAGCCATTTTCATAGAATCGTGAATTAAAAGTCCACGTTCCAAAAATCATAAGCATAATTTTTGTTTGACAGAATTCGTGCCAATTATATTTTATTGACATTTGATGTAAAAAATATATAATGGAGATTTATAGTTTTCTGGGAAACCGTTCCCCGGTAATTGCATATGGCATGGAGATGGCCCTACTGTATGTAAAATAAAATCGAGACTTCAAACGTCACCTGTTGTAAAGAACACATGGTGGCTCTATTGTGCCATTCTTCAGTTTGGTTTGGTATTGTCATTTTTGACAAAACAATATTCGTAAAATGAATAAGTGGAGAAATTTTGGAAATCAGTTCGATTTGACATCCCATTACGGAAAATCAATTGAAAATGGATAAACGCGTTTTGACCTTTTGTTTAATTTACTCCTTTTTCAGTTGGTTTTTATTGTTAGGATAATCAATTTAGGGTGTTGTAAACGAATCTTATGAAGTTCTAGTGTTTTACTTTATTTTATTTATTTGTTTTTTCTTTTGTTTTTTTTTTTGCGGGGGGGGGGGGGGGGGAGGGTTTGTTTTGTTGGAATCCGTAATAGAGGTGGAGCAGAGATTTAATTTTCAACTGCAAAATAAAAGAGTAAAAGAGGCGCCTTAATGACTTTCGAACGCATGACTTGATGGTCCATATGCATATGGACTGAATTTGGTTTATTTGCTTGTTTGGTCATTTCATGGAATGCAGATTTATTCGAAAGAAAACAAAGAAAGCGTCGCAAAGATGTTTCAGAGCCCCTTTTTCCTGCGAAATGTCGTTATTTGTCGGTTCAGTTGTGTATTAACAGGTTGATTCAATCATTTGCATGTTCATTGTGATATTGTTTATTAACTTTATAGCTAGTACAACTTATACCTTGTTTTATTACCAGGCCGGTGAGCAGGCTGAAAAAGTCAGCCGAAACAAAACCACAAGAACAGCAACCTTTTAAGGTCACCCCAGTTAAAATAAGCAAGTTAGAGGGATTTGAAGTTTCTTTGTCTCCGAAAGAAGAATTACCCCCTGATACGGAATACGAAGAGTATATAGACGATCAGGGACGCAAAGTTAGGCGAATTGTCAAACGAACTGTTGTGACAAAGAAATATGTAATACCACAGGAAGAATACCCTATTGAAGAACCTACCGAGGTTTCGGAGGGTGCAGTGGGAAGCCCAGCTCAAAAAGAGGGAGAGATTGAAGAGTATGTTGATGAGAAAGGAAACGTCGTCAAGCGAATAGTCAAGAGAACAACAATCACAAAGCGATATATCATTGACAAATATGGACGTCGTGTTGAGGTTTCAGAGCCTGAAATGCCTGAATCTACAACTTATGAAGCTCCACAATTCAGTGTTACGCCCGTTTCTAAATATCAACTTGGTAGCTTTGAGATCCCCCCTCCAGCGAAAGTAGAAATTATGGAAATACCCCCAGATTCCGAAGTAGAAGAATACGTGGATGAGAATGGTAAAACTGTAAGAAGGATCGTTAAGAAAACTGTTGTAACAAATCAATTTGTGCTCGACAAACGGGGCAAACCTGTTGACGTTCAGGAATCAGAACCCGAGGCTCCAAGACCATTCAGTATTGAAACGGTAAAGAAAAGTCAACTTGATAGTTTTAATGTTCCAATTGAACCTAAAGAAATGGAAACTGTACAACCCCAGGAAGAATATGAAGAGTATGTGGATGATGAAGGAAGGGCAGTCAGGAGAGTTACCAAGAGAATAGTTACCACAACAACGAGAACTGTAACCCAACATGGAGTTCTAGCTGAAGGAACAGATGAACAACCGGTCGAAAAGAAGCCACAATTTGACGAACCAAACCAACAGCACCACCGGAGCATCCAGATAAGGGTAAGCCAATATTTGAGTCTGCTCAACCAGTGTACCTCGAGTTCGTTCCTGAGGACGAAGGTGTTATGCAGCCAAAGGAAGAAGAAGCACCATTGGTAGAGGAATTAAAACCTCTAGAGGAAGTGCCCGAAAAAACAGAGCTAAAACCAGATGAGTTAATCGAGGAATATGTTGATGAAGATGGTACACGTGTCAAGAGAATCGTGAAGCGATATGTCACCACCACAACTACAAGAATCGTGTACAGGAATGGTGTGCCAATTGTTCTACAACCTGGCGAAGAGCCAGAACCTACTGATGTGGAAGTTAAACCAGAGGAAGAGAAACCCTTTGAGCAATTGCAATTACAACCAGGTGAGGAAATTGAAGAATATGTTGATGAAGATGGCACACGTGTCAAGAGAATCGTGAAGCGATATATCACCTCCACAACTACTAGAATCGTGTACAGGAATGGTGTGCCAATTGTTCTACAACCAGGTGAAGAGCCACAACCTACTGATGTGGAAGTCAAACCAGAGGAAGAAAAAACCCATTGAGCAAGTGCAATTACAACCAGGTGAGGAAATTGAAGAATATGTTGATGAAGATGGCACACGTGTCAAGAGAATCGTGAAGCGATATATCACCTCCACAACTACTAGAATCGTGTACAGGAATGGTGTGCCAATTGTTCTTCAACCAGGCGAAGAACCACAACCTACTGATGTGGAAGTCAAACCAGAGGAAGAAAACCCATTGAGCAAGTGCAATTACAACCAGGTGAGGAAATTGAAGAATATGTTGATGAAGATGGCACACGTGTCAAGAGAATCGTGAAGCGATATGTCACCACCACAACTACTAGAATCGTGTACAGGAATGGTGTACCAATTGTTCTTCAACCAGGTGAAGAGCCACAACCTACTGATGTGGAAGTCAAACCAGAGGAAGAAAACCAGCCGAAGAAACAGATGAGCAACCCGTCGAAAAAAAGCCACGATTTGATGAACCAAAACCAAAAGCACAACCAGATAAGGGCAAACCAATATTTGAATCTGCTGAACCAGTTCATCTCGAGCCTGAGGACAAAGATGTTCTGCAGCCAAAGGAAGAACAAGCACCGTTGGAAGAAAGATTACAACCCAATGAGGTAATCGAGGAATATGTTGATAAAGATGGTACACGTGTTAAGAGAATTGTGAAGCGATATATCACCACCACAACTACTAGAATCGTGTACAGAAATGGTGTGCCAATTGTTCTACAACCAGGTGAAGAGCCAGAACCTACGGATGTTGAAGTTGATTCTAAGAGAGAGAAACCAAAACTAACAGACGAAGAAATGGAAACTGAAGGGGTTGCTCCTGTGCCAAGTGATGAAGGAGTTAAACCCAAAGAAGAGAGACCTGAAGAAGTGATTTTACAAAAGGGAGAGGAACCAAAACCAAGTGAAGACTTCGAAGTCCAACTTATGGAAGAGTTGCCTGAAGAAATTCAAGTGCAGCCAGATGAAACAATCGAGGAATATGTTGATGAAGATGGTACACGTGTCAAGAGAATCGTGAAGCGATATATCACCACCACAACTACTAGAATCGTGTACAGAAATGGTGTGCCAATTGTTCTACAACCAGGTGAAGAGCCAGAACCTACTGATGTGGAATTCAAACCAGAGGAAGAGAAACCCCTTGAGCAAGTCCAACTACAACCAGGTGAAGAAATGGAAGAATATGTTGATGAAAATGGTACACGTGTCAAGAGAATTCTGAAGCGATATATCACCTCCACAACTACTAGAATCGTATACAGGAACGGTGTGCCAATCGTTCTACAACAAGGCGAAGAACCAGAACCTACTGATGTGGAATTTAAACCAGGAGAAGAGAAACCCATTGAGCAAGTGCAGTTACAACCAGGTGAAGAGGTTGAAGAATATGTTGATGAAGATGGTACACGTGTCAAGAGAATTGTGAAGCGATACGTCAGCACCACAACTACCAGAATCGTGTATAGGAATGGTGTGCCAATTGTCCTACATCCTGGCGAAGAACCAGAACCTACTGATGTGGAAGTTGATTCTAAGAGAGAGAAACCAAAACTAACAGACGAAGAAATGGAAACTGAAGGGGTTGCTCCTGTGCCAAGTGATGAAGGAGTTAAACCCAAAGAAGAGAGACCTGAAGAAGTGATTTTACAAAAGGGAGAGGAACCAAAACCAAGTGAAGACTTCGAAGTCCAACTTATGGAAGAGTTGCCTGAAGAAATTCAAGTGCAGCCAGATGAAACAATCGAGGAATATGTTGATGAAGATGGTACACGTGTCAAGAGAATCGTGAAGCGATATATCACCACCACAACTACTAGAATCGTGTACAGAAATGGTGTGCCAATTGTTCTACAACCAGGTGAAGAGCCAGAACCTACTGATGTGGAATTCAAACCAGAGGAAGAGAAACCCCTTGAGCAAGTCCAACTACAACCAGGTGAAGAAATGGAAGAATATGTTGATGCAAATGGTACACGTGTCAAGAGAATTCTGAAGCGATATATCACCTCCACAACTACTAGAATCGTATACAGGAACGGTGTGCCAATCGTTCTACAACAAGGCGAAGAACCAGAACCTACTGATGTGGAATTTAAACCAGGAGAAGAGAAACCCATTGAGCAAGTGCAGTTACAACCAGGTGAAGAGGTTGAAGAATATGTTGATGAAGATGGTACACGTGTCAAGAGAATTGTGAAGCGATACGTCAGCACCACAACTACCAGAATCGTGTATAGGAATGGTGCACCAATTGTTCTACAACCAGGCGAAGAACCACAACCTACTGATGTTGAAGTTGATTCTAAGAAAGAGAAACCCAAACCAACAGAGGAAGAAATGGAACCTGAAGGGGTTGCTCCTGTGCCAAGTGATGAAATAGTTAAACCAAAAGAAAAGAGACCTGAAGAAGTGATTTTACAAAAGGGAGAGGAACCAAAACCAAGTGAAGACTTCGAAGTCCAACTTATGGAAGAGTTGCCTGAAGAAATTCAAGTGCAGCCAGATGAAACAATCGAGGAATATGTTGATGAAGATGGTACACGTGTCAAGAGAATTGTGAAGCGATACATCACCACCACAACTACTAGAATCGTATACAGAAATGGTGTGCCAATTGTTCTACAACCAGGTGAAGAGCCAGAACCTACGGATGTTGAAGTTGATTCTAAGAAAGAGAAACCAGAACCAACAGACGAAGAAATGGAAACTGAAGGGGTTGCTCCTGTGCCAATTGTACCAATTGTTCTTCAACCAGGCGAAGAGCCTGAATCTACTGATGTGGAAGTTCAACCAGAGGAAGAGAAACCCTTTGAGCAAGTGCAATTACAACCAGGTGAAGAAATTGAGGAATATGTTGATGAAAGCGGTACACGTGTCAAGAGAATTGTGAAGCGATATGTCACCACCACGACTACTAGAATCGTATACAGGAACGGTGTGCCAATCGTTCTACAACAAGGCGAAGAACCAGAACCTACTGATGTGGAATTCAAACCAGGAGAAGAAAAACCCCTTGAGCAAGTGCAATTACAACCAGGTGAAGAGGTTGAAGAATATGTTGATGAAAATGGTACACGTATTAAGAGAATTGTGAAACGATACGTCAGCACCACAACTACCAGAATCGTGTATAGGAATGGTGTGCCAATTGTTCTGCCAGCAGGTGAAGAACTAGAACCTACTGATATTGAAATTTCGCCTAAGGAAGAGAAACCAAAATTAGTTGAAGAAGAAATGGTACCCAAAGAAAAGGTTCCTGTACATAGTGATGACGAAATGGAGCCAATGGAAAGGGAACCCGAAGAAGAGATTTCACCGAGAGGTAAGGAGCCATCAGAGGAACCAGATAAGGGCAAGGCAATATTTGATTCTGCTGAGCCAGTGTACCTAGAGCCTGAGGACAAAGGTGGTTTGCAGCTAAAGGAATATCAAGCACCTTTGAAAGAGGGATTGCATCCCCTGGAAGACGTTTCCAAAAACATAGAGCTAAACCCAGATGAGGAAATCGAGGAATATGTTGATGAAGATGGTACACGTGTGAAGAGAATTGTGAAGCGATATGTTACCACCACAACTACCAGAATGGTATACAGAAATGGTGTGCCAATTGTCCTACATCCTGGCGAAGAACCAGAACCTACTGATGTGGAAGTTAAACCAGAGGAAGAGAAACCTGAACCTGATATTGAAGCTGATGAACCAGAAGAGGAATCAAATGTCGTACCTATGGTTTTGGAAAGAGGCGTAGATTTGCCGGATTGGCTTGAGGCAAGAAGAGAAGACCCTCGTACAAAACCAACGGACGTTTCGATAGAAGATGTGGTCTTCTACCCAAGCACTCCTGAAAGGAGAGAGTTCGAAGGCCCTGTCGTCATGGAAGAAGTAATACCTCAGAACCTTGAACACAAGCCAAGAGTCATTCTGTTTGAAGATCACGCTGGACAACCATCTTTTACTGACCGTAAAAGACCAGAAGCTCCCCAGGATATCATTATTGAATTCCCAGAAATACCAACAAAGAAGAAGACTTACATAGGAATTTTGGCTACCGAGGAAGCTATCGGTAGCGTTGATGTAAAAAGGGACGTTATTACGGAATTTACTGTCTTAGATGAACTTGAATCACGACCTGAGCCAACTAAAGTACCAGAACCAGCTGCAGCTTGCTGCACCCTCTCAAATTCCAGAAGCCGTTGAAGAGCTTTCTCCTTCAAGTCCACATAAGAAAGAGGACGAAAAAGTTAAGAAGGCAGTTCAGATAAAACCATCGCCTAAAGAAGAAGTGGCACCAACACCTGAAGACGAGTATATCACAATTGAAGAGAGGGAAGTTATTTTGGTTGTAAACATAAAAAGAAAAAAAAAACTCCCGAAAAACTTTGTTCCGTACGAAGAGGAGCAAGTCTCGATTTTGCCAGATGAAATTTTGTTTCCAGAAGACATAAAACCGAAACAGCCAAAAATTATGCCTAGTACTTCTCGTGTGGTTGAAACTGTAGATTCCAAGACGATTCATAGAAGTCCCTGGAATCCGAGTTTCGATGATGAAGAGAAAACACCAAAGCCTGCGTTACCGTCCTTTGACGTTGGTATTTTTAATCCTGCATTCGATGACATGGAGGATCTAGGACCGGAGCAAGAAGGTGCCCAACCTCAAGATGTATTAAAAGGCGGAGAAATGCTTGATGATTCAATAAGGGCTGTAACAGAAACACGGGAACCAGAAATGGCAGTATTCGAAACACCAAAAGGGGAGGATGAAACAATCCAGGAATATGTTGATGATCAAGGCCGAACTGTTCGACGAATTGTCAAACAAACAATAAAAACTAGGACAATTACAACATCAAACAGACCAGAGGATACTAAAGACACAGTTGAAGTAATACCTGAAGAAGTTGTGGAAACTCCAGGAGAGGAGGAGGGGGAAGTTGAAGAATATGTTGATGGCCAAGGCCGAACTGTTCGACGAATTGTCAAACGCACGTTGACAACAACAACAAGAAGAGTTGTAATGCAGCCAGGAGAGCCCATGGAAACATCTACGATCGAAATGCCTGAAATTTCAGAAGGGGCAGAGGTAGAAGAGTATGTAGATGATGAAGGAAGAACTGTGAAGCGCATTGTCTATAGAACAGTGGAAACGAGCACATCAGTAGAGAAACCTAGTGAAGGAAAACCGGTCTTTGAAATTGCTAGTCCTGTGTATCTCGAGCAGGTGCCGTCCGATGAGACACCTGAAAAGAAAGAAGAAGACAACATCCTACCAACATCAACAGAACGAAAGTCCGATTTGCCAGAGTGGTTCGAGGACATCAAGAAAGAACGTCCCAAGCCTGAGGACGTCGATGAGAGTGTACTCGAGGAGCCAGTAAAAGATAAGGAATTACCCAAAGAAGTACCAGTAGGTCCCCCAATAACAGAAGAAATAACACCACTTGAGCAAACCCAAAAGGGAGACTACATTCCACTAGAAATATATGAAGGACCAACTAAAGATACTGTTCTAAAGGAAACTCCAGGAGAAGTGATCCCGTTTGACGAGATCAATTTCGAGATTGATGTACCAAAGAAGAGAGAAGAGTCGGGGGTTCCGGTTAGTGAAGAAGATGCTGCTCCGACTTCAGTTGAAAGAAAGGTGTGCGTGCCTGATTTTGATAAACTGGACGAAAAGAAAGAAGTGGAGCCGGAAGAAGTGGAGGAATATGTGGACGACCAAGGGCGAACTGTACGAAGAATTGTTAAACGAACAGTGACCACTAGAACGATCACAACAACAAAGAAACCCGAAGACACTGTGCAAATGGTTGAAGTAATACCTGGAGAAATTGTGGAAATTCCAGAGGAGAAGGAAGGGGAAGTAGAAGAATATGTCGATGACGAAGGCCGAACTGTTCGACGAATTATCAAACGCACGTTGACAACAACAACTAGAAGAGTTGTAGTGCAGCCAGGTGAGCCCATGGAAGCATCTACGATCGAAATGCCTGAAATTCCAGAAGGGGCAGAGGTAGAAGAGTATGTAGATGATGAAGGAAGAACTGTGAAGCGCATTGTCTATAGAACAGTGGAAACGAGCACATCAGTAGAGAAACCTAGTGAAGGAAAACCGGTCTTTGAAATTGCTAGTCCTGTGTATCTCGAGCAAGTGCCGTCCGATGAGACACCTGAAAAGAAAGAAGAAGACAACATCCTACCAACATCAACAGAACGAAAGTCCGATTTGCCAGAGTGGTTCGAGGACATCAAGAAAGAACGTCCCAAGCCTGAGGACGTCGATGAGAGTGTACTCGAGCAGCCAGTAAAAGATAAGGAATTACCCAAAAAAGTGCCAGTAGGTCCCCAAATAACAGAAGAAATAACACCACTTGAGCAAACCCAAAAGGGAGACTACATTCCACTAGAAATATATGAAGGACCAACAAAAGATACTGTTCTAAAGGAAACTCCAGGAGAAGTGATCCCGTTTGACGAGATCAATTTCGAGATTAATGTACCAAAGAAGAGAGAAGAGTCGGGGGTTCCGGTTAGTGAAGAAGATGCTGCTCCGACGTCAGTTGAAAGAAAGGTGTGCGTGCCTGATTTTGATAAACTGGACGAAAGAAAAGAAGTGGAGCCGGAAGAAGTGGAGGAATATGTGGACGACCAAGGGCGAACTGTACGAAGAATTGTTAAACGAACAGTGACCACTAGAACGATCACAACAACAAAGAAACCCGAAGACACTGTGCAAATGGTTGAAGTAATACCTGGAGAAGTTGTGGAAATTCCAGAGGAGGAGGAAGGGGAAGTAGAAGAATATGTCGATGACGAAGGCCGAACTGTTCGACGAATTATCAAACGCACGTTGACAACAACAACAAGAAGAGTTGTAGTGCAGCCAGGAGAGCCCATGGAAACATCTACGATCGAAATGCCTGACATTCCAGAAGGGGCAGAGGTAGAAGAGTATGTAGATGATGAAGGAAGAACTGTGAAGCGCATTGTCTATAGAACAGTGGAAACGAGCACATCAGTAGAGAAACCTAGTGAAGGAAAACCGGTCTTTGAAATTGCTAGTCCTGTGTATCTCGAGCAAGTGCCGTCCGATGAGACACCTGAAAAGAAAGAAGAAGACAACATCCTACCAACATCAACAGAACGAAAGTCCGATTTGCCAGAGTGGTTCGAGGACATCAAGAAAGAACGTCCCAAGCCTGAGGACGTCGATGAGAGTGTACTCGAGGAGCCAGTAAAAGATAAGGAATTACCCAAAGAAGTACCAGTAGGTCCCCAAATAACAGAAGAAATAACACCACTTGAGCAAACCCAAAAGGGAGACTACATTCCACTAGAAATATATGAAGGACCAACAAAAGATACTGTTCTAAAGGAAACTCCAGGGGAAGTGATCCCGTTTGACGAGATCAATTTCGAGATTAATGTACCAAAGAAGAGAGAAGAGTCGGGGGTTCCGGTTAGTGAAGAAGATGCTGCTCCGACGTCAGTTGAAAGAAAGGTGTGCGTGCCTGATTTTGATAAACTGGACGAAAGGAAAGAAGTGGAGCCGGAAGAAGTGGAGGAATATGTGGACGACCAAGGGCGAACTGTACGAAGAATTGTTAAACGAACAGTGACCACTAGAACGATCACAACAACAAAGAAACCCGAAGACACTGTGCAAATGGTTGAAGTAATACCTGGAGAAATTGTGGATATTCCAGAGGAGGAGGAAGGGGAAGTAGAAGAATATGTCGATGACGAAGGCCGAACTGTTCGACGAATTATCAAACGCACGTTGACAACAACAACAAGAAGAGTTGTAGTGCAGCCAGGAGAGCCCATGGAAACATCTACGATCGAAATGCCTGACATTCCAGAAGGGGCAGAGGTAGAAGAGTATGTAGATGATGAAGGAAGAACTGTGAAGCGCATTGTCTATAGAACAGTGGAAACGAGCACATCAGTAGAGAAACCTAGTGAAGGAAAACCGGTCTTTGAAATTGCTAGTCCTGTGTATCTCGAGCAAGTGCCGTCCGATGAGACACCTGAAAAGAAAGAAGAAGACAACATCCTACCAACATCAACAGAACGAAAGTCCGATTTGCCAGAGTGGTTCGAGGACATCAAGAAAGAACGTCCCAAGCCTGAGGACGTCGATGAGAGTGTACTCGAGGCAGCCAGTAAAAGATAAGGAATTACCCAAAGAAGTACCAGTAGGTCCTCAAATAACAGAAGAAATAACACCACTTGAGCAAACCCAAAAGGGAGACTACATTCCACTAGAAATATATGAAGGACCAACAAAAGATACTGTTCTAAAGGAAACTCCAGGGGAAGTGATCCCGTTTGACGAGATCAATTTCGAGATTAATGTACCAAAGAAGAGAGAAGAGTCGGGGGTTCCGGTTAGTGAAAAAGATGCTGCTCCGACGTCAGTTGAAAGAAAGGTGTGCGTGCCTGATTTTGATAAACTGGACGAAAGGAAAGAAGTGGAGCCGGAAGAAGTGGAGGAATATGTGGACGACCAAGGGCAAACTGTACGAAGAATTGTTAAACGAACAGTGACCACTAGAACGATCACAACAACAAAGAAACCCGAAGACACTGTGCAAATGGTTGAAGTAATACCTGGAGAAGTTGTGGAATTTCCAGAGGAAGAGGAAGGGGAAGTAGAAGAATATGTCGATGACGAAGGCCGAACTGTTCGACGAATTGTTAAACGCACGTTGACAACAACAACAAGAAGAGTTGTAGTGCAGCCAGGAGAGCCCATGGAAACATCTACGATCGAAATGCCTGACATTCCAGAAGGGGCAGAGGTAGAAGAGTATGTAGATGATGAAGGAAGAACTGTGAAGCGCATTGTCTATAGAACAGTGGAAACGAGCACATCCTTAGAGAAAGCTAGTGAAGGAAAAACGGTCTTTGAAATTCCTGTGTATCTCGAGGCAACGTCATCTGATGAAATTCCGGAGGGTGCAGAGGTGGAAGAATATGTTGATAATCAAGGCCGAACTATGCGAAGGATTATTCAAAGAAATGTAACGACTAAAACTATTTTGTTAAAGCCAGATGCAGATAAAAAGGAGCCCATAGTGTTCCAGTCGGGAGATCCTGTCCATCTGGAGGAAGAACCCACGCAAAAGGTTTTGGATTCGGAAGGAAACGTGGTTATCAGTACGGTCCAAGTAAGCGAAGGTCTGCCTCAAGCTGACGAACATGTGGAGGAGTTTGTAGATGACGAAGGTCGAAAAGTCAGGAGAGTGGTGAAACATTATGTGACCAGAAGGACTGTTGTACACGATGGAAAGATGACACCAATAGAGCATGTTATTTCGCTGCCTGAAACCGTTGAGGAAGGCGGAGGTACGCCAAAATTCGAGAGCGCTTTTCCTGTTTCTACGGAAGGATATGTTGACAGCAGTGGTCGTACTTGGGTCACAACGACATCAGATATCTCACCAACGATGAAGGTCGAAACAGTATTTACACCACAGGAGATGCAACAGCCGGTGAGCATCCAGGAGATTGAAAAAGGTGTACATCCTGAGGAAGAAGAACAATTGGAAGAATATGTCGATGACGAAGGAAGACATGTGAAACGCATTGTCAAGCGATACGTCACGACCAAAACTATCGTACACGAGCGGCAATCACCTTACGTTACGTTTCCTGATCAAGAGGTGACTGTTAGAGTGACTGAAGAACCACCCACTCAGGTTCATGTCCTTTCTCAAGAAAGAGAAGAACCTATAGCAATAGCACCCGAGGGTGTTAGTGTATCATTTGAAGAAAGACCGCTTGAAGAATTGACTGGGGTGGAAGAAGTAGAAGAAAGCTGGCACGATGCTGTGTTGTTTAAAGAAGCTTTGAGACTGAGCTCGATACGAATGTCCACTACCACGTATACCGTGACAGATCAACGCTTCATCACCATTATGCAGCGTCTTTATCAGCTGATCGTAGAAAGAAAGTCATTGATTCTATTGTATGCTGTCAAGTACAGTGTAACGTTAAACGTTGAGCTGGAAAGCCTTCTGTTGTGGTTAATCGAGATCGAGACAAAGTTAGGGAATCTCTCGCCGGTGACATGGAGACTTGAAGGAATTCGTCAGCAGCAGCTCGCCACAAAGGTATCCGAAAAGACCGTTAGACAGCCGTAGAATTTAAGCCTGTAAACCTTTTTTTTGGTTATTTTCTTCGAAATGGCTCAGTTTTGATGTATGTTTTTTAAATTTTTCAATCTAGGAGTTCATAACACTAATTTAAAGAAATCGCGTTGATTTAAACCGCGTTATAAATGGTCATAATTAGTTGGCAAGGCATGCTGGTTAATGACGAATAATAAACATAAACAGCAACAGTAGCTTAAAGTTCATATTAAATCGATTGCATCAGCCACTTTCTTCTCATTTTCAGCTCAGTCACCTATAATAGTTGTCACTGTATATCAAGTGTGGCTTTCTCCCCACTCTTTTGTTCGTATCAATGTAAACTTAACATTTCTTACAAGCGTTCGATTCTTCTTGTCTTTTCAAATGGACAATAGGAGCGAGCTCTTCCATTCATTTTCTTCTGCATGGTTAATATATGATAATGAGTGTTTTCGAACGGTCTCGTACTTGTATTCTCCGAATGGGTATATGCATGCATACTCAGTCTGTATTTCACGTAAAGATGTGGTAATCGCACTTTAATTCACTGGATCATAGTTAAACACTACATGTAGTGATAATTAATTATTAGCTTGTGTATCATTTCATACTTTGCTGTAGATCATAATAATAGTTAATTGTTTCCATAGTATTTCATTCCACAGTTGTACTTATATTGGCGATACCACCGGAGTATTTGCGTATAGACCAATAGGCATTACATTGTTTGTGACGCGCTGCTCATAAGCACCAGTAATACTCATTTAGCAGTTAGCTGTATTGCACTGTCATAATGTATATGCCATTATGTAATCCTGTGATTTCTAAGACATCCACTACACCTATCCACTGCACAACCATTTCATTTTATTTCCTTTTTGAATTTTAAAATTCTAACGAAGGTTTTATAAATCGAGTTGGCATCTCGAACGTAGAACCGCGTTAATACAGCGGATACCTTAGTTAATAACCAAGTAATCCCTAAAAGATTTTGCTAACCATCCTAACACCACAATAATTAAATAAAATTCTCATTAACAATTTTCATAACTAATGTTTTTAAATGTATAGTCAATTATACTTTGAGTTGATATTTGACGCCAATAAATGCATAATAAAAAGGGGGAAAACTCAAGAAAATTGAATAAGTTTCTTAACTTAGAACGAGGCCTTGGCCAATGTTATTGAAGCCAGGCTAAAGGATAACCCAATAAATATTAACCCGAACGATTGATAATTGTCCATTAACAGGTTGAAAGTTTGGGACTGAACATAACCATAACTGCACATGCAGACTAACTCTAACAAATAAACTCTACGAGTATAATACCTACAATGTTGCGGAAAGGGTTACTTCTAAAGCCATTATTAACTGAGAAATAAAATTATAATTGCTCGTAAAAAAAGATAAAATGGTTTACTGAAATCTTCAAGGGATAAATAGAAACGAAACTTAGTGAAGAAATGTTATGTACGGCATCGTCCAACAGGAGAGACATGAGGAAAAGCAGAAGAAGTGGGACTCGTATAACTTACACATTCCCCAACCACAGCAGTGGCTGGCAAGGTTTATCGATTTATTTGCATCTAACCTCTTTCATTGGTTGCAAAGGGTTGGGAGGGTCGAGGAAATTTCCCTTTTTCGATGGGGGAGGTGTTAAATAATAACCTGATTAACTTTCTATGTTTTTTGTATTTTTACTCTACTCTCCCATTCCTTCTCTTATTCTTTTAATCTTTGTTTCTTGTGCATCCCTTTATTCCCCCCTCTCCTTCGTTGGTCGATGGTGTATAGAAATTTCATTCATTAAGTCAAACGCCATGATAAAAGTTACTAATTTCGTTGCAATTTATTTTTTTCCATAAAGAAACTCAGTGATGACATCAAGGACCATAAGCCAATCATCGAGAACTTCGCAGAAGTCACTCAGGCACTCATTCTCAAGGTGCCTCCTGAGGAGCGTAAAACCTTGAAGAGGAAGTGAACCAGGTAATGGGGACATGGGAGGACATTAACGGCAAAGTAGACGCCAGGCAGAAGAAGGAAGATGAAGTAAAAGACCGTGCAGAAAACTATGATGAAGCCAAGAGCAAACTCGCCAAGATCGTGGAGCGCATTGAAGCGAAGTTGGACGAGCAGAGAGCGTTTGCTGATGAACCTGAAAAAATCTTGAAAGAAATCGGGGAACTCAAGGTAAGAGAATCAATTTGATTGAAAAATGAATCCTTTGCGCGGCGTAAGGCATTAATCAGCTGCGCCTATCTTGGAAATGGATAGCAAAGGTAAGGCACGGCGACTCGGATCCGATATGCAACAGCAGCAGGAGGAGTTAAAGACAGAAAAGAAATGACGAATTTCTTGAAAATAAGCATGCTATAATTTTAATTTCGCTTAAACAAGCTTGCGCGAATGATGTTTAGAATTCAATGCACCGTTTACATGAAGGAAGGCACCAGAAACATTGGAATAAGCCTTGGCAATTGGCTCCCCCTCTCCTCGTGTAAACAGGGCGTTACCCCACCACGTGGAGTCGTTTATTCATTATCACTGGCTGACTGACTGTATTGTTCATTAGAATAGCCAAGACTGCCATTAAAGCTGATAACGATAACTGTTAAACAGTAATGCATGATTGAAGCAGAAAATTCTAGAAGTAGCAATTACCCTGACAAATAGTACTTCAATTTTTTAAGTTGGCGCGGCTGTCATGGAGCTATGTTTAGTAACTTTAGTTATATTGTTGCTGGTGAGCGCCCGCTCACCATTGTCTGCATACACGCAGTGGGGAACCATGTACTATTCCTATCAATGGTCATGGCTCATTATTCATCAAACGGAAATCGAAAGCGTTTCTTGTTGGTTGATAACGGAAGCCTTTTGACAGCCACCTAATTTCCTCGTTTCGAGCTCAAACGAACTTAGTTCTGCTCTAGTCATTTATGCAAATTGATCGAAGTTAGCAACGAAAAATGTTAATAACTTTTAATAGTTTGATTTTTCCCATCCATTTTTTACTTGGTTCATCTAAACAAATTCGAGGTTAAGTTATCTTTTGTTGATGAACCGCCGTTTCAATCAACATCACTCAACAACTCTATATTTTGTTTTGAGTATTATTTGTAAAATTGTTATTCTTCCACTACGGGTGGCCAAGATTTAGTAAACGTTTAATGAATTTCATTTGAATTTCAAAGCTGGTAATGTGATCTGACATATCTGTCTCGAATTGATGTATTTTACCAATTCTTTGGTTGTGAACTATGTTATATAAGTATCTATTAGAAGTGTTGTTGTTTAATTGAAATGAATCATCCAAGTATTATATTATTCACCTTTTCATACTCCTCAATTTACTAAAAGGAAAGATTTTTGACTTGCCAAACTATGGTTCAGTGGCTTTTAGACATAATAAAATGGTTGAAATGATAGCTTAGATATTAGTTCTGTAACGGACTTTGGGCTTATTTGCTTTTCATGGCATCTGAACTGTTTTCCCAAGGAGAAAAGAAAAAGCACGAGCAAAATGAGAGAAATTAAAGACACAGATCAAATTTTTATCAATGGCTATGGAAATTTTTTTGCTCATTTCTCTCCTTGAGGAAGGAAAGGATGAAGAAAGAAATGAAATGAGAAGAGAGAAAATAACAATAATTTCAGTTTATTCTTATGATTCTTTTATTTTGTAAGTACTGAACATAATTCTTTCCCTTTTTACTTTTTGTAAAACGTCAACCAAGTATGAACATCTCTTTAGATAGATTTAGTCTCAGTTAAAGATGCTGCCAACCTATCCCCCTATCCTCATGCGTCCTGGCAGACGAAGCTCGTGACTCACGTAAATGGGTTAACAAAACAGAAGTCCTTTCGAATTACACGAAACGAAAATCTCTCTTTGACAGTATTTAACTTAATAACATTTGTTAATGGAGTAGCCTTTGATATTTTATTCCTATAAATATATTTTTTGTCACTGAAGTTTGTTGTTTCTAGAATGTACAATGAAACTCCTAACCTGTCTGATGAAACTCCTCTTGAAATATTGCCTCTTGCTACACGAGTAATGCAAATATGTCGAAACTCATAATCATAGTTATTTGCAATTCTCCAATTTATCTTCTATTGATTTAATGTTTAGTCAAAGTAGCCAGTATTGTATACTTTATAATTGTAATTCCAAATAATGGGTTAAGAAAATTTCGAGGTTTTGTTCAATTGTCGTGTCTCATGCGGTATAAATATGAGATAAGTCACCGGAATTGTTTGCTATTGAACAGGGAACGAGTCAGAACGCGCGCTTAAGTCAAACAAAGCAACATGACACTATCACCACGGTGAAATGCAGATGTCTTCTGAATATATAATCAAGGAACAGGTCTACTCAGGAAAATACGAATGGAAAGTGGCTGATTTCGTCGACTCCCTGCCTATTATCCAATTGTAATTACAGTTCAAACAGAAACATAACACTGTATTGGATATTCGCTTTAAAATAACAACCAATTTTGAAGTTTGTAGTGAAAATAATTGGATTCTCATTGAGCGGTCAAACTAGTTTTGAGAATGAAACAACCACAGAGTTACTACCGGAGAAACTCCTCGATTGTTAATGATGGACGACGGTGATATGGAAACGGCAGACGAAGGTTTAGGAAGCGAATGCTCATCCGAGAGCGGTTCGGTGATCTACCGTGGATTGGAAACGAAAGTTTCTGTGGCGCACGATAGTTCTGGCGAAGCTCTGCCTCAAGTCGCTGGCTCGAGTATCAAAAACTCTGTCGAGATAAACAGAACTCAAGCAGTACGGTCAAATTTGAACTGTAATATCGATTGTAACCATAACTTGAACTCAGAGAAAAAACCATTCGGTACTGTCTTCACTGAAGAAACGAATTTCAGAACTACAAATGTACTGTTTATTGTATTCGGAGACCAAAAGAATCGTCCAGTTGAATCTCCAGAACGCTGCTTTGTTGTTAAAAAAAATATAAATGGCAATGTAAGCAATGGAGAGGAAAGTATCAAGAATAGGAAGTCTCCAAGGAATATGAAGAAGCATTTCGCAGGCTCAAGCTGTGAATTATCAGAACTGGAAAATTATTGTAAATTTATAACAGTTTGGAAAACACCATTTCAAGAGAATATCTCTCATGACAGAAGAAGGAAAAATGAAAGTCAGACGGATTCCACTTGTGTGAAGGCAATAAATCACTTTGTTTTCACTCCTAGTGTATTTTCGTCGGGGTTTGACAGTTTTATAAGCCCGAATGAGGTAGGCGTTTTATTGAATTGATATTTTATTCAGGCATGCAGCCTAAACAGTTAGCATCCTCGTTGGATGAAATCACTCTTAGTGTACGGTCACGCGAGTGGAAATCATTCGTGCTTTTTTTTACCATCTAACGAAAATATGTAGTTCAGTTTTCTTAAAATTCGCGCGGAGAGGTAAAAATCTTCGATGGCTTTGATCAAGGTGGTATTTAGTAGTTTTTATTGAGGCCTTTTTCGCTCAGTTTATAATCGAGTTCTTAGAGAGATTGCGTTACATTGTCCTAAGCGTCAACCTAAATTTGTTCTTTGTTTACTCTTTTCACATCCACCTTGTAAATTGTCAATCATAAATCCCTCGACGTTTACTTTATTGAATTTGTACAGCCTTTACAATGAGGTCCGTTTGTATGTGATGAAGACAAAATTTTAAATCCTCTAGATATGTGTCGCGACATTCAATAACGTTCTTCCAGCAATAAAACATTATGTGCCTCGCGTTGCCATATAACGATAAGATCGATGGAAAACTTTTAACATTTAGCAAACATTCACTTAGCTAGCTTTTTATTGCGTAAAACAACGCTATTTTCGATTCGCTCTACAAAAGGAGTATTGTGCAAGGAAACAATAGGATTTCTAACAGGCAATTAGCGAATTCCCTAGAAAGTTTTACCTCGCGATCAATAGAATTATTTACACATAAACTCCAGTAATCTTCTCTATTTTACATTATTTATTTACTATTAGAGAAGTAAAAGAAAAGCAATACTTTCATCTACGAAAAGGAGGTTTTCGCCCGCAGGGGCTAGAAAGCACAAGTGCTGAACTCTCTCACGAACCCGAAAAGAGTTTTTTAATATTTTCATTAAGATTGTCTACATATTTAAAAAATGCTAGAAAAATGAATATAAGGGGAGATAGTAAAAAAGGAAGCCAAGGGCAAGGAGATGAAAAAACATTTATTTAATTTAATTTAATTTTTTTTCTGTTTATATTGAGATTACAGGATCGATAAATATATTTTTCATCATATTCTTTGCTTTTCATTGCTTTTCATTGCCTATCAAATTGTTCTCTTATTATTTCCATCTTTATTTTATGCTATATCTATTCGACTAGATCTACTCTGTTATGAACGGAATTGCCAGATGATTTCGTAAGCATATTTTCTTAAACTTAATCATGATTTTTTTGTCTCCGAAACCGCTTTGCTAAGATACGTTTATATCGTCCGTGAATGCACTTAGTACTTAATATTTATGTGAATTAAATGCTAATTAATGGTTTGATTAATGGACATACACATCATCCAATCTCATCTTCGAGGGAGGTTATTGATTCGCGTTCTCATTGGTCGGGACTCAAGCAAAACACTTAAAACCTATCCTTGTGTGGATTTTGTCTGAAGACAGTAATATTAAAACCATTATTTGAAAAACACTAGTTGTTCGAGAAAGAAAATTAGGTTTTATCGATATAATTAATAAAGTGGTATATAGACAGAGAAAAAGAAAAAAATCTTAGGGTATATTTCTAAGTTCCTTAGAAACCTCCATTCGAGATTTCCATCTGCTTAACCGACTATTTATAATTATGGAGATGTGTCACTCACTTGTTTCTGCATTCCGTGTTCTTACATCGTTGTTTAATTGGTGTTCTAAGAGACACTACAGACTTTCGTATTAGTATTAACAATTTAAAAAAAGAAGCAATCAGTCTTTTATTTAGTGCCTTAATTACAAAAAAATATCTAGACAAAATCACAAAAATAACATATCTCTTTTACTAGGCAGCTGTAGTAGCCATTGAATATAAATTTTATGCTGCATTTTGCATGACATCTGTAGTCTTAAAAAAGCCATAGCTAACATTACTGCGTGTGTTTCCATATGACCATGCAAAAAACGAAAATTGAATTGTTCCTGTATTGTTATAGTTATTAATTTCAATTGTTTATTTCATTGTAAGGTTTTGCAAGAAGATCTTGTGGATGCTGCAAATGATGCACAAAACGAAGGACGAAGACTGGGAGCCATGGACGGCCCTACCGCAGCAACCGCGGGTGTCGAAGATCAGCTGAAGGCCCTGAATGACCGGGTATCCAAGATCAAAGTCAAGATCTCGGCGTACGAAGAGCACTATCAAGATCACTTGAAACAAGCGCTCGAATTCCAAGAGGCGGTCAGAAAATTACTGGAGAAAGTATCAGCCAGGAAGGAAAAACTTGATAAAAATGTGGACACCAAGGACAAAGACGCCATTTTGGCCAGGATAGCTGAACTAGAGGTTAATGTCATTCAATTTCATTATTTCTTGCTCTTTGTTTGAGCTTTAAAAATTCACGGCACGGTCACGGTCATCCGTTGGACAATTATTGATATAGTGCGTGACTCTTACCTAGCCAATCGAAAACCTCGTCACGGGGTAACGCGTCCCTGACGTGCCGGTTTTCTCGGAACCACAGAACTGCTCTGTAGAAAGGTGATTTTAGTAATAAAAACGTGGTTCTATTGTAATTGTTGCTTTTCAATTGTTATTAGGATCTTCATCGTGAGATGGAACAAAATCGACCTCTTCTTACCTCAGCTACGGTAACAGGAGAATGGCTGATAAGGAATGCACAGAAATCCAAAGTCACGTGAGTACCCATCACTTTATTTTTGAGTCTATATTCCAAGACCTTGCGCGACGCGGATGAGAAGTGAAAATTGTTTCTAATCTTCAGACACCGCAACAGCTGTCTCATTAATCACTGTGGGTCCTGTGGCGTTAGCGCGGGTAATGAAGATGCTCGTAACCAGAGTATTCAGTGGGTCTTTTAGTGCACGTTATACATTGATATAGTGAAGACCTTTCTCCAATTTTTTTGGCCCGATTTTCGGAGGGAGGGGAGGGAGGGTGAATTTAAAAAATGACCATCCATTTTCTCGAACCTCTATCTCTTCGACCGATCTATAAGAGAGTCTTCTTTTCTCTACACAGAATGCCAGATGGCCGACCAGAAAATGAAGTCATTCCAGCACAAGTCGCAGAAACTCTCAATAAGGTCAAGAAAGAATTCCACGAACTGGAAGGAGCCATCAGAGAACAGAAGAAGTACTTGACTGACCTGACCTTTGAAGAAGTGCTTCCCACTTCTGTTGAATTTGATCATCTGCACGAAGTCATGAAGGAGTTTACTGGTTGGTTACGGACAGTGGAAGACTCGTTAGACCGAGCTAGGCCTTTCTCGTGTGAAGTTCTCAAACTGAAAGAAGACGAGATATCTCACCTTGCTATCAGAACAGACGTACGCTACCATCAACCCACTTACGAATACATCGACAAAGACGCAATTAAATTCCTCAAAAACGAGCCTGAATCCCCTACACGGCAAGAAATCGAGGAATCTTATAATGACATCAAACCACGATGGGAAGACATAAAGAGAAGGGTAAACGAACGTCATGGTCAACTGGATCAAATTCTTCCCCTCGCAAGAAAATTCCACGATGCTTTGCAGAATGTTGACGGTGTAGTAAACAGAGGCGAAACACAGCTTCACGCGCTGGACGGAGTACCATTATCATCAGAGAAATGTAAACAGGAATTACCAAATATTAAAGGAGTGCTTTTGGTGCTGGATCGACGGAAGCGTGATGTTGATAGGATGAATAAAATAGCTAAAGAACTGGCTGATAAACTCAAAGAAATGAATGGTGAAACTGAAGAATTGCTGCAGCTGCAGGAGACGGCTAACGAGCGCTATGAAAAAGTGAAACGAGAACTGGAGAGCAAACGAGAGGACATTGAGAACGACAACATTGGTAGGTTCTTTAAAGCCTTAGCATCAATGTCAGATGAAATCAAGAAGGTTGATGAACAAATATCAGACGAGCCATTAGGTAATGATCCAGTACAGCTCAGAAAGAAATTGGACGAACTGAAGGCTTTACAGATGGAGCTGTACCAGCTAAAGCCCACATTAGGCTCCTTACAACACACTGGATCCGCTTTGATGCAAAAGAACTTCGGCGATGAAAAGCTTATCAAAGATATTACCAATAATGTCCAAGCCGTGACAAACGAATACGTGACGGTGGAAGATAAATTGCGCGACAAGATGGCAGACTTCCAATCTGCAGTGTACAAGCAGCAAGATTTCAATAAGACGGTTGAAGACTTCGAGAAGTGGTTGAGCCTGACAGAGGAAAAAGTCCGATCGCAAATGATGCTCTCTATTAGACCCGTTGTCATCAAGAAGCAAAACAAAGAACAGAAGGTATATTTAAAGTGGCGTTTGAAAGTCAATGTAAGCTAAAATAACGGTCCTCAGTCCCCAACGCATTCCAAAAAAGCGCTAATAATGAAAACTTTTAAATTTTTAATATCAATTGTATTTTAGTAAATTAGTAAATTCCTAGAGTCTAAATATTTTTCTTTATTTTCTTTATATAATATATTTATAATTAGTACATTTTATTTAGTTTATTTAAGGACCCTTCTGTAAATCACCCTAAGGTGAAGTTGGTATCCTTATTAAAGATTATTATTATTTATTAAAACTAGTTAAAGCAAAAACAAGATTATCGTTCCAATCTAAGGCCGGCCTTTTCTGAGTTTTTTCCCCTGTCTATTTTCATTCTATTCCATTTCGCGATTTAAAGTGTTCTTTTGTACTTTGCAGCTTTTAATGGAAGAAATCGAGTCTTACGAGCAAGTTTTCAACGATATCCTGGCAGAAGGTGAGGACCAGGCTGATCGCTTGGAAACCAAGACCAAGAGAGAAAACATGAGACTCAAAATGACAGATCTGGCCAACCGATGGAAGAACATCAACAAATCGATAGCAGATCGCCGAAAAGAGATGGAACGACTTTTGCCTATTGTTGTTTGTTATGTTCAAACAAGAAACGAGTTCCTCTCGTGGTTGAGTGCTGACGAGCGCACCCTCACTGAGCTAGCTTTGGACACAGAGATTAGCGACATTGATACCCTTGGTCAAAAGAAACAAGTTATCAAGAAACTTCGTGAAGAGCTTGAAAACCATCGACCTGTCTTCCAAAACCTCGTCTCGACTTCTGAGGAACTGATCAGCATTTGCCACGAGTTGAACATCAACACAGACGCAGTCGTCGTCATTGGAGACGTCGAGGAAAATAAGCGACGATGGGAACGCCATAATGCTGCGGTCTTGGGAGGAGAGAAGTTACTCAGAAATTCAGATAAAACAATGGCGCAATTGCGCGAAGTGATGGCGCCAATGCAACAAGCGATGGACGCTGCCGAGAGCATCCTTGCACAAGAACCGGCTTACGGTACCGATATCTCGCAAGTAAAGAAAGAACTGGCCAAGGTTAACAATACACTGCATGTGTTGGAGGAATCCGAGTACAAATTAGTGCGCCTGTCTAAGCATGTCACTAACAACGAGTATATCATCACCATCATTAAAGATAACCGCGTGATGCAGGTCCGCTTGAAGGAGCGTAAAGTCAAGCTCGAAAAATACATCAAAACTGTGGAAGTATTCGAAGGAACTGGCCGAGAAGTCGAGAGTAAAGTCATGGGAATCATGCGCTATGTGACAGTAGAAATCGTTATGACTGACCTTGATGAGATCAGAGACCAACTACAGCATGTACAGAACCTCGAGGAGGAGGTAGTCATCCATAGAAGAAAAATCGAAACTATGGAAGAGACTGGCGAGTGGATCATCAAACAAAACAACAACAAGGAAGAAGTCATTAGTGAGGTGAAATCGAGTATCACCAACGCTAGATCCTCCATCGACGAAGTGTCTGTGAGGCTGCAGGATCGACGCCGCCGCTTAGAGACCGCGTTGACTGAAAGCGAGAGGGTCAACGAGACGTTGGATCACTTTGAGAAGAGAATCGCTGTCCTGGATAAAAAGATGCTTAAAGCTAAACCTGTGTCGGCAGAATATGTTATACTCAAGGACCAACGCACAAGCCATGAGGTAAGTTTTAAGACAACTTACATCAGAAATAAAGCAACTAGTCAATTTGCTTCTGTGATGGAGTCTTTGATAGGTTGAACTTGATACTCAAGACCTTCTCGACCTATTGAGAGAGACATATAGTCCACTTGCAGCACGTTAGAATGTATCTCAATTTGGAGGACACAACAATAGGTTTCCAATTTTCGTGAGATTGAATTTATTTCGTTTTGTTGTTCAAATTGAGCTGATTTGACGTCATACTCAAAGGGTCTGCTACTGGATAAAAAAAAAACAGTCATTCAGCAGAATGCTAACCTGAGGGGCGGTGCCGATAGAGGAAGATGGTTGATGGAACCGACCGGTGGTTCAGGAGGGATATTACCATTGAAAATAAGTAGCAGATTATCTGAGTCCATTATTGCTTTCAGACAATTGTTACATTTGGGTCAGCAGTTTCTATACATTTCATTGTATTGACCCAAATGCCTCGACTTGAAACAATTGTTTGAATACAACAGAGTGTAACTCCGATATCTGCTATTTCTCTGTGTTACCGAATCCTTTCTTGTATTCTATGCATCATTTAACTAGGACAGGTTTTGGCCTTTTTTTTATTGCCTACCAGACAGTAGAAGCGGATTGTATGTGAAGAAGTTTTGTCTTCACATCAATATTGACGCAGTAATATTTTTCGACTTTAAATTAATTTATTACTTAACGAAATATATTTTCCTATCTAGGTTGTGATTCGAGAAATTGGCAGTCTCGTACCTATTCATAAATACGTTATTCCAGCTGCACAGAATCTTGCATTAGAAGCACCTCCTGGTCCTGAACGAGATGAACTAGAACACCGCGTAACTGCAACTGAGACTCTATGGACAACAGTCAAGGACAAAGCTGAGGACCGACAGAATGTTATTGAGATTGTTTTTCCCACTGCGCAAGCCTATGATGACGCATTTAGAGCTTTGAATCATTGGATGAGGGATGTAGAACACAGAGTCGTTAACATGCAGCCAGTTGCATGCGATGAAGACGCGCTCAATTATCAGTTGCAAGTTGTTAAGGTATGTACATGGCTGACATGAATGATAAAATAATAATGATCAATAAATCAATTTAATCAGTACAAGATAAGCTTTCTTAAAGATGGAGGGATTCCCCTCAGTTGAAGTTAACCAATCACTGTGTTTCGTCTTTCCAGGAAATGCACCAAGATATAACCAATCACGACCCAGTCTTCAAGTTCTTCTTGACAGCAGCAGACAATCTTCAGCAAGCATGCGAAGCAGCTAACATAACAGCAGGGCTCGAACCGATAGATTCTCTCACAAAGGAGATCTTAAACCGATGGTCGGTGATGACAGATGTGGTTGATGATAAGCAACAAAAGCTTGAGACTGCACAAAAACAACTGCAGGACTACAAAGAAAAAGTCGGCAAGATGTCGAACCTGTTGTTGAGAACGGAAGAGGTTCTGCAACAGAAAGGTAGCACCGGAGTGGATCTAGAACAAGCGAAATCCAACAGAGATACTTTAATGGTGAGATTTAGAAATTAAACGTATTCGCTTCTTTCGTGACACTGTGAAAGCGAAGGAGTAACTGCAGTGGATCAGAAAGAATGTGCAATTTTATGCTGACAGAGGAAAGCCTTATAACCCAGAAAAAAGCCCTTGAAGTATAGGAGAAAGTCACTGACTTCCTCCAAACTCGACTTATTTTTGGTAATCAAAAGAAAGCATTTGCTATAATAAAATTCGATCTTAATCTTTCAGGTTCTTTTATCAGCGCTTGAAAACTCCAGAGACGACCTCGAAACGGCCAACAACGTAGGCCGAGATTTGGTTTGCGATTCTGATTCACAAGTGGTTAATGTCGCTTTCATCCAAGACGACATGACTGCACTCAACGAACGATTTGACGCGGTGCGAGCGGGCCTGGAGCGTGAGAAGAAAGATCTAGATTGTGTTATTGCAAACGCAGAACAGTTTGAAGGTGCGCTCAGCCAGTTTGAATCTTGGCTTCCTGAAGCTATGGCTGCCGTTCAGCGCTTTGAGCCAATCAGTAGTGAGCCTGAAGAGTTGAAGAGGCAATTGAAGGAGGTCGAGGTAAGATGACATTCCTTGTCTAAAAACAGAGAATTCGTTTCCCAAACCATGCATACGCCCTTCAGGAAAATTTGCCAAATTCGCCTTTAATTTATAGCTCACAGTATCATTTAGTCCATAGCGCAGGCATTATTGCTTTTTTAAATTGGCTTACTATTATAAGCTTTATTGGATACTGCTTCTCAATTGTATGAATAGATCGACATTCCTTCCATACAACTCTTTATGGTTTGTTTGAGTGGACTCATAAATCAGTCATGTTATTGCCGCGTAGTATATACCGTAAGTAATGATTTCTAATAGCTCTATAAATGCGTTTTAGGACCTTCATGCTTCTCTCATGGCCAAGCGTGCCCTCCTCGTCACTGCCAAAAGCTCAGGAAACAAACTCGTAGAAGCAAGCGATGGCGCGTCTGTGGTCGAAGATGATGTCACGACGAAGCTTCATCCATACGAAGAAGCCTACGACGCCTTGCTTGCCGTGGTGTCAGATCGCTTGTCGAAGCTGCAGGTGATGATGATCCAGTCACAGGAGCTCGAGAACTCTCTTGTTGATATTATGCAGTGGTTGACTGAGATGGAAAAGAAGCAGAACAAACAGGAAACGCCTGTGTTAAGAACCAATAAGATTAATGATCTACAAATGGAACAAGATGTAAGGCACAATGTGTTATGTTCAATACTAACTCTATAGACCTCTTGCAGTTCATCAGAATGCAGCTGAATGTGGAGGACATAACAATAGGTTATGTTCAATACTAACTCTATAGACCCCTTGCAGTTCATCAGAATGCAGCTCAATTTGGAGGACATAACAATAGGTTTCCAATTCTCGGGAGATTGAAATTCTTTTGTTTTGTCTCCAAATGGAGCTGCTTTGATGTCACATGCAATGAGTCTATGAACTTTTTATTATTTCTTCGATTTCGTTTCCATACTTTAATTGAGGATCTTTTGAGGCTTTAAGAGGTCACACAGCCAGCATTAATCGTCTGTGAGTCACAGTGCAACTGTTGTGCGCACGTTTCGCTTAGAGGAGTTTTCGTAGGACTGTGAAAACTTCGCGGCACAAACACGATGGTGACACGGCAAGGTTTATCCGAGACTAAACACATTGCGCGAGAATTTACTCTCTATCCAATCAAATGCCCGGAACACGGCACAAACACGGCCACGGCAATGCTAAACCAATCACATTGCGCCGAGAAAACAATTAGCCAGTTAAAAATCTAGAACAAATCACAGTCACGGCACTGGCGCGCACTCGGCACTGGCCTTTTCACAAGTACTATGAAAACTGCTCTTACGACATTTCAGACATACTACGCACTTTATTTGCGTACGTAACGTTTCACACCGCGGCAGTTGCACTGAGTGTCTGGATCTTAATCGCTGTTATTCAACATGGCTGCTTTCATATAGTTGTAAAGATTGTCTACATATGTTCTTAATGTTACCTTTACCATAACTGAAATCCTACTGAATCTCTCAACCACAGACTCTTTATCAAGAGATCTCAACTTACGAACAAATGGTTGACCACATAGAAAAGACTGGGGATACAATGCTACGAAACCTAAACCCCGGTCCCGAACGAGATATCCTGAAGTTCAAACTCGCCGACATGAGCCACCGATTCAATAACGTGAAGGACAAATCCGCTGACCGTAAAGAAATGCTCGATCAATTGGCACCATTAATGGAACGTTACCAAACTGCGTCGCAACCATTCAATACGTTCCTTGAGGATTCAGAAGAAAAGATTGGAGGGCTGAAGGCCATTCCACTTGATGAGGAAACGGCTGCAAAACAAAGATCTGATATTAAGGTTAGTTTGGCCGGGTAGTTTGTTAATACTAGATGAAAATTAGCTTAAGTAAAGAATAATTATTGACGAGTGTTACAGTGTAGGGCAAACTCTTGCTTTTTGTGTCCTTAAAGAACAAAGTAAAGTTAGTTTTTAGAATGTAAATAATTGGTATCAATAGTTATTATACCATGTTGAGGAACTGATCCAGGGGGTGTCCTGTAGTGCACTTGACGCCCCTCTAACACCGTAATTATTCTTACGCTTTTTTGAAGCGATGCATAATATCTCTATATATATTCCTTCATTTGGAAGATCCCCTAACAAATTCCTGTATCCGCCCCCTGATGGTGGTATACGAGTCTGCTTATTTCAATAGAAACCGCTCTTGCTCGCGCAGAACGAGTGTTGTTAAATTTCCTATAAAAGATTTTATGAACTTCATGTTTGCTTTCTTGGATGCTGAAATTTTTTTTACGACATCTTATGATAGAAACCTTAAGCATCAGGACGGCAACGTGGGCGACAACGGCGGCGAAATTGAGGCGCTTCAACCTTTTATTGTATTATTATTTCGTGTTTACCTAGTATTTTAGTCAATGAGCATCCCCGTTTTGGGGCGAAATGACGTCTTTTGGGAGCGCTCTACTTATAAGAAAATCAGAAAAGATAAGCTTTTGGCGTAGCCGTTCTCTTTAGTACGTAAAAATAGGACATTTCACGTCTTACTTTCAGCATAAGACGGCAATGATGCACAGTATTTCGTACATTCCAACGAGTATCTATTGAATAGCGCAATTAGTGTTATTGTATGGTTGCCGTCGTTGCCGTCCCCAGCTTAAGGTCCCTAATAAGGCCAAGACGACGTGAAGATTGCGCTGTTTTGTTCTATTTAGATGTGTATTTGTGACTGAAAATCCTTCCCTTCGACAGGAATTTAAGATGGCTGTAGAGGACGAGAGTAACAATCTCAAAGTAGTCGTGGCTAGCGGCAAGGAACTAACTGACTATTGCAAGACACTACCCATCAAAATAGAAACAGCACCAGTAGAGAACGAAGTCCGCGACTTCATCAACCGTTACGAAAAACTAAAGATGGTGAACCTTGATGCTGAAAGGGAAGCGAAGGTCCTAGAACAGAACGTTGAGGTATACCAAAATGCTATTGATCCCGTCAAGGACACCCTGGATGATTTAGACGCTTTCTTGGACTTAGAGATTGGACTAGACGTGGAGAAGAGCAAAGATGAATTACAACGCGTTGAGGTAGGCTTGACAACCACACCTGTCCAACCCTCCCCCTTTTTATTGTGTCCTAGTGGTCTGGTGTCCTAGAGCGCTTTTCGTATGCATGGTAACATACGGTATTGACTTGCAGCACGTACACGTATGAAATGCTGTAGCATTGAAATAACTTCCCAACGTCTTTCAGTAATTCATCCATCCACACGTGTTATTAAATTACGAATTACTGTATCGTTTCCCACTCCGCTCAGAGTAAAACATGTCACTTTTTAAATGTATAAGTGTTAAACGTGGACCGCAAATAATATGAGCTTTGGAGAATTTAGAATCTCTTAAGATAGTTGGGATTCCCTCTTCCTCGCTTCATTTTCCAAGATATACTTCAATAACACTTCAACAAGTCGAACAGTATTTTAGCCCCCTTACCAACCAAAACCCAAAAAACTATTTTTGCTATTCTCTATTTGATTCTAATTCGATCCTCATGATAAGCATTATGCCAAAAGAGTTGGTTTCTGATATCTTTTCCCCCTGTTATGCAGGATTTGATCATCAGTCTCGAGAACCAGAAGGCAGAACTCGACCTAGCTGAAATCAGTGCTCCTCCTCAGACAGAGCAGTCATCAGACCTAACGCAAGAGATAGCCACACTAAGCCATCGCTATAATCTCAGTACGAGTAAGGTCAAGAGAGTGAAGAAGAAAATGGCCAAGAGATTGGACAAGTTCGTCGTGTTCATGGAAATCTACGAAGAGGTGGATATTTGGTTGGTTGAGATTAAAAAGTTGGTCGATGAGTTGGCACCCGTCACTGAGGATTATGATACAGCTAAGCAACAGTTGGCAGAGTTGAGGGTAAGTAAACTTTTTTCAGTCGTACCTTTTGAGTTAGAAATTGCTGCAGATAATGATTTCAATGATAATGATGATGACGATGATGTAACATAAATAACAACATTACTCTCTTTTTTCAAACCAGCCTATCATCAACCAGTTCCAGATCTATCACACAAAGATCGATACCATGGTTGAAATCAAGAATCACATCGCTAAAAATATCGAAGACGATCCAGCCACGGTCGCCGAAGTGCAAGAAAAGCTCGAGCAAGTCCAACAACCGTTTGACCAACTTCATTTAAAGGTCAACAATAGACAATCACGTCTGCAGAATGTGGTCATCCGAGGACAAGACTATCAGTTATCTCTTGAAGAAGCCCTAGACAAGCTGAGTGAGATAGAGAAGGTCCTTGGTGAACAAGAACCTGTCAGTGCTATATATGCAGTATCTGCACAACAAAAACTGGACCACGAGGTATGCTAGGACATATATAGAATGGAAACATAAGTGTGCGTTTTCTTGGTTTAATATCATTCTGTCTCTTATTAATTTATTGTTTTTTGTTCTTGTTTTAATTCGCTATTGTTTTATTCAACCTTTTTTTTCCTTCCGTTCCCTCTATATTTTCATCTCTCATCTTTCTCCGCTTTCATTCCTCTCCTATTCCCCATACTTCCCTTCCTTTCTTTTCCCTTCCTTCCTCTAGTCCTCCCCCCTCCCTTTTATGTATATCTTTCTCTGTTCATCTTTGCACCCATCCATTCATTCTCAGCCTAATGTAATAACTACACCTGGTTATCAATATTTCAGGGCCTGTACCTCGAGGTCAGTATGCACGAGGTCATCTTTGACGACACCATCCGACAAGGCAAAGACATCCTCGCTAAATCCGAACCAGGAGAATACAAAGAGCACCTCAAGAAAAACATCGGGGAGCTGGAAGACAGGTGGGATGATGTGCTCCAGAAAACGAATGAACGTCAAGAACAACTAGACGAAGTGTGCCCGCCAGCTCAAGAGTACGCTGAAGGGATCGAAATGTTCATGCCATCATTGATGGAAATGGAGGAGATCATATCGGACTGTGACGAAGTTCTCTGTGAAAAACATGCCCTTGAACGAGAAAGAGGTTTGATCAAGGTAACGAGTCATTTTAATTAACTTGCCTTCTACTCTTTACCCTGCATTAACATTAAGAGATGTTCAGAAACAAATGAGAGGAAAACATTTAAAAAAAAGGATTTTGATGATGTTTTATAATACTAATAATAGTAAGACGAGTAAGAGAGAGTAGTTCCTTTAGCTACAAGAGTGGTCCTCAAAGAAGACGAGGGTTTTCAGTTTTAGGAACAGAAAAAAATTGAATGAAGAAGAACTAGGAAAGTTGCTCACAGTCTCAAAAAATAACTATTTCTCATTATTTCAGTTTCTGCAGCAGTTCTTGCAAGAAGACATTGAAGGCCACCGTCCCGTGTACAAGTCTCTAGTCTCGAGTTCCGACAATCTGATTGGTACATGTGATTCAGTGGGGGTAACAGATGGAGTACCCGAGGTAGAAGCTGAAATAAAACATGTGGTCGAACGGTGGACCGTGATCAACGAGTTTTACTGCGTACGCCGAGAACAAGTCAGTGAGGCCGAAAATAAAGTCAAGAAATATAGAAACATGTTGTTACCGTTGGAAAACTCGGTGAAGAAGGTGGAAAGAAGCCTGGAGGAGCCCCTGTATGAAGGAATTGATCTTGAAGAAGGAAGGGAAGAGCTGCAAAGTGCCAAGGTAAGAAAGTACTGTTGTCATATACGAGGCAAGTAAACTGACTGTGTAAAAAAAACTTCACATCGTACAATTTATGCGTAACGTTTTTCAATTTCAACTTTGCCGGAAAGGTATGTAATATTTTTATTTTGAGTGTATTCACTTAGTCAAGCTTTGATAATTAAGTCGTAATAGCACTCAATCATTCTAAGTTTCAAAGAGCTAGTTTTTGTTTTCCAAGTTAAAGTAATAGAACTCTCACTTGGAAATCCTTTTTGCGAAAGAAAACGAGAAGTAGCTGGTAAGCTCAAGCAATCTACCAGACCTGTTTTAATAAACCCTTAGAGTGCTTACTAAGCACCGATATGTGTCCATTGCCCAGGAATTGAAAGACGAATTCCAGACTTTGGAAGCAGACATTGAGAAAGTCGGAGATGAAGTAAAGAAGGAAGATTATCCCAACATCGACTTTACCCCTGTCAAACAGCGTGTCAAGGCTGTGGCTACGCGCTGCTCAGCCCTCCGCCGTAAGGTAGATGTAAGAGTACTATGGCTGGCAAAGATTATCGAAGATATATCTTCCTTCGTCTCGACTACTGACGAGCTCAACAAATTCATAGACGTTGCTTTTGATAAGCTGGACAATTTTGATCCTATCCACAACGATGCTGAGGTTATCAAGAAACAAATGGAAGAAGTACAGGTGAATATGATACTAATATTGATATAAACTCTAGTATGCGACTACCAACATGTGTTAAGATGAAGGAACTAACATTCAACATACCTTTGGACAGCCTGGAAAACTGCATGCATAGGAGAAGGGAGGGGAGTGCAGTTAGTATGTCACGTGCACACGAAGGAACTTGGTATGTCAACTTGGTTCAAATTTAATCAACTTTTAAATTTCAAACATTTACGCGATCTTTTTTAGGAATTGGAGAATGAAATTGAGTCGCAGTTCTCAACTTTGGCAGAGGCCGAAATGAAAGCCAAATCTATCACATCAATCAAAAAAGACGATCCAAAGGCAGTCAGAGATATAGCCGAGCGCGTCAATAGCTGCGAGACTGGCTTGATTGAACTCAAAGAGAAAGTCAAGGATCGTAAGCAGAATCTGATCCGCGCAGAGGAACAGCTCAACCTGTACCGTGCGCAACTGGAGCCTGTTGAGAAGGTGTTCAGCCAAGTAGAGGATGTGGTAATGGATGTTCCTGTCAGCGAGGACGAACTTGGAAAAGTCGAGGTACGTATAAACTCGTCTGTGTTCCTTTATAGACCCCTTGCAGCACGTCGGAATGCAGCTCGATTTGGATATAATAATAGGTTTACAATTTTCAGGAGATTCAAAATTTTTTTTGTTCTACAAATTCAGCTGGTTTGACGTCACGTGCGAGGGGTCTATTCAGATTAACATTCACTTGAACATTTGTATTGGATTTCTTTTTTAGGGATGGAGGGAGGAGTGGAGGTCCGTAAGTGAATCATCATGTCTATCCAGTACCCTTAGAGTTCATAACTTCATAAATTCGTATTTACTTTATTTTGTGTATCAATTGATTTTGATAGACGGCTATTAAAGACATCGAGGAAAGTGGCAAACGAGTACAACTCATCCGTCGAGCAAGCGAAAGCCTGCTTCGTGTCATTAACATTCACACGGAGCCAGGCATGGAGGTGCAAACGGAAGTTGCTAAGGTCAAACACAAACAGCGCAGCCTGTCATCAAGCTTGAGGAAGAAACAATCGAAACTGAGGGATGGTCTGAACAGTTATAACAAACTGGTTGGAATCGTAGACGATCTTCAGAAATGGATTCCTGAAGGTCAAGAAAAGGTTGAGGCTGAGCTTCCTGTAAGCAGTGAACCGGAGGAGATCAAGAAACAGCTTGATGAACTGCGGGTAAGTATTCGCGTTTCTAACTAGTGGGAAGTAATTCATATGAGACAAAACAGAATGGGATAGAATATATAAGAAAGGATGGAATAGGGTGGGATGACATGACATAAGTTGGGATTTCGTGAATGAGATGGGATGGAACGGAGTAGGATGAGATGGGGTATAGTGGAAAGGAGTAAGAATGATCGATCAAAACAAAGATCCAATCACGACCAAACACCTCGTTCACTAGATATCAAGTCCGTTTCTACTAACTTGTGACTCAGATGACAGCCAAATCATTTTGCACTTAAGTTCTCACATAGTAAGAATGAAAGAGACAGGATGTGGTGCGATAGATATGATATGAGTTGAAATTTGATGGATGAGATGGAATAAAATGTAAATGGATGTGAAGAAAAGAGAGACGATGGAATAGAATACTGCGAGCTAGAATGGGATAGATGAATTAAATAGAGTATAATGGAATGATACGCAATGAGATTGAAGAGGCGATTTTTCTTCTGCATGTGTCCTTTTAACACTTTTTATTTTTGAAAAAAGTATCATTATTTATCCTACTCAATAAATCGTTCTTTTAGGAATTGAACGACGAGGTACAAGAAAAGGTAGCCATGCTTGAACAGGCAAAACAACTGGCCGACAAGGTCAATGAATTGAGTAACGACGATCCTGGAGTACAAGAAGATGTGGCAGATCGATTATCCAAAGTGGACAAACCAATCCAAGACATTGCTGCTACGCTAAACGAAAAACGAGCCAACCTCCATACTGCCTTATTACAGAGTCAGGATCTTAAAGATTCTATGGAAGAGCTGAACCGATGGTTCGTCAGTGCCAATAACCTGTATGGTTTGTTGGGACCCGTGTCTAATAGGTATAACATCATTGTAGATCAGGAAGACAAGATTGAGGTAAGGAGGAATGCATTCTTTGTGTTTGGTATACACTGAATCGAAGAATCGTTGTCTGGTTCAGAAACATAGAACATAAAAAAAAGCTGAGACCAAAATGGCACATGGGAAATGACATAACACATTTATTTACGCCATCATGCAGTCGGTTTAGAAATCCAAACGCGCATTAAAAACAGTGGATGATGCCACGGGTCGGCGGCCACAGCATGCATCTAATTAACGTACTTCCCATGTGCCATTTTGGTGTCAGCTTCTATGTTCTATGTTTCTTCTGAACCCGACAACGATTCTTCAATTGAGTATATACTAGAACTACAACTGCAACTACGACTACACGAAACAGAAACGCAAAAATTTATGAAGCACAGCCGAAATGTCAAGCGTTTAAACTTACTATTACTAGCTGCTTGGTTAGTTATGAACGATGTGATCTGATTTATATTTCTTCGAACATAACTCACATTTTTATTACTAATCATGTACAAACTTGAAAGCCTCAAAGATACAAACGCAAATATGAGCACAAAGAAGAGAAGTAAAACGACAAGAACGCCAGTCACAAAAAATGTGCCACCTCAGCGGCACAGGAAACAACAGCAATGAAAAACAAAGTAACACTAAGAGCAGCAGCGACAATAAGAATAAAGTTATCAAATAGTAGTTGGTAAAGAAGCACTCTGAAAAGATCTTAGTCTTAAATCAATCTTAGATCTTAGTCAAAAATTCTGAAATCCTGAAATAAAAGCTAAATGATTTTTAAAAATCTCTGTATGCAGGCAATCAACAATCAACTAGACCTCCATCGCCAAATATTGACCACGTCACAACAGAAGGCCAAAAGATACTGGAGACGTTACCAGAGGGTCCAGAACACGACAAACTGGAAACCAAACTGGACAAAACCAAGACCAGATGGCAGGAACTAACAGAAAAGTTGAATGGGCATAGCACCAAACTAGATCAATTAAAGCCAACAGCCAAGGTGTATGAGGAGGCTAGTGATCCTTTCATGACCTGGCTAAGCGAGGCTGAAGCCAGACTTAGAGACTGTGATAAGATACCAAGTGACCAGGAAGAACTGATGCATGTCCAGGAAATAGTTGAGGTAAGTTTGCATTACGGCTTGGAATATTTCTTTATTTTCACTGCTGCTTCCTTCATTCTGATCATCTATTATGAATCCGCCTCATCTCTGGGGAATCTTGCCTTTATCCAATGCAGCCTGTATTCAATTGCCAAACTTGGTATCGAACGTGAGTAGAGTTCCTAGCTCATTCTATCTAGTGCTTCGAGGGTTTTTCTCTGGGTTGTCCAGTTTTTCCTTCCTCCACAAATATCAAGTTCTAAATTCCAATTAGATCATGAAACAGGGTCTTTGTTAGCTACTTTCTATTGAGTTCTAACCTCGTAAAATAAGGACGAGTTATTTTTATTTGAGACTAATTTAACATGCCTTTTTGTCTTCGTAGATTCTTCAAGAGGAAGTCAAGACACATGAACCAGATCTCCAATCTCTACACGAAGCTTACACCTCCCATTCAGATATATCCAAAGAGAAAGACGTCACAACAGATCTGCAGGTCATCGAGGACGAGGTGGCGAAGATCGATGAACGATACGATGACCTTCGCTGCGAGGTAGACAAGAAACTAAGACAGCTGAACGATGTGCATGACAGTCTCCATGGCTACCAAGAAACCCTTATGGTAGTCGAGCTGACCCTAGAGGAAGTGCAAGAATTTGTCGTAGAGAAATATGTGCTAATTACCGATGTACAGCACTCGCATGAAGAACTCGGCAAAGCCAAGGTAAAACATGGCTACCAGGGATACCGTAGTTGCTGATCGTAGCTGCCATGTGGTTAACATTTTAACAAAGGATTTGCTCTTGGTTTTTTGTTTGGTTTTATTAAGCAACATGACGGGCATGTGTTTTGTGGGTTCTGGTTGTTTTTGATTTGTCCAGAGTGGAAGGCAATGGTGTTAACTTTTTCCTCCTTGGGAAAGGTCTTCTCAAGGACTTCTCTCATTCGTTGGGCTTCCTATGGCGGAAAAAAAATAATGAAGTACTCTAGACAGGGAAATGTTTATGGGTTTATTGTTGCATTTTATGTATAATTTTTTAAATCGTGTTCAATTTCTTTTCATTCAATTTGAACTTTCTTTGTCCCAGAAATCTGTTGCCATATTAGAAAATCGTAAACCAGCTGTGCTGGAGTTAGTCAAACACGGCAAAGCACTGGCAGAGACAACAGGAGATCCAGATGTGTTAGAAAAGGTGGCGTCTGTCAACCAGAGATACGATCTGATAGAGAGCAAAAGCAACGAGAAGGAAGCCTTCTTGGACAAGGTGAGGCATCGTTTGTAACTTGATTCTCGCTGCTTTAGTTATCGATGAACGTTTTGCGTAAATGATTGAACTAAACTAAAAGTTTGCATGCGGGATTCCTGAGGATTTAGCGGGAAAATGGTACATTGCCCACAACCCCCACCCCCATGATCGAGGCCTCGCTACCCCACTTCGGTCAGAAATATGAGTAAATGAATAGGCCTGAAGTTAGATGACGTTTTACCCCAGACACTACACCATAATAGTTTTTAAAATTCTTTCATATACAAAAGAATATAGGAACAATAGTCATAATTAAAGAACAAAAGCAGTGTGAAAAGGATTATGGTCTAGAGACGGGGGTAAAACGTCATCTCGCTTCAGGCTTATTGTGTGCCGGCTGCAATCATTGGCGTTGTTTTCGTGCATGTGCTAATTATGGTACAGCCGGCCGTGAATTTGGCGTCATTCAGTTCCCGTTCACACAACATCTGTTATAACTATCAGTTCTATTTCTGTTGTTTTAGGTTGTTGAATACTTGGACATGTACGACACGAGCATCACTCGAGTAGAAGAAAGTATTCCCAAGATCCAAGCCCAAGTTGCCAGCCTTGCACCAGTCAGTACCGATCCAGAAGAGGTCCAAAAACAACTACAAGAAACCTCACACATCCAAGACGCGCTCAACGATGACAAGGTCTGCCTTCAACACGCCATCGATGCTTCTGATTGGCTGATCGACAACGCCAATGGTGAACCTTCGACTGAAAATGAAATGAAGGACCGAATAAGCAAAAGCAAAGAGCCACTAGAGGAGCTGGCGAGTGTTGTGAACGAGAGGCAGAATGCCCTGAAGTGTGGCTTGGTACGGTCACAAGAGTTCAAGTCTGTGTCTAAGGACTTCGTGGCTTGGATGAAAGAGATAGAAGAAAAGCTTGCTAGCGCAAGACCTGTCATGTCGGACGATGATACCATTAGAGAACTGAAGAGAGAGCACAAGGTTTGTCATTCCCTTATTTATTATTATTCTTGTAATAAACAACCCTTCGTAACGTGAAGTTTCGTACTCCAAATGTTTCGGCCAAGCGTTTGCCATCTTGAGAAGTACCAAGTTGAATAGACCGTTTTAGCTTCCTTGTTCGCTATACCCATTTCAGACCACGTGATGCCACTCTTGGTAGTTGATTCTTTCATGTGTAAATATTTTAACATGTTCGTCATAAAAGAACAATTCTCGAGGGAATGTCATGTGATCTGAAATATTCAATTCGCATACGAAGCTAGAAAGGTCTATTAGAAATAAAACTATATAAATATACCACTCCATAGACAAAGGAACTATTGTGTGACTCTAAGGTTAATGCGTTTGGATGGATTAGTTTCAATATCATATGAGTGTTGCCTTTACAGAAAATTCGTAGGTTAAGCCTAGCACTATCCTTAAGGAAAATTTGCAAATCCTATAATCAACCACACCCTTAGTTCAAGTCGTTCCCTTGAATTGCTTGATTTCGTCAGGCGTTTTCATACTGAGCCCCGGAGAATATTTGTTTATTTATTGATGTATTGACCACACCCTTGGTCCCTGTCACTTCCTTCCTTTACTTGTCCTCATACCAAGCCCCTTAATAGCAATGAATGTGACCGTCTTGTTCTCTTTTTCACAGCCAATCTTGGAAGAAATACGAGAGCACGAGCCTGTCTACCAAGCCATAAAAGCTGCTGCCGACAATATCCTGTCCAGCGCGAAGCCTGGCAAAGATCGCGACCGCGTCGATCAACACATGAAACACATACAAACAAGATGGGAGAAACTTCAGAAGACCTCCGAGGATCGACAGACAATGTTGGAGAAGATCGAGCCTGTCGCAGAAAAGTATCTCGAGATAATGAAAGAACTTGTTCCATGGCTGTGTATCACAGAGAAGAAACTTGACACGCTTAAATCTATACCCTGCAACAAAGATGGACTCAATTTGTACGAAAAGAACTTAGACGAGGTCGAGAAAGAAGTCATCGAGCACGAGTCGTCACGACAGAAACTCAACGACCTCACTACTTCGATCCTAGAAATCCAGCCTTTTGATGTGGAGTTCGTCAGAAGTGAAGTACAAGGGGTAAATGAGAGGTTCGATGAAGTGAAATCGTTGCTGAATAAGAAGAAAGAGAATCACGAGAAGATAAGGGAGCTGTGGAATACTTTCCATGATAGTATCATCAGCATTGAAGCATTGGTTGTTGAAGGGCTGATCCTATGCGCATACGATACCCCACTATTGGACATCGAGCGCCTTAGACAAGAATTAGAGTTGATTCACGCGATTTTCATCACGCTAGAGGAACAGACTCCCGCTCTAAACGTAACGGAAGACTTGGCGCAACAGTTGATGGATCTTCTAGAGAAGGACTCTTCTAATGTAGTTATCATCGAAGAGAGGGTCACCAACATGTTTATTCGATTTGAAGGGATACAGAATGCCCTAGAGAAGCGACAAGTTCAACTTGAGAATCACCTGGAGCACCTCACTCGATTCAAGGAATGTGATGAGGAACTTAACAACTGGTTCGTAGCCATGGCTAAGGTGATAGACGAGTTGCATCCTATCAGCACGGAACCCGAAGTGGTTAAGAAACAACTACACGACGTTGAGGAACTGTTGGATTCGGTGCAGGAGAAAAGACAAGTGCTTGATACTGAACATGAGGCTGGGATTAAGCTGATGGAGTCGAACAAGGAAGATGACCGTGTCACTGTCGAGGTAAGATACTCTTGAGTTTTTCTTTGGCTACCACTAGACACGGGAGCATAGTAGCAAAGTGTCTAGTGTAATATAGTAAAAATACGATAAAATTGATCTCATATTCTCTCGTAGTTTCATCCTTTATCCCTCTATTACTCCGCTCTCTTCCTCACTCAAGCCCCTCCCCCCTTTCCCCTGAGCCACACCTTTTGCACCCATACTATGACACGGCCCAACTCTGATTACCGTTAAAGAGATTTTCATCCCTCCCCCCTTTCCCACTTTTTTTGCATTCGAATAAAACTTACTGGATACTAAAATAGATTCTCACCACTTTGAATAAATACGGTGGTGAAATTATATTTCCATATTCAGTATGTTTTAATCAAACGCAATTTTGTGTAATTCTCATCAGTAATTTGAATAGCTTTAACTATCATTGTCATCGTTTTCTACTCTTTCGTGACCATTGTGTGCATCGATATTTGTCTTTTTCCTGATTGCCGTTTCAAATCTTTCTTTAAGGTGGTCTCTACTCTAAGTAAAGCGCACACCAAGATGGATCGTATCGCCAACAAACTGGACGACCGTCGCGACAGGCTTCAGAGCATTATACTGGAGTGCCAGGATATCCACTTATCCTTGGCTGACTTCCTCAACGATCTGGCAGGAATCGAGGAAGAGTTTGCTGGAATGAGACCCGTCTCTGCTGTACACGACACTCTCAAAGAACAAGAGCGCGAGTTTAAGGTATGAAATGTTTTACCAATAGCCGTTAGTCTTTCAAGTCACACAAACGAAGCTAATGGGATACGTGGCAAACTGCTGGGCACCGTAATATCTGCCATTGGGTGTTGCAGCATTTTAAAAGTAATACTGCAAATTTTGAGGCTAACCCATAGCCAGGGATGTATGTGTTTGTTCAGAGATTTGTTTTTTTGTTTTGGGTCTATTGTTTTGATGGGAGTAGGGTGGGAGGTGTATGGAATTTTCTCCTCCTGATTACGGCGGGTGAAGGAAAAAAAAGCCTGTTTAAAAATTAACTGTTATATTTTATTAATTTCTACCTACTAAGATGCTTAAAGAAGACGTGATAGAGAACGATGATCTTGCCCAGGAACTCATATCTCGTACTGAACAGCTCATCGAAAATGCTGAACCGAGCTCTGACCGAGACAGCCTGGAGCAAAAACTTCAAGACATCAAAGCTAGATGGGGAGCTGTTAAGGGCAAGACCGCTGACCGAGAGGTCGATATTACAAACCACGCCCCAGTTCTCCATAACTATTATACTCACGTTGAACCCTTCACTGATTGGCTGACAGCCATGGACAAGAAACTGTCCAATCAGGACCCAGTGTCATGCGACAGCAAGACGATTGATAGACAAGTCGAACAAGCGAAGAAACTGAAACAGCAGCTTGAAGATCACGTGCCAGATTACGAGAAGCTCAAAGATCTCGCTTCTGACGTCATCGAGAGTCAACCCGACGATGTGTACGTGGTGGAAGCACAGATTCAATATCTGAACAAATTGTGGGATAGCGTGAGCCTGAGGCTGAATGACAGGGTGCGTCAGACTACGTCAGTGAGGGAACTGGTTGAACAATACGAAGAAAACATCTTGCCTGTACACGAACTGTTTACTCGTGCTGAGGATGGTATTGTTCCCATGGAGACAATTGGTTGTGACGTCGAAAAGGCCAAACGGGAACTCAGTAACACTAAGGTTAGTTACTTAGCATTGATTAGAAAAGGGAGAATCCATAGGACTTTTATTCATAAGCAGTACATAAAGTATAAGCTTGAGTTTCCTTCCGTATTCTTCGCCAGTATACAATTGACATCATTTGCTCTTTCTTCCATTAGGCGTTGATTAACACTCTAGACTCACGCAAAACAGACGTCCAACAAGCTGTCAAGATTGGTCAAAATCTGATCACCTCTGCCGACAGCGATTCACCTGACGTCAGTCTGTTGCGCAAAGAAGTAGGTGTACTGCTGGGCACCCACGATGAGCTCAAAGAACTCCTACAAGACCAAGAGGCCAAGCTACAAAAGATCGTCGATAAGGGAACAGTCTTCAATACCGAAATGAAAGAACTACAACAGTGGGTCGATGAGACTACAGAAATGTTTGCTGTTCAGGAACCAATCAGTACAAATCCCAAAGTCGTCAACAAGAAACTGGAACAAATCGAGGTCAGTTACTGTTCTTATTTTAATCTTTTTTTATTTTAATTGTACGGGATTGTTGAAGTAAATACTATAATAAACAATTTTCTATTTCAGGCTCTCCAAGATGAAATTGCCAAACAACGAGCTAATCTTGATCGAATGGAAGGCGTTGGAGAGAGCTAATCTCAGCAACCGGCGAAAATCCATTCGTTGTCGCAGAAGTACAGTGCAAACTAACCAGAGTGCGTGCGCAACTCGATCGCCTTGATGCACGAATGGAACAACGACGAGAAATACAACAACAAGTTCTTCTACAGCTTCAAGTTTACGATGTCACTCGTGAAGACTTCATTAACGATCTTGCTGAGCTGGAGACAAAACTGGAGAACGCTCGACCAGCTTCTGCTATCTTCTCGGTTGTCGACGAGCAGAAAGACAACATGCAGTATTTCATACTGAATAGCATCACGAAGAAGGAACCAGTTTTCGGAGAAGTTGATAGAGGAAGGAGAAAGAATGCTAGAGAAGATGGAACCCGGTGATGACAAAGAACAGCATCAACAGAAACTCGAAGAAACGAACGCTCGCTGGCAGGCGTTCAAAGACAAGGCCGACAAGCATGCAGGAGAAAATCGATGAAGTCCACGAAGCTGCGGGACAATACGAGAAGAAGAACGACAAATTCAATTCTTGGTTGGATGAGGCAGAAAAGAAGGTGGGTAAGATTAAAGTGAAGTCGTACACTCCTGAAGACGCAGACAAGACTTTAGAGGAGTTGGAGAAGATCTTAAATGATGTGTTCTGCCATGAACCACACTTTGAGGATTTGAATTCTGCCGCGGATACTGATGTAGAATGTAGTCAAATCGATGGTGATGTTGTGAAGGCTGAGTTTGTTAAAGTCAAGAACCGCTGGGATGCTCTTAATGCAAACGCCATGAAGAAGAAAGAAGAAGCAGAAGAAGTGAAAGAAGCATTGGATAAGTACTACAGTGCCTTGCAGCCAGTGCAAGAAGCGTTCACCTCAAGCGGAAGTCGTTCTCGAGGCCTTCTGAGCCTTTGGGAACCAATTTAGAGAAGATCAAAGAGGATCTTGATCAAGTCAAAGCCCTGAGATCTACTTTTGATGATCGTAAACCGGATATCAAAGAGATGAACCAGTCAGGGAACAAATTGCTCTCAGGGTGAGGAATTATCACCTCTTAACGTTGAACTGAAAGAGAAAACTTGACCTCACCAACAAGAAAGCCAAAGAAACTCCAGAAAGGCTTCAGGAGCGTGAAAAGGCGCTAGAGAAGGCTCTGGAAGATGCAACCGAATTCAACACCGTTCTTGCTGACATTGAAAACTGGCTACCAACTGAACAAGAAAAGATCGAACAACTTGACCCTGTAAGTACGGATCCTGACAGAATCAGGGCCCAAATCAAGGACACGGATGATGCTCTAGAGGAAATCAAGCATTACCTTGTTAAACTCCATCAACTCGAAGATGTTGGACAGAGATTGATAGAAGACAATGTCCGCGATCCCGACACTGTTAATGACATTCAAAACAAGATTGACAAGGTCAGGACACCTTGGAGAAGCTTTGCGGTAAGCTAGAACAGAGAAGCGCAAGACTTCAGAATGCGGCAATGCAGTCTCAAGAATTCCAAGACTCTTACGATGACTTCGTTGCGCGTCTTGGAAACATTGAAGATCAACTTGTTAGTGGAGCACCAGTTTCGCCTGAATATCAAGAGACCAAGAAACAAAAAGAAGATAACGAGGAGGTGCAAGACCTTATTGATCAACAAGAGCCTATATTTGAAAACCTCTTGAAGACGGGCGAGAAAGTACTTGAAAGCACTGAACCTGGAGATGAGAGACGAGCCGTGGAGAAGAAGATTGCTGAGCTGAAAGAACGTTGGCAGAAGACAAAGGACAGGGCAGCTGAACGCGACCAAAGAATTGAGTCTGTTCTTCCAGATGCACGAGACTATCACAAGGCACAAAGTTCCTTTGAGCCGTGGCTTGTCGACGCTGAAAAGCAAGTTTCAGAAATTAAGATCAAATCTAGTGATCCCGATGACATCGCGAAACAGTTGAAGGTACTGACAGACTTGAAGGATGACGTCGAGAAACACAGACCAGAATATGACTCACTAAATACTGCAGCTGAATCTTTGATTGACAAGTGTCATGACAACAACTACGTCATCGATGCACAGAAAAAAGACTTGAGCAAGCGCTGGAATGCTTTGTTGAGGGATATCGAAGATAAAGAAGAAATGCTTAGTAATGCTAAAAATGTATCTGATAGACTTAAGGATGACATCCAGTGCGTGGAGGCCGCTGTACAGAAGGCCGAGAACACGTTGGAAACTTGCAAAGCGCCAAAGATTGAACCCGAGAACGTTAAGAGAGATCTCTCAGATGTTGAAGCCGCACTTAAGGCCCTGGAGGAATGCGAGCCACAGAAAAAGGAGGCAGACGAACTGGCCCACAAACTTCTCGACCAAATGGAGGAGACTTCGACTGACACTGTGGTCCTGAAACAACATATGGATAACTTGAATGACAAATATGCTGACGCGCTGAACAAAACCAAAGACAAGAAAACCCAGCTAAAGAAGGCGTATGTCCTGATCGTCGAGTTTGTTGAGATCTACGAAGAAATTACCATCTGGATTGAAGAAACCAATGTTGCTGTTGACACTGCACAAGAAATCAGCAGTAATCCTGTAGTGGTGAAGACCCAGCTTGCAGACATCGAGCAGTTGCAGGACAGCGTGGCGGCCAAGAAGCGTGACCTCGTAAAAGCAGAAGATATCGGAGAAGAACTCGTAGAATGCTGCGAGAACAATCCCAACGTCTTGACCGAGGTCAACATGAAATTGGCCAAGATCAAAACACCATTAGATAACATCGCCGCTAAAGTTGATGACAAACAAGCCAAACTGCAGATGGTCGTGTTGCAAACACAGGAATTCCAAGAAACATTGGACGACTTTGTAGAAAAACTGTCTAAGATTGAGGATGACCTAGCGCGCATGCTCCCTGTTTCGCCGGTTTATGAATGTCGTTCGTGATCAACTCCACGAGGTCGAACAAGTTTCTGATGACGTCAAACAGCTTGAACCTGTCTTTGGGCGAGTATCGAGTTGCGGGCTGGACGTTCTTGAGTCGCTGGAGCCTGGTGAAGAGAAAGACAAACTAAAAGACAAACTAGCAGAGATTGAAGAACGATGGAATAACGTGAAGGAGAAAGTCGAGAGTCGAAAGGCCAAACTAGATGAAGTCACTCCTGACTCGAAAAATTACCATGATAACCATCAGGCTTGTTGCCATGCCTCGAAGACGCAGAAAGATATCTGGCTGCTGGAGAACCCATTCCTTGTGAAGAAAAGAGCCTCGCACGAGAAGAGAAAGCTCTACAGGAACTGCTAGAAAGCGTTGAAGCCAAGAAACCAGTGGTCGAGGAACTCAACAATACCGCTGAGTCTTTGGCTGACCTCTGCGAGAATCCGGAAGTGACGCAAGCGGAAGTCAAGGACTTCAACAAGAGGTGGAATGCTGTGGTTGATGGCTTGAAAAACAGGAAACAGCAAGTTGAAGACGTGAAGGAAAATGTGAAGGAACTGAATAGCGTGATGGAACCTGTGGAGGAAACACTTGATCAGGCACAGCCCATCTTGGAGGCACCGGCATCGTATGGTGCTGATGTTAAGAAGAGTGAGGACGAACTGCAAAAGATTGAGGTAAGAACACCCTCGCCGGTTCCTCTTCCTCAATTTCTTCCTATGTCATTTCTTTCTTTCTTTCTTTCTTCCTCTCACGCTTTCTTTCTCCTTTTTTCTTTCTTCCTTTGTTTGCTCCTTACCTTTTATCCTCTCCCTTTTTTCCCCCCCATTTTCCCATCATTCTTCCTTTCTTTATCCCTCCCTTTCTTGGTTGTTCCTTTTCTTTCAATGTTCTTCGCCCGTGTTATTTCGAATACTCAAACCATTTTCTCTGTTCTTCATAACGATTCAAAATATATTGGCATTATTATTATTATTATTGGAGTTTTTTTTATGGTGCTTGACCTTACCTCGCCCTTTATAACAGGAACTCCTAGAGTCTCTTTCTGAACAAGACCCAGGCGTGAAGTCCCTCAAAGACAACGTCGATTCCCTGATGGACCAAGTGGACGAGAGATCACCAGATGCTGTTCGAGTCAAACAAGACGTCGACGAAGTCGGCAACCGATATGACGACGTGATTGCTAAACTCACTGACCGCAAAGCACGACTTGAAGAAGACATTGCTAACGCCAAAGAATTCAACGATGCCTTGAAAGACCTCAATGATTGGTTACCTGACATCCAAGAACGCGTTGCTCAGCAACAGCCAATCAGCACCGAGCCGGAAACAGTGAAGAGTCAACTCGAGGAAGTCCAGGTAAAAATATGACGAAAAGTGAAAAAGGAAACCAAGTTTTGGTTTCATTTTGGTTTCATTTTGTGGTATGTTATTGCTATTTCTATCGTTGTGGTTGTTGGTGTGCATGTTGAATTTGTTGTGAACAGTGTTTTGTGCCTGTGTGTTCGTTATGGGAGGGTTAGTTAACGTCTAAAATTATTCCTTCATTGTATCAGAAAAAAAATTAGTAAGGTATCTTTACAAGAGGGAATAGAACAATTTGGAATATTGGTTTCAGACGAAATTGAGTCCTACAATAATTTTCTCACATTAGCAATGTAAAAACTCTTTATAGTTTTCTTTTTCTTTTAAAACATGAAAGTACAAAAATCAATAGAATATATTTAAAAAATATATAAACTTGCGGTTGCGTTAAATTGTTTTTTTTGTTGTTGTATGAAGCTTAGCTGTGGTTTTAGAACAGAAGCGGTGAGAGATTAGGAGCTCAATAACACAAACGTTTACTCCACCAATAAAAAGTCAGTTTATAAACAAAAGCTAGTGAGACAACACCGTCGGGTAACTTCACTGACTTTCTGTAATCCATTTTCTCTCTACTCAAACATATATGTTCCAGTAGTTAAAGTTAGGAGAATTTATCTTTCGATCAGTACTATCAATGCAAATCATTTAGCAGGTAGTCTAAAGAGCCTACAGCGGGGTAGTGATTGTTAGTTTGAAAAGTCCGTCGCGTTTATAAATAAATAATTTAAAAGCAGCGAGGGTAACTATGATGTTAGCATGGCTCACTGGAAGAACCCCACGAGGATTGGTCATTTAGGTCTTGTTTAATTAGTATGGAGAAAAATGGAGAGAGTTCTGATACCAAAGGCGAATAAGAGAACACCAACGCGGCGGAGAGTCAAGGGGAATGTTATATTTGTCTCGAAGGATGAGATATTGAATGGAATAGGATCAATCGACGAAGATTTCATTCTAGTAAATATACGACTCCTTATACTTTACTGATAATAAGCCTGAATTAATTTGAACCGCATATTTATCGCGACTTGCGCTGAATTCTAGATAATCTCGACAAGTCTTTTAGAGTCTTTAATTTAAATAAAGCTTGGTGTAAATATTGCAGGCAGGTCATGGCTAACGGGTACTAGAGAGATGGTAGCACAAGTGACAACAACTGTTATGGAAAATAGATTTTAATTCAATTCCTGAGATGTTTTGCTTGACTTTTCGTCGTATTAACATAAATGTAAAACGTAAATGAATACTCAAATTGAATACCATTTTATGCCTCTGTGTTCGTTTTTGTTTTAAGTTTTACGTAATGAAATTTATAAGAATTATCTTTGTAGTAAAAGCGATTGTATTTTATATAATGAAGTCATTTATTCCTCTCCTCTGTAAGAATTCTTGTCTATTTAACTTAATATACTAAATTCTAACGATTTTTACAGGAGTTAATTTCGATCGATTTTGTTTTCCTTCTGTCGTAGCTTCTCAAGGATGATATCGCTAATCACAAAGCGCTCCTGCAGAAGGCAGAAAACGATGGCCAAAAGCTCATCACAAGCAGCAAGAACAACCCCGCGGTCGTGGCGGACGTGTACGGCAAGCTGAACAAAGTACGAACCGCCTTAGACTCTCTTGCAGCCAAGGTCGACCAAAGGCAAAACAAACTGCAGAATGTCCTCTTGCAAAGCCAGGAATTCCAGGTCTCGTTCGAGGACTTCCTGGACAAACTGGCCAAGGTTGAGGAACAGGTTGCAAAACTGGAACCCGTGTCTGGAATTCATGAAACTGCCAAGGAACAGAGTCAGAAGCACAAGGTATAGTCTTGCAAATCATTTTATAGACACTCGCAGCAGTTGCAAGTAGTGTATTAAGTCGGATTTGTTTTCTGGTTTCAGACCATCCGAGACGCTGTATCTCAGTTGGAACCAGTCTACAATCAGCTCATGAAGGCCGGGGGGAATGTACTCGACACATCAGAACCTGGACCCGACCGAGACGCACTAGAACAAAAACTACACGACACTACAACGAGATTCGACGCTGTTAAAGGACCACACCTCTGATCGCCAGGAACGGCTAGACAAAGTAGTACCGTTGTCAAGGAAACACAAGTACGAGAGTCAGACTTTCAAACCATGGCTGAGCAGTGCCGAAAAACGACTTGCCGCTATCGACCCTGAAACTTGTGACAAAGCGACTCTTGATAAACACATGAAAACGTTGAAAGATCTGGACGAGGAGGTGGAAGACCGGAAACCAGACTTACAAGAATTGAACGACACAACGGCTGATCTAATCGAGACTTGTCAGGCCGATAAATTCATCATTGAGGGCGACGCCCAAGATGTCAATAAACGCTACGACAGTCTCGGCGACGGCGTCGATAAAATGAAAAAGAAAATCGAAGAAGTTAAAGACGCTGTAGAAAAGTACGAGGATTCTGTTGTACCTGTAGAGAAATCGCTGGAGGAGATAGAAAAGGCGATAGCTTCACACGTACCTGTTGGAATCGACCTAGAGAAGGGTAAAACCGACCAGAAGGAAATAGATGACTTATTCGAGAAGCTGGAAGATCTGAAGAGTGAGGTGGAAAAGGCTAAGGATGCTGGAGCAGAACTTGTTGATGCTTTGGGTGAGAAGTCTCCTAAGGCAGCAGAAGTGAAAGACAATGTAGACGCCCTGGCAGATAAGTACAAAGATTTACAAGAGAAGCTCAACAACCACAAGAAGAGGGTTGACGAGGAGATCAAGATGGCTGAAAAGTTCAATGATGCTTTGCAAGATCTCGAAGAAAAGTTACCAGATATCCAGGAAGCCGTGGCAGCTCAGGAACCAATCAGCAGTGACCCTGATGTTGTCAAGAAGCAGCTACAAGACGCTGAGGTAAGATGGTAATCTCGCAGAAATCCGTCTAATCGCTTCATTTAGGTAGTTTACAGAGGTTGCGGATATTCTATTTTGCTTGTCAGTGCTCTGTTGTAGATACTACTGTCTTGTGAAAACTTCGTTTGGGTGGTCGGTATGTAGAGGTTCCGAATATTGGAGCATCCGTTTTTAGCCCTTTATAAAGATAGATGTCGCTGTGACGAATATCTTTCCTAGTGGATGCCATAGTGCCTGGCCGATGTATGGAGGTTACGAATATAGATTATTGGTCCGTTTTACAGGGGTCATGTGGTCGTTTTTAGAGGCAGGCTTGAGCTTTAAAACTCGATATAATGTTCTTGTCTAACTTGTTTTATTCTGTTTAAGGATCTTCGGGATCAAATCGCCAAATGCAAGGCAATACTTGACTGTCTAGAGGATACTGGAAAAGATATCATTGATGAAAGTAACGAAGATCCGCGAGTCGTCAAGGACATTCGCGGCGAACTAACAAAATCACATCACCCATCGATGTAATCGCACGCAAGGTCGGTGATCGTCAAGCTAAGCTACAAAACGTGTTGCTACAATGCCAGGAATTCCAGGTCTCTTTTGATGACTTCCTGGACAAACTGGACGACTTGGACACCAAGGTTTCTTCTCGAGATCCCATTTCTGCCGTTCTCGAATCTGTTAAAGAACAGAAACAAGAAAACGTGGCGATACAGGACACCATCCTTCTGCAGGACCCAGTTTTCCAGAAGCTCGTGAAAGCTGGCGAAGCTGTACTTGAAAACCTTGACGATGAGCAGGAAAAGAAAGCGCTAGAGAAAAAGATCTCAGACATGAAGAACAGATTCGAGGATGCGAAAAAGAAGACAGATGACAGACAGAATAAACTCGAGAAAGTCGAAGAAGAAGCGCAGAAATATCGAGACGAGATTGAACCACTATCAGACATGCTAGCTAAAGCTGAACAACAAGTAAAGGACTTCGAACCTTTATCTTGCGATCGAGAAAAACTGGCCAAGCAAAGAGAATTGCTCCATAAAATCCAAAATGCCGCTGAAAATCTGAAATCTGGTGTACCTGGAGTACGAGATAATGCTGGCGCATTACTAAACGATGCCGAGAAGGACAAGCACGTAGTGGAAGAAGAGGTTGACGATCTCGTGAAGAGAATAGAAAACCTCAAGGCTGCACTAGACGACCGAGAAGAAAAACTTGGTGAAGTTCAACTAGCTGCTGAAGACTACCACGTCACAGTTGCTCAGGTGGAGGATGTATTTGCGAGTGCTTACGATGACGTTGATGCGCCCGCTGTCTTCGGGGTAGACTCGGACAGGGCAGCGGAACACCTCAATAAAATAAAGGTCAGTCGTCGTGGAGCTTTGCACTATTGATTCGATTTTATATTAAGAAAAGTGTAGTAAAAGATTACTCGCCTCTCGATAACTCGGGGTTATCAGGTTTAATTCCTGGACTCAGCACTACGTCGTGAGTAAAGTCGTGAGTTAGATTTCTCCCTCGATTCGAAGTTTTTTTTCCGGGTTCTCCTATTTTTCCTCCTTTACCAAACACGCTAATACCAATTCAAAAATCAGTGACTTGATTTTCGTCAACCCAGACGTTGTTTCAAGGTATCGATAAAATTTGAAGATATTGATTCCCCTCTTAACCTAGCGTTTATCTTCTATCTTATTCCACAATTTTTAGGCCATGAAAGAAAATCTTGGTGCAAAACAAGCCGACCTAGATAAAGTCAACCAGTCTAGTGAAGCACTTCTTCAGAGAGTCCACGAAGACTCTGACGACCATGCAGTCATAGTAGAAAAAGTCTCCGAACTTTCCTCCAAGTACGCAGATCTGCAGAACAAACTCAAAGCTCGAGAAGAACAGCTCGCCGAAGAGGTAGGGAAAGCAAGTGAGTTTAACGACAAAGTCAAGGAGCTGGATAATTGGCTTGATGGAGCGAAGAAGCAATTGGCTAATGTTGGACCGATAGGTACTGATCCTGAAGCAGTCAAGAAGCAGCTTGAAGAACTGGAGGTAGGAATGCGCGCAATAAAATAAAATACATTTTCTAGAAAATCGTTCAATAAAAATAAAATTATTGGTAAAATCTTGGATAACACAGCAGCATTCAGTTTCCTCAATATCAAGAACTAGTAAGTCGGAAATATTTATTTTGAGTATAATTTCACGCTTGAATATAGAATTTCACGCGCTGTGATTGGTCGAGCGATCAGGGATTCCTGAGACGATAATCACTGCTCGTGCGGTTATTATGAAGTTTCCCGAAGTTTGCACGAGCGAAAATAATACCAACATTTTTCACTCCCGTACGAATTATTCGCAATTGTCATTCGTAAAAAGCTTGAAAGCTATATTCAGTTTATAGTTCATCGGTTCCCTTTTTTTTTCGTATTGTCTCAGAACCTAAAGGCCCAACTTGAGGACCACAAACCAACCCTAGAGGACGCGAACGAGCTTTGTGATTGGCTGACAGACAAGAACAAGGACCAGCCCTTAGTTGTCGCATCAATCAAAGACAAGCTAGACAAAGTCGAACAGCCCTATAACGATCTTAGAGCTAAGATCCTAGACCTTGAAGGCCGGCTACAAGCAGCGCAGATGAGGACGCAAGAGTTCCAAGTGTCGTTTGCCGACTTCAAAGACAAACTTGGTGAAATGGAGTGGCTTGCTACAAAGATGGAGCCGGTGTCTGCTGTCTATGACACCATAAAAGAGCAGCAGAAGAATGATGAGGTTGGTTTATAGTAACATTGCGCTTGTGACTAATTTACTAACCTTGATTAGCAATTGTAACTTAAGAAGGCGCCCCCATACCTGTACTGCAGTTGACATAATCTTTCTGCAATTTTATTATTTCCGCGCAGGAACTTACACAGAAGATCAAACAACAAGAGCCTGTTTTCGAGCAGCTCATGAGAAGCGGCAACGACCTGTTGGAGAGTACAGAACCAGGTGCAGAGAAAGACGAACTGGCTAAAAAACTCGACGACATGAAAGAACGCTGGGACGACGTGAAGACTAAAACCAATGACCACAACGACCGCGTTAACGCTGCTGTACCAGAAGCTACAAAGTACAAAGAAGCAGTTGAATCTCTCTCACCATGGCTAGCAGAAGCGGAAGAGAAGGTCGATTCATTAGAACCCATCGCGACGGATGAGAAATCTTTGAAAGAGCGAGAAGAGCTTGTCAGTACCCTAAGGGAAGAGATTGACCACCACAAACCAGAAAGAGACACGACCGAGGAGAAATCAAAGGCGGTAGTGGACTTGACCGACACCGACAAAGATGATGTTCTATCCGAGGCGAAAGATATCACTGATAGGTACGACGGGTTGGATGCTAAATGCGCTGATAAAGAAAAAGAGCTACAAGATGTGAAGAACGCACTGCAAGACTATAGAGAGGCACTCGAACCTATCCAGAAATTACTAGACAAAGAAGAAAACAAGATCGATGATGAAGAACCTATCAGTGGTGACTTGGAGAAGAACAAAGATGAACTGGAAAAGATAAAGGTACGTTTTCTGACCTCGTATTTATCGATGTTTACACCCGACTGCTTTCCTTTTGTCTCATTTTTCCCTGCTCTCCCTTTTTTTCAACTCCTTTTCTTTATGCTCTGCCGGATAGTGTGATTTTTGCTTCGGTGTTACTTTACTGAGCTTTCTCTTGAAAAGAATAAAATTATCGATACCCTGAAACAGCTCTAGCTCATAAATGCGAAAATTTAGGAGACCCCAGAGGAGAGATGCGAGTGCACTAACGATACGCCACACTTGATGGCCCTGTGGTATATTTAAAGTACCCTTTTGATTCGTTAAGGAATTGAAGGACAAGCTTGAAGAAGCGAAGGACCAACTTGACGCCCTTCAGGATGCCGAAGCCAAAGCAGCGGACACCGTAAGGAGCGCAGAAGGAGATCCATCGCCACTCGACAAAGAATTAGAAGATGTCAAGAAGAAGTATGAAGACTTGCTCGCCAGAGCTGCAGCTCGAGAAGACGAACTCAATAATGCGATAAATCAAGGTGGTAAACTAAAGGATCTCATCATCGAGATCGAGGAATGGGTTGTCATCACTGAAGAGATCGTGGAGACCTGGGAACCAGTAAGCACTGATCCTGACACGGCTAAGAAGCAACTGGATGACGTCAAGGTGGGCAGAGAAAATGGCGAATTTTGAGTAGTATTTAGTGGGTTGGTTGTTTATTTGGCATGTGTTGTTCTTTTGGATTGCTGTATTAAGTTATGACGTCATACCGACGGTCTTTGGTACTCTTGTCATATCAACCATTGTTGTTATCGTGTTTCGTTGTCGTCGTTGCGGTTCTATTGCTTTGGCTGTTATAAGACATATTTGAGAATTAATATTATTTTTATGTACTTGTAGGAAATCGAAAAACAACTGGAAGAAAAGAAAGAAGCGTTTGCAAAGGCGAAAGAAATCCAGGAAGAAATAACATCGACATCACAAGATCCCGTAATGGCGTCAGATCTTGACGCACAGCTCGCCAAGCTCGAAGACAGCCTTAACTCTCTGGACGACAAGCTGAAATCGAGAGAGAACAAGCTGGATGGTGTCATATCTCAGGGTGATGCTTTTGAGAACGACTTGGATGATTTCTTGAGATGGTTGACCAAAGCTGAACGAAATCTTGCCCAACTGAGACCTGTGTCGGCAGATGCAGATACAGTCAAACACCAGAAAGACGAGTACCAGGTATGACTCATGAATACGTTTCTGGATGTTATCTTATTGATGTTAAGCATCGTTGATAATGGCGACTAAATGATTGCCAAGTGGTAAAGGAATGATTGCTATAAACATGGTCACTATGGTGGTGATGGTAATCATGAGGATGATGACGGTGAGGATGAGGATGAGGATGATGATGGCGGTGAGGATGAGGATGAGGATGATGATGGCGGTGATGATATATTGATGGTATACGGATAATGATTATAATTTTCTTTTTGGTTGGAACCATTCAAACGGCTACAAAAACAAACAAAAAACCCGCACGCTGATAGCGCAACAACACAATGTTGGTGGTAGTAGCGATGTCGGTGATCATGATGATTGTGTTATCAAATATGATGATGAAGGCGGTGATGACAATGGTGATGTGGCTGTGACTACCATTCCTTTAAATATATTTCTGTACGTTTATTAACGATCGTGAGTAACTAACAAGGTTACATTTCTACCTTTTTTTAGCCAATCCACCAAGAAATCTTGGAAAAAGAACCAGTTTACGACGCTCTGCTGGAATCAGGAGAGAACCTCAAAAACGCTAGCGAAGTTCAAGAAGAGAAAGACAACTTGAGCGAAAAACTCGATAATCTCAACCAAAGATGGACCGAACTCAAGTCCAAGTCTGCCGAACGTGACGCAGCTCTAGACGAAGCCGTTGCAGCGACGGCTGAGTACCAGGATCTCCGCGACAAGTTCTTACCGTGGTTAGATGAGACAGAGAAAGCCTGTGGCGAGGTCCAGCCATCGTGTGACCCTGAAGAACTGAAGGCTCAAGAAAAGAAAATCAAGGTTTGTTGTTGTTGTTGTTGTTGTTGTTGCTATTGTTGTTGTCGTAGTTTTAAATACCAACGAAACATTTGGCATCCCACATAAAAACAATTCCAAACCACTGGTGCTACTCTCTCTGTGTATGCGTACATTTTTTATTTTTCCTTTCTCTATAACTTGGTTGTCATCTCAATATCCTTCATTAGTAAAACATCACCTTAAAGACTGAAAACCATCGTGCATTGGTCCCTTGCTTTGATAGTCTGCGCTTTTTAATGTGCGCATGTCTCTTAAACGGACTTATTTGATTTACTCAATCGCATTCCTTTGTTAGGAACTTCAAGCCAACGTGAACGAACATGAACCTGACCACAACGCTCTCGATGACGCCGCCAAAAAGGTTATCGTAATCTGTGTCGAAGAAGTGACCCTCATTGAAGAAGAAATCCTGGTCATCGATACAAGATGGAACGATCTGAACAAAAACCTCAAAGACAAAGCAGACCAACTGGAAAACCTTCAAAATCAACTCCAGAAATACCAAGGGACCTTGAAGCCCGTTGAGGAGAAGCTGGGTGACTTGGAAAGCAAAGCTGAAGTAGAAATGGTCCCAGTTGCGGACTTGGACAAGGCAAAGGAGCAGGAACAAGAACTAAAGGACATGTTAGAAGACTTTGAGAAGATGAGTCCAGATCTAGCTGATGCTATCGAGACAGGTCAGGATATCTTGGACAATAATCCAGAAGTAGACACTGCTCCAGTACAACGTGAAAACGAAGGATTGAAAGAGAGGTCTGATAATCTGAAGAACGCGCTTAAGGATAAGCTAGTGAAAGCAACTGCGCTGGTGGCTGACTTGGAGAATTATTCTGCCAAGGAGAAGGAGCTTGAGAAAGGAATAGAGAAGGTTAATGAAGAGTTGGAGCAGAACAAACCAAACAAGTTGGACTTGGATACCGTCAAACAACAGCTTGAGAATACCAAGGTAACCATTGTGAAAATGAAAACTTTAAGTTAGTTATTGTCCTGTCGTCTCTTTGGATAATCTTACGCAAAGCACGACGGGAAAATGAGTACTCGTGCCATTTCGCCCTCTAGTAAGAAATTTGTTCTTGACAGTATTTTTACAGGAGAGTGTAATGAAGTAGTGACGGGTCTTTGAGTTCCCTCTTTTAATTCTAAAGCACTTAGATTCCCATAACAATTTGTTAGCTTTAATACACATCTATTGGGCCCACTGTGATTGGTTAATTTCGTACAACATCAATGATTGGTCAACTGATTGTGATGTACTTCCTTCTTCACCAGGCTCTCAAGGATCGTCTCGATGAAATGCAACCTCTTTATGATGACGTAAACAAATGCGCCCAAGACCTGATCAGCGAAGGGCTTGGGTCCGATCCAGCTTTTGTCAAACAGATGACCAATGATGACAAAGCATGGCATGACGTTAATGACGCTGCAGCCAATCAAATCAAAGATCTAGAGGGCACTCTGGATCAGCTAGAAAAGATACAAGATTCACTTAAAGACGCAGACGAAGTGATTGGTGCATTTGAAGAGAAGGTTAAGAACCAACCTCCGATAGCAACAGACGTAGAGGCAATTGAAAAACAGATGGAAGAACTTAAGGTTTGTGTTCGTATTACGATGTTTTATATCAGATACACGTGCGGAATCACAACTAAGGTGGGTTATGGTGGATGACATCAGTAAGGCGTTTCCGCGGTTTTGTCCCTCAGATACCTCATCTTGAAAAGTTTGTGTTTGCCCACAGTGTCGATGTGGCGATGAAGATCTCTCGCATTAGTTTATTGAAAACTGAAAATTTATTCTTCGCATTCTTTTGCGCGATCAGATTTTGAATTTTACTGGGGAGACAGGAGGGGAGAATACTACGAATCGTAGGGTACCGTCTACGAATCTCAGTAACTTTTGAACATAATCTATTTTTCCCCTTCACGTTGTTTTTGATGTGGTGACGTTGATGATTTACAGGAGCTTCAGAAAGAAGTTGAAGACCTTAGCGAGAAGATCACAGACTTGAATGACCAAAAATACCGACTCGCCATCACCAACCCAACGGCAGACACAAGCGCTATTGACGCTGCCATTGCAGACCTCAACGAACGACTACTGGGTGCAAACCAAGGTCTCTCTAAACGACAGACCGGCCTCGAGCAGGCCTTGCTGCAGTTTGGAAAGTTCCATGATGCGATGGAATCGTTGTTGCAATGGATTGAAGAAACGAGAGATCTCTTGGAGAGCCAAGGAAGTGTGTCAGCCGCTGAACCTAAAGTAGTGAAGGCGCAAATGAATGAACAAAAGGTAAGACATTTATGTAAAACCCAGTCTAGGAATGTGAAAAGGCAGGGCACGGTCAAAGCACAGAATTTACGGCATCCTTGAAACCAATCACAGTGCGAGAGGCTACTGTTCTTCCAACAAAACGCTCGGACATGGTACAGCTGTACCGTCACGGTCATGGAACTTCACATTGACCGCGGGTCTTTGCACTCATGCGAAATTTTTTCCAACAATACTGTCAGACTTTAATAGAATGTCTCTAATTCTTATAATTGTCTATTTATTCCCTAGCTTTATGTTAAGATGATAGCAGATCGCAAATCTGCAGTGGAATCTTTACAAGAAACAGGACGAGAGATTCTTAAGACAGCAGACGAGGACAAGAAGGCAGAGCTAGAAGTTGGTCTAGCTGACCTTAATTCACAATGGGTCGACTTAAACGAACTTGTGGAAGCCAGGCAGAAACAGCTGGATTATGCTCTGGAGGCATCGCAGAAGTTTGACGATCTCTACAAAGAAGCCAACAAGAAGCTCTCTGAAGCGGATAATCAACTCAAAGATGATGAGTTCGATGCTGCTAAAGCTTCTCCAGAGGAGGTTAAAGAACAGCTTGAAAAATTAGAGGTTAGTTTGGCTTGAAAGTCCAATGTCGGACAAAGTGCGTCCCGAACTACCGCGAATGAATGAATGAATAAATAGCTATTTAAACTCTGAATGAGAAAAGAAAATGAACTTTTGTCGAACTTTCAATGAAAATTCTTTCGTTTTAAGAATCATACAAGTGAGCCACAATAACTGCTACTTTACAACTGTTTGTTCTGTTTTGATTCATTTTATCTCTTTTTAATCTCTCTCGTTTCTATTTTTTCATGATTCAGGAGATATGCAAAGCCATCGATTCCCTAGAACCCTTAATCAAAGACACTCTCAAAGCCGGAGACAATCTTCTTCCCCACTGTGACGATGACGATAAAGATCTCGTCAAAATGAAAATGGATAACCTAAAGAACAAATACAAAGATCTTCTTCGCAACTCTGACGAAAAACGCGCCAAAGTAAAGGAAGCCAAACAGCTTTCTGAGAAGTTCTTCGGCGAAAAGGATGATTTAATGACTTGGTTTGACGAGATGGAAAAGAAGTTGTCTGATGCCAAAGCAGAAGGACAAGAAGCAGAGGACGAGCAAGCGAAACTTAAGGTATGGAAATGTCATTCCTGTTTCTGATTTCGATTGCGATTAATGTTGTTCCAGCTATGAAGAAAAATATATAGAAAACATTTTGGGGGACCGAAAGTCATTTTTATCTTAGAACAGATGATTTGTACACGTGCAAGCCCGATTTGATTCTTTCTGCTGGCAGAGATACAAACCACCCCCCCTCCCCTCCCCTACTCTTCCCCCGTGTGCTCCCCCCACTACCCCTTCCCTCCTTTCTCTTTTACAACTCGGTGAAAAACGAAAAGCAGCAAGGCTAAACTAGAAGGGTTTGTTTGTATTGAAGGAATTACAGAAGGCTATTGCAGACAAAGAAGCCACAATCAAAGCTAACAAGCAAACCGGTGACAGTCTGAAGAAACTTGTATCAGAAGACGAAGCAACAAAAGTGGAAACAGTTTCCGATGAAGTCAACGAAAAATGGAGATCTCTGTGTTCCGACGTGGAGGATCTGGCCAAATCTATGTTCTCTACCAAAGAACGAGTCGACGCATTCCAAGCTGGTCTAGAGGACATTGAACAATGGTTGAAGGAGACTGAAGAAACAATAGCAGCACTTGATCCTGTCGCTGTTGAACCTGAGAAAGTGAAAGAACAACTAGCCAAACAAACGGTAAATTACTGCGGATAAACTTTGCCGCAGCATTGTATTTGGTTGTTCAGATCACGCTTTGCTTCCTTTAGTATTATTACTTTATTAATATTAATAAATTTCCTGTTACTTTTCAGCCTCTGAACACAGACGTCGCTTCCCACCAGAATCCCGTGAAGTCAGTATGTGAAACTGGTGAGCAGCTTCTGGTAGCGCTCAAAGACGACGAACAGGCCGCTCTAAAAGAAAAACTCGACGACATTAAACAGCGATACAAAACTGTCAGCAGCGATACGTCAACAAGACAGGCACATCTTGTAGAGGCTCTCCTTCTGTCTCAACAATTCCGGGACATTTATAAGGAGTGTGTCACGTGGCTGGATCGGTGTGAGGAGAGTTTGAAGGTGTTGGACGAAGAGGGACATTCCTCGGAGCTGCAGCAAGAAAGAATTAAGGTAATGAGTCCCAGATTTTACGACGAACACAGTCGAAGTCCTCAATCCAAAATTAGCTGACTTCAGTAAATTATGCCATCCCAGTATTATTAGCGTACATCCCTGCCGTTACAGTCGGGGGTAAAAGGGAAAATGGAATTGTTGCGACCGATATCGGCTTGGGCTAGTATAATTGATAGTATGACGAAACACAAATTCTTTGGTTAAAGTCAAGCAGCATGGCGGCTATGACATCACATGCAATGCAAGAATCGAACTCATGACCAAATTAATCCCCTTTCAGGACAGAGTAGGAATGAGGCGAGGCGGGAAAACATACGCGTGTGTTCATTTTATTTTGATTTCACTTGTTTTGCATTAGAATTGTCTTGAATGTGAAGCTAACATGGAAATACAAAAGAAAAGCCTCAAATTCCATCGCGAAAAAGTGTGATTTTCTTTTGTATTTTCATGTTAGCCTCGCATTTAAAACAATTATGAGAATGTTCAATTTAGATATTTTTCCTCTCTACGGTAGTCCCACAAGTCGTTAATTTTTTTATACCATTTTTCTCTCTTGCAGACCATCCAAGAAGGCATCTCTGCCTTAAGAAGCCTGATCAACCACATCGAAGATACAGGCAGTGACCTGACCCAGCTGAGTGGACCAGGCGAAGGGTCTTCCTTCATTGAACACAAGGTAACAGAGTGTCGTGAGAGATATGACAAACTCTACCAGCTGACAGAAGAGAGGGGTATCAAGATAGGTATCACCATGCAGCAGGAAGAACAGATTGAACAAAAACTGGAGGAACTAATGTCTTCCTTGGAGAAGAGGAAAGAGGACTTCAGTAGTATGGAACCTGTTGGGGTTCAACCTGAAACTATTAAAGAACAGATGGAAATGATGAAGGTAATGTTTCGGGTACAATACTAAAATTCTTATTGATCTTTATGCATTTCGATAACTTATAGTAATCATACAAATATTTTGTGTGTGTGGTTTTTTCCCTGAAATATCATTAACATGTATAAATATTTCTTTAAGTTCCCTTTTTTTCTTTCTTCTCTTTCCTTCTCTTTGTCTCTTTGTTTGTTTGTTTGCCCCACCCCGCTTTTTTTGGCTCTTTTTTTAACCTACTTCGTTGCTTTCCTTGCTGTTTTGATTTCCTTTATCTTTTTAGTTTGCTTTTAAGTTGTGCATAAATTCCAAAATGATTCCTAATGAATTCAATTCGGTGAATAGAATTTGAGAGTTTCTTTCTTTTGTTTAAGGCGTTACAGACGGAGTTCCAGCCTGAAAAAACCTCCGTTGATGAAACCAAATCAGCTGTTGAAGCTATCGTGGCCCTGAGTCCCGACTCCAAGGCATCCCAGCTCGTCAAAGACAAACTAAACAAAGTAACAGCATTGGCTGGTGAGATACAAGATCTGTACGATGAACGAGATAAGACATTGGAGAACTCACTGGTAGCCAGCGAGAAGTTCTGGCCAGGTCTTGAGGAACTGAAACACATCTTGAAGGACATTCAAGAGAGTTTGGATAATGAAGACCTTCCTGCTGCAGAACTGGAGGCGCTGGCAGAGCAGAAGACTGAGCACGAGGTAAACTTCTGTCCTTCTGTCTGTCTGTCTGTCTGTCTTTCAGTTTTTTCAGTTTGCTTGTTTGTTGTCTGCCTGTTGTCAGCGTGTCTGTGTCTTGTGTATTTGCCTGGCACACTTATCCACTGTCTGTCTGTCTGTGCCTCGAATCCCTCGCATTTCTGATAGTCAGAATTCTTTGTTATTTCTCAGGAACTCCGCAAAGAACTCGACGCGCACAGTGGACTAGTAACAGCACTCTGTGAAGCGAGCCCTGTTCTCGTTCATTCCTGCAGCCCTAGCGACCGCGTTCTCGTCCAGAGTCAACTCAACCAAGTCACAGAGCAATGGGAGACGATTTCCTTGTCCTGGAAGAAGAGAACGATAGATCTGGATGAAGTCCAAGTGACAGCCGAGCAATTCCATGCATCCTACGATGCCATGATTGAATGGCTCGATAAGATGGAACAGACGTTGAGCAACCAACCAGCAGTTGGCACCGAGTTGGATGTAGTGAAAGAACAGCTCAAGATCCACAAGGTTAGTATGAGAACTGAGGCTGGTACGTCTGAATAGTTAGCTTGTGTTTTCAAGTGCACAAGTCAAATTTATAAATGACTATGTGCGGATAGCTGAAACGTAAAGCCATCCTGAAAAACCTTCTCACGTTGACATGGTACTTTAACCAGTGAAATGGAACAAATCTCATGACTGTGAAAAACTCACTTTTCTGAGTGCTCTGCCGTGACCGTGACGGCGTGAGCGACATGATTGGTTCAAGATATGACGGCATTTCTGTATCTTGACCGTGACGGGTGTCGCTGACTACTCAGTCATACGAAATCCTCACGAATTTGGTAGTTTTGGTACTATCTTTTCTGTTTCGAGTGTACGAAATTAGTGTATTAGAAAAAAGCGCAGGCAGCCACTCACTGATGTGTTTCTTGTTGCTTTCTTATTTTATTATTATTTATTTTCTTCTCCTTCTTTATTTAGGCGTTCCACAAAGAACTGATTCCACACCAGAAAGAAGTAACCGAGGTTAACCAACAGGGTAACGTGTTGACAGAAAGATGTCGACATGAAGATTCTGACCTAGTTGCAGCGCAGCTCGAGGAAGTCAACATGCGCTGGGACGACCTGTGTAATCAAACCAACGAAAGGCAACAGAAGCTCGAGGAAGCACTACTACAGCTGGGACAATTTCAACTGGCCTTGGAGGAACTCTTGGTGTGGCTGAAGCAAACTGATAAGAATCTTGACGAACAACTTGGTAAACCTGTACAGGGAGATGTCAAGTACATCGAGATTGAGCTTGCTAAACATAAGGTAATCTTATAATACATTCGCGATGTTGCAAATTGAATTCTTATTTACTTTACAGTGTAGATCTTGACATAAATCTCGTTCTAAGAGTCTGTATTTTCCTAGACAATGCTCCAACATATTTTTTTTTCAGCAAGGCGAGAAGCTAACCATGTAATATTTTTTTTCTTTTCTCGGTTTAGATCTTACAAAACGACATCCTCTCACACGAGCCGTCCATAACATCATTATCTCGGGCAGCGCAAAACCTACTCGAGTCTGGAGACGCCCAGATCGAACCAACAGAACTGGAAGGCAAAGTAAACGATCTAAAAACCACGTGGGAAGATGTACTTGCTAAGTCTGCCAAACGACAGGCAGAACTAGAAGCCGCCTTGGAAGCATCTCATAGTTTCTTGAGTCAAATCAAGGAATTGCGTGGATGGTTGAATGAAGCAAGTGAATTTTTGAAGTCGAGGAAATCCATCGGTGGCAGACCGGAAAGCGCTGCCAAGCAGCTAAATAAACACAAGGTATGTAGGTCGATAGGATCGAGTATCTTATGACCACAACAAATGATGGGAAATGAAAAACAAGAGAGAAAACAGAGAGGAAGGAGCACAAAAATACAATATGCTCTGTATTTGTTGTAATCCAAATAGAAAGGATTTGATGTGCATACCAAGACGAGAGTAAAAAATGTACAATATCAAAAAGCACTGTTATGTAGAGAAATTAGAAAGACTATTCACTGACATGTTAAAAAGTGTGATTGTGCATTTTTCCACTAAATGCAGTATCCATGCTTAGTCATTACTACTCTCGTTTTATAGGATTTCATGGCTGTTGTCGAGAGTCGCCAAGCGATCTACGACAAAATCGTCGAGACCGTTGAGCAACTCGTGGAGAACGCAGACCCAACAACAGCTGCCAACTTACAACGACAGCTAGAAGAGCTAAAAGAATCCTGGGATCATGTCCAAACACAGGCCAACGAAGAGAACGAAAAGCTAAAGGATGCTCTTGAGAACGCTAAAGATTTGGATGAGAAGACGAGCGCCATTGACCTGTGGTTGACCCGTGTCGAAGAAACCATCTCACTGTTTGAAGACCCAAGTACCATCTTGGAGACCTTACAGAAGCAACGCGTCAGTTACAAGGTTTGTTTGATCCTCAGCTCATCCCCATCGTTAAATTATTATTATAGGTGTCTTAATTTTGCCGTTGCAGTATAGTGCTCATGTTTTTGATTGTTATTCTTTTCTTTAACGCACAGGAACTCAAGGAGGACATCGACGCTCATCGCGAACCATTCAGGAACATGAAACTGCTATCCCATAAGATTACAGACGTCTGTATCCAAGAAGACGCAGTCTATATCGAAGCGGAAGTGACGTCATTAGAAAAGCGCTGGAAGGAAGTCCTAACCACCTCTAGCAGCCGTAAGAAGTCTCTTGAGGAGAACTATAGATTGTCTCACAAGTTCTTCAATGGCGCAGCGGATCTGTTGAAGATGCTAGACAAAGCTGAGAACGCTTTGAAATCGGAGGAACCAATAGGAGTAGACCCTGCCCATCTCAGGCAACAGTTGAAGAGCCACAAGGTGAGAATGCCTTAGACTTACTACTGACCCTGCATAACCCGACTGTGGACGGACGCAATTAGTGGTCGTACTAAATAGGTTGATTTATTCTAATAGCATTGATTCTATGCACAGGAGTTCCAGAGCATGCTCGGTGCTAACCAGACTGCACTTGACTCGACCATCAAGGTGGGGAAACTGCTGATGGACAAGAGTAACGATGACGACGCGCTTACCATCGAAGCAAAGATCGCTGACCTGAAGGCACGATGGGACGCAGTTTGTGGACTCTCAGTGGAGAGGTATGTATCGTCATTGCAATAGTTGTCAGCCGGATATAATTGTATCGGATCATAACTTTATACAAGCCTTCACTTCTTTTTTCTGCTCGTTTGTTCTCTTCCCCGAAACTTTTGATTTGCGGTGTGTGGATCTATCATCTAAATGTCCTGAGTTTGACGCGTGACATGTGCGCGTTGCCTTCTGTTCTTTGAGACAGTGTTATGTAACTGCTTCTGTTTTGTTGTTAAACAACGTGTTTCTTTGTAGACAACAAAAGCTGGAAGAAGCATTGCTGTTCACTGGAATGTTCCAGGATGCTTTGCAGTCTCTCCTGGACTGGCTTACCGCGGTAGAACCAAGTCTGTCTACGGAGACTGCCGTGATGGGTGACCCAGAGACTGTAAGAATATTGATTGACAATCACAAGGTGAGTCTTTAAATATCTTTAATGATATGATATCATAAAACGGTACCCATTTTCATACTAAAAATGGTCTCAGCTGGTATGTTTTTTATTGACGGAAGTCAAAAACTTGGACGTCTTGGGCTGTGTTCGTCGCGTGAATGTCAAAATGCCGGGATGTAAATACTTGATCTCATGGGTTTTGCTTGATCAATTTTACAGACCTTCCAACGCGAGCTCGGTCGCCGCGAGGCAAACTACGAATCAGTCATGAAAGCCGGTCGAGCAATGATCGACGAAAATAAAGTCGAGGAACCACAGCAGCTCGAAGAGAAGCTCAACGACCTGCGCATGCGCTGGGATGCTGTCGTCGCCATGTCCAGCACAAAGGAAGATCGTTTGGATAATGCGCTTGTACTAGCCAAAGAATTTGATTCGTCTGTCAAGACAGAGCTACGCATCTTGAAGCAGTTTGAAGACAATCTGCGTGAATTGGGACCCATTTCCGAAGACTTGGAGGAGATACAAGACCAACTAGAAAAACACAAGGTATACAGGAATAAATGGCGATAAAAAAAGCAAATTCTACAAATTAAGAGCGCTAAAAGAACAAAAATCCATTCAAATTTTCCTAGTTTCCCAGCGGCTCATTTCTCTCGGACTTGCAAGAACACAAATGTTTCATTGGAGCCCACAGAAAATATTTTGGGTCAACAATTTAAACAGACCGTTGAATTCTAGCGTACGGTAGTCCTTGGTATGATTTTACTGGTTTTCATTGATTCCCAAGAGAATGGAATAACACGGAAAAGGACACGACAGCCATGTTGGATGATATAACAAAAGAGTCTAATGACAAATCTTTCGTTAAATTCATCCAACATGGCGGCTGTGAAAACCATTAATTATGCACCGAGCGTGTAAGTTAGAATCGTGCGCCAGAATAAAGACTTGTACTCTAAAAGTATCATAGGATGCAAAATTATCAAATGACAAAACGATCTGCCTGGGTTTTGATTGATCTTTGGTTTAGTAACGCTTGTCTCTTGTGTGTCATGTTCCAGACGTTCCACGACGATCTCAAAGCCGAAGAAATCAATGTCCAATCGGCCATCAGGAAAGGACAGGTTATCCTTCGCTTCTGCCATCCAAGCGCAACCCAGATCATCCAACAATGGCTGGCACGCCTCAATAAGAGATGGGACGAGGTATGGAAATGGTCGACACAGCGACTGAACCGCCTTGAAGAAGAACTAAAGAAATTGGGAGAAGAGAAATCGTTGATGGATGAACTGTTGAAGTGGATCGAAGAGAAGTCAGACGAACTGAATGAGAAGGAGAAAGAACCGATACCTGATGAAGATTACGATGAAATCCAGCTCTTACTCGACGAACACAAGGTGTGTTTTTATATCACTGTTCCAGTCTATGCAAATAGCAAACACGAGTCCGTTCCAACACTTTTTGGGAGGGGAAGATTAAGGGTGATGCACAGGTATTGCACTCACCTCTTACTGCTTTATGGTCCTGCGTTTGATTCTTAGATTTGACTTTAGTAGAGTTTGTTACATTACTTTCTTGATTCATGGGTTTTCCTCCGGGTTCTTCGGGTTCTCCCTACCCTCTCAAACACGCTAAATTCCAATTCCATCTGTGATTAAGCCGTGCACGACTTTGATCATACCAGAAGCTGTTTCAGTTCACTGAAGCACTGAGTTTAGGATATCAATTCAATTTCGAAAAGGAAATCAAGAAAAGCTAATGCAAATGTTATCATTGCTTTAGGTGTTCCAAGAAGAAATGGCCAAGAAACAGCCAAATTACGACCGACTGACTAAAGCAGTCAAACGCCGTCAATCCACCACTCCAACTAAAACACCAGAGGTAAAACAAACTCCGCCACGTCGTGGAGGTAGGATCCCGAGACCAGGCGGGGTGACTCCGGTATCCCGTGAGAGATCCCGAGACAAGCTGAGCAGTCCTGCGAGCTCGTTTACACGGGAGAAGGAACGTACGCCTTCGTTCACACGATCTGGTTCGAATAATCATCATCCAGCAGTGTCGCATCTGTCTAAGAAATGGCAGCACTTGTGGCTGTTGTCGATGGAGAGACTACGAAGGCTACAGGAAAAACTCGAACGCATTGCTATCGTAAGTAGATCGTAACTGGATTGAATAGATTCTGGGTAGCCTGTGTACAGTTAGTTATTCCCAACTCCCCCACCATACGTTAAGACGCATGGCAACTAATCTGCTAAATTCTACATCTTGATCAGTAATTTACGTCAATCGATGCGATAGTAATTGTTACTCAGGAGTTAGAATCTTGGGAGTTTCAGAATGTAAGGTTTTTTTTTCTTGTTTGTATTCTAGAAACGCGCCTCTGAAAAATTCGACTTCGCTGAATGGAAAAAAAGGGTAAGTTTTGGGTTACTTTGTTTTTTCTTTTTCTTTTCTTTTTCTTTATTTCCATTTATCCAGTGATTTCGAATTGAGTGCTATCCGACTAGAATTTTTTACAACGAGACACTGTAACTGTCTTAAAGCATCTAAACATAGTCTCCTTGCCGGTGCCCCCCGACCCTTCACTCCCCACCACCTGTAAACCAACGACCCTATGAAAATCGTCACACTAACATTTTCTCGCGGCTTCCTCGTATGACTTTTTATGATGACCGGCTTCTCCTTGTAAAACAAGGAACCAATGAAACTCGTGCCCACACAATTTTACACGGCCCCTCGCATGACGTAACCTGTTGTGTTCACTTCCAGTTCAAAGGGTGGCTGCATGACAGCAAGTCACGTGTTCTCGATATCTTCCGTCGCATGGACCACGATCGTGATGGGAAACTGACTCGCGAACAGTTCATCTCAGGCATACTAAACACAAGTAAGCTGCAAGACACTCGCCAAATTTAACGCTCTGGACTCTAGAATAAAGCATTTTGTAGTAGTCCTTCCAGATTGTCAATTAACGTCACGAGTGTTGCGCCCAGTTGTTGTTGTTTTTCGCGATAACTCCAAAAAAATATTTTGTTAGTTCATACAACTTAAAAATCTCGGGGATTACATTTTGCGTGGGTATCAAAGGCCGTTAAGTTTACATTAAGGCAAATTAGCGAGATCATTACCGAAACGGCCCGCCTTTTTTTTCCCCGCGCTACAAAGTACTAAAAGCATGTGTGTATCAATCAAAACAAAGTCCTTGCTATCTTATTGCCCCGTTACTTCCTTCCGATAGCAATTTCATTGATTTGGAAATTATTCTTTTCTAACAGGCTTTCCAACTGAGCGTTGGGAGATGGAAATCGTCGCAAGTATGTTCGTCCGTGACGGACTCATCGACTACAAAGAGTTCGTTAATGCGCTTAAAGATAAACCAGTAAGTAATCCGTCCATCTAATGTTGTTGTTTCTCAAGAGATTTTTGCTCCATTCCGCCTGTTTAATGGAATTAGTTCCGTTCTTTTGTAACATTTTTCTTCACTGCTTTGAAACAGGCAACAAAGAAACCAGAAAAACCCAAGAGCGAAGGACACCTAATCATGTCTGAGATCGACAACCTGGTCAAACAGTGTTGCTGCGCAAGACAATTTCAATATGTCAAAGTGGCAGATAACAAGTACAGAGTGAGTCATCGTTGTTTTGTGTATCTTTGCCTTCGTACATGGTACCTAGAGCAAATTGTGCCGTGACCATGACTGCAACATGTCTGAACACCTTGTCTGCATTAAAGAAACTGATTGATATGAGTAAAGAGTTGGCATTACTTCCATTCTTTGCCAACTTTATATATTGACACAGGTTCTCAGTACTCATATGCAGACCTGTTTCATTTACGAAGCAAGCGCAAAATTAACCACAAACACCAAAATTGTTTGGTTCTTGTGTTCAGTAGCATTGTCATTGCACAACTTAAATTCCATGATATTGAATAGTAAATACTAAACACTTCTGCTTTGATTTAGTTTGGTGATTCTCAGAAGCTTCGTTTACTGCGCATCCTACGAAGCACTGTCATGGTTCGTGTCGGTGGTGGCTGGGAGACTCTAGCAACGTTCTTACTCAAGAATGATCCATGTAGAGGTTAGTACATCTGTGTTTTTCCAGGGTACCTTGGATACACTTGAGGTGCTTACCATTTTAAACCAGTCCATCCGGTTGGAAAAAGCTGGAAACTTCAATTTTAAAAATATGGTTCATGCATCTAGCAAAAGAATTGAAAAGCTAGGGCAAAATGGATTACCCCAATTGGAAGACAGAGTTTTCTGGAACTTCCTGATTGGAATGATGCATACCATTTGTTTTCAGAATGGAGTTTCCGTATTTTTCAGGGTAAGTGGTAAGGCACCCTTGATCAGTATTAAGATCATTGCCCAAAACCAAGCCTTATATCATTAGAATAATGTCTGCTTTAAAGCTTTTCCCTTCTGGGGGAGGGGAAATAAGACTGACAGTCATAGTAGGTATTGAAATTGAAGTTATCTTTTTCTCATTCACGACAGCTGAAGGCAAGACAAACATAGAGCTCCGTGAACAGCTACTGGGGTCCACCACCAAAGAAAGTATGGAAGCCTTCAAGGCTAAGAGACCTGGCTTATCACGTGAAGGCTCTGACGTAGGAGCTAGACCATCAATTTCAAGAGAAGGATCATCTGGGTCAATGCGTTCGGCAGCAGCCAAACCACCTAGTGGAACAAAACCTAAGAAATCAACAGGATCGCAATTGGGTGTACCCGGTGTTCGCAGAGAAAAGTCCGGTGAACTTCGTTCCCCTGGAGGTTTGGTAAAGTCTAGAAGTGGTACCAGTTTGAAGTCTACCAAACCTTCCACAGGAGTCAGGAAAGCTGGCAGCTCCAGCAACTTGAAAGATCCCAAAACAGGTCTACCAAAACGAACAGATAGTCAGACATCTATTGGTAGTACCGGCTCTCAAGAAGGCTCAGAGGCATCGCTCTCATCTACCAAATCTCCCACCAGCCCACCTGGATCATCCCGTATACCTATAAGGGGGAAAACAGGTACCCCAGAAACAAAAACAGGGCTTAGTAAAACTGGTGTTAAAGGGAGCAAAGAAAGTCTATCAACAAAGTCAACAGCATCTGGTGTGAGGGGAAGCAGAGAGAACCTAGCTACCAAGAAGACCCCAACTACAACTACCACCAAGAAGACAACAACAACGGCCAAGAAACCACCATCTGGTCAAACAAAACCTAAAAAGTAAAAATACGAAGTTTCCTTTAAAGGGAGAACATGTCTAGTTGAAAATAACAAGAAAGAGTAGGATTAACGACTACCTACAATCAAATGGACCAGCCAAAAAACATACCTAAAGGGACTTGTACCTCAAGTAGACTACACAACAGCATAAGTACAAGCCTTATCAACAACTGGTCCATCCAGACTCATGAATGTTAATAAATTTAGTTTAGATTTTTTTCCTTTGGAATTTAGTATTCGTACGTGTAAAAGTTAGATGCCTATACAAACGTAATTCATCAGTTATTTTCACTTTTCCTAACGTAGATACATACAATGAAATTTTGACTAGGCACATAAAAACACCAATATTAGAAATAGTGTTTTCTAAACAAGTTATATTAGAAGCTAGTGTTATAGTTATATCATTAAAAAATTGATGAAATATGATGAAGTTTTGACTAGGCCCATACAAACACCAATTAGAAACAGCGTTTTCTAAACAAGTTTTCTTAGAAGCTAGTGCTATAGTCATATCATTAGAAAATTTTCTGAGAGAGTAAGCTTAGTTTAGATAATCCAGATGTAAAATGGGTTGTTGGTTGTGTCTTGGTGGAATGGGGAACCATCACTACACATACTAAACAATGCCAAGAACGCGATCAAAACACTAACTTCAAGAACAGAGAATGGACACATTAAAACGTGAAATAATGCTAAAATAAATCAATAAAACAAATAATGGGTTTAAAGTTTAGAAATGCAGCTAAATATATGAAGACAACCAAAATGAGCACTAGAAAACGAAGCAGATTATAACATTGGTCAAAAATATCTCATCTTCTCTCCTAATACGTATTGGGGAACAATATTGGGAAAGGAAGTAACATCATCTTCACACTTCAAGAGTCAAGAAAGAACACAAAAGAACATTTTGCTTTTTGAGTAATTTTGGGGAAAATTACTCACTTAGTGAAAGTAAATAGAAAAATTCTCAACACCTAACTAAATAAGAATCAACAATCTGGCCTGTTGGTTCTTATGCAAATAGGTCTGGAGTAATATCAAAATGTTAGTACCTATGAACTATAATTTCTCAATTAACGAATTAGTTTAAGTTATGAAATCACGCCATTTTTTCAAATGTGACTTTTTTGGTTGTCATGCATTCTAGCCATAGTTTATATTGTGACGATAATATTGTATTGTGAAGAGTAGTTTAGAGTCAACAAAATGTTAAATGATAGGTTAAAATGTTGATTCTGTAGTTATAAGTGAATATTTTATAAAAGAAAAGGACCATAAACAATTTCTAAGGATTTTTGTCTGCACTATTTAAGAAATAAGTTAAATTCTTGCATAAGTGTATTTTGTGATAATATTAAAATAAAACGTTTCAGTTTGTTATAATTTGCAGCCAAAGTACCAAAGACAATTTGATAATATTTTCAAGTTTTGCAATCTGCTTTAAAGTTACTTAAAATTTCTGTAATTGTGACTGTCTTAAAATATTTGGTACAAAAGAAAAATAAACTAGTTTTGATATCTATTAAATGAAGTTGTTGTGCAGTTGTTTTTGTCTTTAAGTTTGTGTCCTATGTCTTTAATCTTTTGGGCAATAAAAATGAAAACCTCAGGATTGAAGTTGTAATCAGAACAGACCACCACACCTTTCTGCCAATCAAAGCCTGGAATATGTGGTACATATGAAGAGTGACTGCGGTTTCTGATCTATAGTCGGGAATTGGTCACTAAGGCTAAAGGCATATCTGATAGAGTGAAGACATTTAACCCATGAAATACAAGATATTAGTCACCATGTAAAAATCAAATTGACATGAAAATAATGGAATTTCAGTCTACTAATGTGTATTAGGCTAATATCTATTTCACGGTTTAGTGATTTCACTGTCAGTTTTCTCCTCTATTATGAGGAATATTGCCTCGGCTCTTGAAAAGTGAAAACATGACTTCGCATTGAAAGAATGTTTTTAATTTTGATACATTTAACAGATCTAATACATTTAACATGTTCTTCATGTCAAAGAGTGTACAAAATTTGATTAGAATAGCAAGATGTTAGATTATTTTGTACATGGTCAGACACTTGGTGGTTCATATAATTTCATTGATTTTGTAACATGACAAATGACATTCATCACTCATTGCAAACACCAAGTAAATGAGTGATTCCTGAGCACACCAGCAAACAGCCCACAAATTTATGTTCTGTCCAAAACACACAGTGTTACTCCAGCCATGACAAGTGCCATTCCTGCATAGGTTTCTGTAAAAGGAAGAAAAATGTTACCTTCAGGAATGGCAGGGTAAGAATCAAAAACATTTACTCAAACAAAGAAAAGTTATAGATTTTACAAACCAAAAGTAATAAGTGATACCTTTAGAAGGACTCTCCTCTCCAAGTAATCTTCCAGTGAGGATCGTAAAGAGAAATGTCAAGGAATTTGTTATTGGGACAGCAAGAGAAAGATCTATGAAAGGAAAAGAATGGAGGATTTGTATCTATCCATCTCATCCATTCTTTCATTCTCCTATTCACCCATTCTACATGAGTCTTGTCCTCTTCCTGTTTATATCCCTGTCCAATCCTAACCTGTTCTCTCATCTCATCCCATTTTCAGATACTATTTTCTTATCCCATCCCATCTGAACCTTTTCCCTGTTCACTTCACCAAGCCTGATCATTTTCTGTAGAACAACACTCACCTGCAGATGCTAATGTTAAATAGAATATTACAGATCCACTTTGATTCAACAAGAATGGAACCATGTACTAGAATGTCAAAACACAAAATTACAAACACTGAATAAACGACAAATATCATCATATTAAATTAATAATAATAATACCAAATATGAAAGCTGTATTACTCGATGCAGCAATTCCTGTAAGGTGGCAAAGTGGATTCAATTAGTAGGCTGGGTCAGTGTTTGGTCTAATAACCTGAACAGTGAGCTGAGGTTCTCATTGTTCAATTCAAGGGGTTAAATGGGAGATGCCAGAGAAGACCTCCGCATTTGTAAGAAACACATCAAAACAATCTACCTTCCAGTTGAAAACCAGGAACTTAATTTCAGCTACAAACTGCATTAAAGCATTACTTCGTCTGACTTGTTCTATTCCTGCACTTCCCTTCTTGATAAGAGGGTTGGTAGAGCCCCATATAATAGCAACTATACTAAGCCAAAATGCATTGCCTAGAAGACAGGAGAAGCCAGGGTTGTAGACTTTCATTTGGGCTGTTTCATTTTAGGGTGTCAAGCTTATTTTTTCATTTTATTTTGTTTCATAGAGTTAGTGCAAACACTAGTTATATCTGTGAAACACTGATATGAAATAATGTCTAATTAGCACTAAGTCGTACTAAATAACATTGATGAAATAATAGAAAATTATAGACATGACATGAATACTTTTAGTGTTATATTGCACTATCAGTGAGCAATCTACATTGATCATGTAATGATAAAAAGCGTAAATTATACACCGTGAAAAGATGAAAAACTTACTGACGTTTCGGACGCTTTTTTTTACTCCGACGAAGGACTAGCGTCTGAAACCTCAGTAAGTTTTTCATCTTTTCACGGTGTATAATTTACCTTTTTCATCATTACTGTTTCATTAGAAACATCGACGCAGCTCACACTAGTTTTTAGCTACACGTAGTTATATCTTCTTACAATGATCATGCATATGTATTTACATATACCTACCCAATGTTTCGCCCATAGTGTAAGAACACTTTCAAACTTCAATAAATAAATGTTAAGTTTAATAGGTACAGAAATATTTACTCCAATAATCGACTGTCATAATAATCCTCATTTTTTGCTGCTTCGTCCGCCATTTTGAAAAACACAGGTACGCCAGCAATGCTTCCTAGTCAGCGGATATCAGTAGTTGCCATAGAAACAACATTTCAAAATGGCTGCTTCCCTTGCAGGTTCTCAGATTCAGAGTTTGTTTAGAGAAAAAGATGGAGAAAAAAGAAAGATTCTGTTGGCTGAATTTCTTGAATTTCCTGAATTTGATGAAGACGATGACCTAAGGAGTGGAATACTTCTGGATGTATATCATGAATGCTTGTGTTTTGTAGTCGAACAAGGTCTTGCTTGGAATCAAGTGGCTGTTTTCTTCAAAATAGTTCAAAATTTGCTCCGTTATATTGCAGGTAGCGCACGTTATAAACGGTTCTTCAGTTTGTAAATTAAGAATCTTCTTTAACTAACTGTGTGTTTGTTTTCGCAGAGAAAAGTCTTCCCGAAGTCATCCATCTCTTCAAGCAGGAACTCCAAGGATGTTCTGAAAGTTTTAGTGAAGCTTCTCTCAAATCACTTATTGACTACGTCTTTACGACATTTTTGCAACATTTTAAACTATATCGTTACGTCCTGACTCAAGATCGTGTTGAAGACAGAACAAATTATACCTTGACTGTCGAACCTCCTTTAACTTTACAATGCTTTTCTGATAGTATCCCAAAAGCTGAATGGGATGAGAAAGAACGACTGAAAGAAATAGATAGAATGGAAGAAATGCAGAGAATGGTAAATAATGCTTAAGCATGCTAATTTATTCCATAAATTAATACTCATGTTATTCTTCGTTTGCACGTTATGTCATCGTGGCTTATCAGGGGGACGTTGGTGGAGTTTAACAATAGATTTCTTATTAGCATCCATTGTTAATGGCCCCACAATGGCCGCCATGCTTTTGTCTTTAACTCTCTTGGGAATGCATGCAACTCATCAATAGGGTTATTATTTATTATTACTTTTTTACCCTTTTCCCATCTCTGCCTATTTTTCTGCCACCCAAATCCTCCCCCCTTATATTTTCAAAACGTTTTTGTTTAAATTTTGAGGATAACTTTATTACAAATAATATTAGCTATCCTGGACCTTAAGATCAAATAGCCATGGAAATTTCAAAGTTTGCATTTTTTGCAGGATCGTCAAGCTCATTATAAAAAACTGCTAGAGGAAGCTTCCAAATACCTTGAAATCCCAATTGAAAAACTTCCAGCTGGTGAAGAAGCAATTAATAGAGAAACCTTGACACATCTCATCAAGGAAGTGGCATCTGCCAGAGCAGCAGTAACAGAAACAATTGTACAAGAAACACTTGAAGCCATGAAGGACAAACTAGAATATCAACATATGAGGTCAACAACGACTACAGAATCTGAACATCCACCTGAGAAATCTACTAGGAAGAAATCTGGTGCATCCAGTGCCAAAGCAAAAAAGAAATGACTTAATTTTTCTTAGTCTCCTTTGCAGCAGCCATTCTTAGTTTGGTCCCAAACTCCCTCCCAATACTAAGAACAAATTCTGCAAACAAATTTTTATTCCTCCCTTCTTCATGTATCAATTATTTGTACGATATTTATTTGTGTGTATCATAGCTGTAGATAGTAACGAGATTATGTGGTTTCCAATTATGTTTGATAATAATTTATCAGAAAGTATTTCAATGTTTTACAAATCGAAAAAACGTTTTTACAAGGCCTTAATGTTAAAAAAAATTTAATGTTTACTTGATAGTTTTATAAATGTAAAGTTTTCAATTCGATGAATTTAAAAAAAGAAATAAAGTTTGCAAATCTTTTTTTTCACTTCTGTTTTTAAAAGAGAAGGCATAGAATGAAGTAAAAATAGTGAATGAATAAAATGATTAATCTTTTCCATCTCCTCTTTTCTCTTTATTCCTTTCCCACTCCCACACCGTACGTCTCCTTTACCCTCCTCTCCCCACACGTTTTTAGAGGGAAGCATTGTTCCATATGACAACAAACATGGCGTCCTCCGTCGTATAGATAACGTTCAGGTCAAGCATTCTCGGCATTTTTACCAATATCCGGTCAACTTACTTATCCCGAAGAATTGTCTAGATAAGGTAGGATAGTAAAGAATGGTCTTTTTTTGCACTCCTACGTCGAACGTAAAAATAATGACAATATTTCATTGGTGAGTGCATCGACCGTGAAGATAACTTGAAGCAGTAGAAGAAATCGTGTAAATCACGACACTGCCTTCCCACGATGTCCACTGAAGATGCTTGGTTCATAGCCAAGAGACTGCAAGAAATACTTCAATCTCGACACTTCAACAAGGACGATTTTGAAGGTCGTCCATTAAAACTGTCCCAAGCTTTCTGTCTTCTGTGGCAGAATAAAGAAAATGGTGAAGTTTCTGGTCGACAGAGATCAGGGCGAACAGCAAATGCTGCTGTTCTTGCTGTGTTATTAGATCTGTTTGCTTTGGGTAAAATTGAGTTTGAAGCTCAAGTAAAACAGTGGATTGCCTTGGAAAGAAGAAGAGAGATAACATACGTGAAGGTCAGAAAAAAAGCTTAATTATTTGTTCACAAATATCTTCCAATATCACTTACGTAGTACCTACTCTACAAGTACCTACTCTACAAGTACCTACTCTAAAAGTGTACTTTTTAAAATCAATTTAGTAATTTTTCTCTCTATTTTTATATCCTACCAGAACTGTTTTTAGTTTAAGTTAAAGTTTCAAAAGTTTTTATTATCCTAGCCATCAGTTTACATTTCGGATTAGAAAAGGATTTATTTACATAACTTTATCCATGACAATTATCTAAGTTCCTAATAAGTTCCTCATGAAAGGGGTAAGCACAACAGAGCTTGCCTACAAATTAAGTGCACCCTAACAAAAATTTAAATGACAACAAAAAAAATGAAATAATTTGATATTCTTTGTCATTTGATATAATCTCTTTTGCTTTTCAATGAGGATTCATTTTTAGATCAATAATAAATCATTATCATTATTATCATCATCAACATCATCATCATCATTATTACCTTGGAACTGAAAATCTTGCTTCACTAAATAATGTATTATTTTGCTTTCCGACCTCTAGTAATCATTCAATAAATTCAGCTATATCATCAATGCTTTGTTGCTTCAGTCTTTAAAACAGACAGGTCATTTGTCTATTTTTGACACTTTTAATGCTTTTCAACATCAAATGGAAATTATGTTATGCAATGGTAATGATTCTAGAATGATATAATTGCATATGCAGATTTTTTGGCAACCATGTTTATGTCAGAGGACAGATTCACAAAATTCTTTATGTTTAAAAATATTCTATAAAAGCAATATAAAATGGTTGCTTATTTCTATTTGTTATAAACACTCGCTCTGGTAGCTGTAGAACTCTCAAAATGCAAGCGAAGCACTCCCTTATGTTTCTAAGCTTGCTTATTTCATCCACTGCAGCTTCTAGTGTGTTTTTAACTCCATATAGCACAGCAAGCAAGTCTTTTATTTCTTTTATAAAATACAAACTATGTGAATGACGAAACTGAAATTGTGCATGTATGTTCTCATAAAGCATGCGCTCTTACCCAATCAAATTGCGAGATTGAGAGCAGTTATTTTATAAACTGTTATATTTAAACTTTGTGACATAATCTTCCATTTAACGAAAAAAGAAAAATTCTCTAAGAGGGAATTTGTAAAAATCAATTTAATTTGTTTTTAATTTTACTTTATTTCATAGAATTTTTCTTTCGTTTTGTTTTGTTTTGTTTAGTTTTGTTTTATTATTTTTTATCTAGGTTATAGATCCATCTCCTACTTGCACATTCCTAGACAAGGCCCTATTTTCTGGTATTCTATATAATTATAACTACAACCATGATAATCCCAAAACACTAGAAGAATGGATTCTCCAAGGGTCTTATCTGAATCCAACCTGTGCTACTCAGGTGCTTGACAGCCTTGTAGAGGCTAAAATATTTGGAAAGACTTCTGTGCTTTTCTGGAAAAAGTATCCAACAATCAATCCTGGTACAGTAGATTAGATTTCTTTAATTTTCATACTTAAAGGAGTATACATGTACAGGTATTTCGAAAAAGCTTGGTAAAGGTTTTTTTGCATGTTGTATATTGCATGTTGTATGTTGCATGGTGCATATTAATTGTTGCATATTGCTTGTTGCATGCGCATGCTGCATATTGCTTGTTGCATGTTGCTTGTTGCATGCGCATGCTGCATGTTGCATGTTGCATGGTGCATATTGCTTGTTGCATGCGCATGCTGCATATTGCTTGTTGCATGTTGCATATTGCTTGTTGCATGTTGCATGTTGCATGTTGCATATTGCATATTGCTTGTTGCATGTTGCATATTGCTTGTTGCATGCTGCATATAGCTTGTTGCATGTTGCATATTGCTTGTTGCATGCTACATATTGCTTGTTGCATGCTACATATTGCTTGTTGCATGTTGCATATTGCTTGTTGCATGTTGCTTACTAAGCTTGAAATTTATATTATCTACTATGTAAAATAATAATGTTGGCACATATTAGGCCCCCTTACTGGATCACTATAGTAACCATATCTTATTATAATCAGAACCTGAAGCAAAGCTGGTAAAGGAGCTAAGAAGCATAGCTCTGCAAGGACGAGTAGCCGATGGTTACATGTGGACATTGATTAAGTTATTGAGTGATGCCGACACAAGTCAATTTGGTAAAAGAAATCTGTTAAACCGGCATTTCTCCAATGAAGAGTTTCCCAGGGCCAAGTCACGCTTCACAAGTTTGACATTTATAGAAAGTGAATCAAGGATTGATGCAAGACAGCTTCATTTTGCACAAGAATTGCAGGTGGTGAATGACCAGAGTAAAAAGGGAGGAGTTGAGGTTGCAGCTGTTGGTCCTTCTTGCCCTCCTCAAGAAGTTAATGTTGCGATAAAAAAAGAAGAGCAGAAGAAAAGCACTGCTGAACCAGAAAAATCGAAACTTTTGAATAGTACCATTGAGGTTAGTGATACTGTTGAATAATGCATAAAATTTTGCAAAAAACGTTTTGTTTTGAGACTGAACTGTAGCAGAGAAACTACGATATCCCCTGGATCATTGAGATAATTCTGTGAGTAGGAACTCTAGGAAACATGTCCTTTTGGAAAACTATATTTTTGGCCAAGATTTTATACTGTATATCTATGAAATAGGTCCCAGAACACAGTATGTGGCACGCCACCAATGTCCTAGCCAACGTATTTAAGACTGATTATAGTAATGTTATTCAAAATCTATACAGCTATCAAATAGGTCCCAGAACACATTAGGTGGCACGCCACAAATATTCTCGCGAACGTATTTAAGACTGATTATAGTAATGTTATTCAAAATCTATACAGCTATCAAATAGGTCCCAGAACACATTAGGTGGCACGCCACAACTATTCTCGCGAACATATTTAAGACCGATTATAGTATTGTAAAACAAAATCTATAAAGCTATCAAATAGGTCCCAGAACACATTAGGTGGCACGCCACAAATATTCTCGCGAACGTATTTATGACCGATTATAGTATTGTAAAACAAAATCTATACAGCTATCAAATAGGTCCCAGAACACATTAGGTGGCACGCCACAAATATCCTCGCGAACGTATTTAAGACCGATAATAGTAATGTAAAACAAAATCTATACAGCTATCAAATAGGTCCCAGAACACATTAGGTGGCACGCCACAAATATGCTCGCGAACATATTTAAGACTCATTATTTTCTGTTCCGAGATGTAGGGAAAAAACTGGGTCGAGTTGGGATTGCAATGCATTGTTGGACCTTTTAGGGAGCATATATAGTGGACAATAGGCAGATTAAGGTTCCCATTTTTCCTTCCCGCAAATGGCAAACTTGACCACGTTTTCATCGTTTCCCTACGTTTCTCTTTACCTTTTGCAAACCTTCTCAACAAAGACAAGTATTCTTTTGTTTATTTACTTCTTGGAGATTTTTGTGATTCCTTTCCACTAATTTTAAAGAAGTTTTTAATGGTCAACTGACGGTTCACCTTTGGCCTAACGAAAATCTTAAGCTCTCTAATATAAACGCAAATCACTGCAATGCCAGCTCCATTAAGTTTATCTAATGGTGATATCAACTAAAGACATTGATTTAAAAAAAACACGTTTAAATAATTTTTAATGTGGTATATGGAATAAAATTTAATAAGAAAGAACTATGTGAAAAAGGTTATACATATACTAACGTTTCTGACATAGTGGGTCCTTTCGTCGGAGTAAAACTATCATTATTAAGTATATACATTGTCAGTTAACGTTTTCGATGAAAAACCTTTCAACGCATACCAATTTAAACATTTTTCGGATGTATCTAAGCCGGTAAGGGCACGGCTATCTCATAGATTGAACCCTAGAACAACCTCTGGGCTGATCTAAGTCAGGTTATAGCTAACTCATAGATTAAACCCTGGAACAACCTCTGGGCTGATCTAAGTCAGGAATAGCTAACCCACAGATTGAATAGTCCCTTTTACAGTTCCCTGCGTCATCTTGAAATGTAGCCGTGCCTTTGCATCGAAGCGAGACGAAGAGAGAGATCTTTTTAACACCTTGGACAATTATTCACATGTCTTTATCATTGCAAGTTCACCGTTCATCTTGCTTCGATGCAAAGGCACAATGTTTTGCACCATCACGTGAAGGCAGCCATGATAGATGGCAGGAACAGTACAATCGTTTTACATGAGAAAGAATTGGATTCCCAAGAGCAAAGGGATTTTATTGTTCTGCCATCTAACCACAAGCAGCCCCAGCTGTATTATTGGCGCCGGCACGTCATGGTGCAAAACCTCTATTGGAATATAGACCCTTTTCAAGTTCCAAATAAGCCTGAAGCGAGATGACGTTTTATTACCGCTGTGTTTCTTGCCGATTACAGACTCATTTACTCAGGCTTAGCCTCGATTTTGTGAAGAATATTCACGTGTTCCAGTCAAGGTCCGTCAAGTTTCAAAGTGTTCGTGATTATTTAGACACGACTGATTCGAGGCTAAGTCTGAGTAAATGAGTCTGTAATCAAGAAACACAGCGGTAATTTGGAACTCGAAAGGCTCTTTTGTAGCGTGTTAGGTTTTGTGGACAAGGGAAAAAGACAAAAAGCAGGAGAAAAACCTTCGGATCAAGGGAGCATGTAGGTAGAGACTTATTGATGGATTGCGAGCATTCCCAAGAGAGCCAAAAGACAAAAGCATGGCGGCCAATTTGGTACCGTTCACAATGGATGCTAATGAGAAATCTTTTGTTAAATCGCACCAACATGGCCGCGATGACATAACGTGAAATCGAAGAATAACATGATTCTCACCATCCCCACCCATGCACACCTGTTAACTCGTTCATCAATCAGGCTCTCACTCACAAACTACCAAGTTTAAACAAGTCATCGAAGCTCCCCGTTTGTCTTTTGTATTTCTTTTCCTTCAGCGTACTCCGTGACTCCTCCATCATAAACAGCTTATCAATGTTAGCTAAGGCTGTCGAGTTGTCTTTGTAATCAAACTGATGATTGAGAATCGGTGCTGTACTCGCTTCGAAAGCATCACAAGTTCTTGCTAGCTTTAACAATGACCACATATAACTGTCCGGTACTAGGCCTTGCAATGCAATCATTTGGACTTCTTTGTAAAGTTCTTTTTGCGGTTCTGTAAAGATATATGACAATGTTCAGAGTAAGGAAAATAAAAAATGTATCAAAAATATACTTCCTGGGCCCATACAAGTTTGTTGATCCTAAATATTTTTGCCTAATAGCGCAGCGCAACCGTGACGTCATAGAAACGAAGACAAATGCGAAATTCGGACAAACAAACTTACAAGTTTACTTTCAGCAGATAATTTTCACAGTTGATCTTAGTTTACATGGGTTATTATTGTAACTTTGAGTACAAATAATAAAATCGGTTCGTATAATCCTCGTAGCGGTTACACAGAATGCAATGTTTGTCCTGAATCTTTAAGCTATTTTTAGAATCAGTGCGCTGCGCTATTATTTTATGCATGCATTCCTTTTTGTGGGAGGGGGGGGGGGGGGCTAAATCGCGATCGCGCACATCCGATCGATAATCAGTGGCGTACAGTTCAGCGAGCCCACGGCTGAATATATGAATATACGGTTTTTAGGGGGTTAACAAAATTAAGAAGATGCTCCTTTTTAACAATTAACAATAAATTATTTTTACTTTAATATACATTAATTGCTTCACACAGCATAATAATAGGAATCAATTTTCTTGTGTGAACTGAAAATTGAACATTTCTTGTTAAAAATATAAATATTGTATGGCCATTTTCTATCGCAGATTGCTCAGAGAAGCTTTTAAATTAAGGCAGATTATTGAAAAAAACAATTGATCACTAATTTGCTATTCGTTTGCTTTGCTTTTTTCATATGACAAGCTTATTGTCGAAAATATTTTCAGGAGATCCGATTTTTTTGTCATGTCGATGGGGCATTGTTTTGGATCTAGTATATTTTTACCATCGGTGCACGAAAGCTATCTGATCAAGCATAATTTTTGACTGATAATTTGATACTTCGCGCTGAACCACTTAATACTCAAGTCCTATAGCTTTTGGCTTTCTTCCATCAAAAAATACTTTCTCAGACATCTGTTGGAAATCATTAATGGATGTTTCAGACCCGTCGTTAGGACCTTGAAAGGGAAGTAAGTGATATTAGAAAGTGATTTTGATTTTCAAATATAATTACTGCGAAGTTTTAGCCATTCATTCTGTTGATTTAGCGACAAAAGTTAAATTTACCTATTTATTGGCATTAATTTCAATATTAAATAAAACCGAGTTGAAACATGGTCAAGAAAAACTTGCTGATTAATTCGGTTTTGAGAAGACATGCAAAAAAGACGACGGCGGATTTACAATTATTTCAAGGGGTTGGTTGTTACCTAAAGAGCTCAAGTACATAGCTTCCTCTTGAGATTTTACATACAACTCTATTTCTCTTGAGATTTTACATACAACTATATTTCTCTTGAGATTTTACATACAACTCTATTTCTCTTGAGATTTTACATACAACTATTTCAAGGTTAGGAGGTCACACTAGTCGATCACCCAACCTACATCGGCTATCTCCTTCAAAATAAAATGTGCCACCTAGTATTCTGGAGGACCATCCCCCCTCTCTCCCTGTAGCACTGTTGTATCGCATTCATTTTATCGTTCAACCGCTTCACAGGCTAGAGAACAAGAGAAAATCAATTCATTTTCTCTTGCTAGGAAACTCATAGACCAAAATTGTTAGGGAAGAAAGGGGGATAAGTGGTACATTACTTATGAAGAATATTGTGGGTCCGCCTTTGACACTCCAGCCACATAGCACATTCTAACAAGTTATTTTAAAATACCTGGGTTAAGAGTATGATATCGTGGGTCGAATTTCCTTTGCTCTTTTTCCAATATTCCTATTTTGATCAAGCTGTTAAGGAGAGTACATAAGACTTGGCTGGGAAGACCCATCGTCTTGACCATCCATTCGTTCACCGAGTCTTCTTTATCACACATAAGAATTCGATTGAAGAGACACTCATCCAAGTAAGTACTTGTGCGATTCCGATCGATGACCTAAAACGCAGTGATCAATTCAATTTTAATTTAAATAAAAAATTTAAAATAGATCGTGATTCGTGGTAGTCTGACGCAGCCGCTATTAGTGTCGTACCACTGTGTTTTATGATTAAAGACTCACCTGCACAGGCTTAGCTTTTAAAAGCAAATCATTTAAAAAGTAAATTGTAATGCAAAGAATGTGCAGCTTGAACAATACCAATGTTTTATAAATCCCACTGACTTTAAATGGTATCCATGAAATACCAGACATACATACGAGGCTAAGCCTGTGGAGATGAGTCTGTGGTCTTCAAAAACAGCGGTATGCATCGCATGCGAGACTGACGTATTCTGTGCTTTGAAGGAAGACTAGTGTTTTTAAATTAGATTAATTTTAATTTTGATGACTTTTAAGAATGATCGGCTTAAAAACAGTCTCGACTATTCCACTTCCGTTAGCAAATATTATTTTTGATAAAGTGTTAATTTATTCTGATTTTTTTTTTCCCGTTCCATTCTGCCCTGCGAGGATTTTCTTTCCTTCCTCCGAACCTGTTTCATGTAAAAACCGACTTTCAAACAAAAACACCTATTTCTTTGCGTATTCAGTGTTCGTCAAACGAGGAAAATCAACACAAGGTTGAAAAGCTAAACTGAAGTAAAATTGAACAACATGTTAGACTTTTTAAATCAGATTTTCATGTCTGTAAAGCAAAATAATTCAAAAGACTAAAATCCCTCAAATAATTTTTCTTTTTATGGATTTATTTTTCACTAACGCTATTAGCGAAATATAAAAAAATACGTAATTACGAATCCTTAATTGACGTAAAAATGGCTGATTCAAAAAGGCTAACGTGCGCGCGTACTCGAGGCAAGAAAGACATTGCGTTGATTTGCGTTCTACTATGAATACTGGGTTTACCTAAAAAAGCATTTACTTAACCACTAGACTCACTTTTACGATGATTTCTCTTGACGTTGGAGAAAAAGTCCTAGTAATGAAAGACTCTTTCTCCGACTGCAATGCGATTTTCTCCAACACCATCAAGTCGAGAAGAACAGCAGCAACGGCTGTAATATGCAACACTTCATCGACCATTCGCCCCGGCACTTCACCTGTCTTCGGGTTCTGCCACAGAAGACAGAAACTTTGTGATAAGGTTAATTTTCGGTGGCGGAATTCGTCGGGGTTGAAACGCTCCGATTCGATAATCTGTCTTAAAGCCATATTTACATGGGGAGCGAAATCTGTCATGATGTGAAAATTCGAGGAGCAAAGACCCGCGCTGATCGAGAAACAAAACAACAATGTGATGCTGAAGCCTTAGAACGTACCAATCATGCCTTTAAGTACAACTTCTTTTGTTGTCCTCGGGGATATTATCCAGGAAATTGGGAGTCAAATCATTATCTACATGATTAAGTGCACAACTGTGTGTGTTTTTTGTTTCTTTTACGCCGCCTGGTGAATGCAGAACTCCCACTCGCATTAGTACAGATGTTGTTTCCATGGTGATAAATGCGTTAACGATACATTCTCTTTGGAAATACATCAGCGGGAGCAGGCTTTGCAAGGTTTTACACAAAATCTCCTGTGCTTTTTTCTATCTTATCTCAATCTTTTGTAATACCTTACGCTACGTGACCTACCAAAGCTGTCAGGTACCATTGTCAGCCCGCTGCGAGAACTTTTCCTCGGCGTTTGTTTTTTTAAAAATATTTTATAACTCGTGACGTTTTTCTAGTACAGCCAAAAACATTATCCTAAAAAGACGCATTATCCTCCTTAAATAAATCAGAATGATTGCCAAAAACAAATCCTATGTCGAAGAAATTTCCCTCGGTACAGAATACGAACGTCGACTCTCTTCGTGGTACCGGCTTTAGAAAAATTGCTCTTGATGACTGGGCGGTTTTTAAGTTTTTATCTAGAAATATTACAGCTCTCTTTTTCTCGAAGATGCATGATAGTCATAACAGCTCTTAAAACTAAAAACAAGTGGGTGGTTGGAAATTTATTTGTGGGTAGGGTACCTTTGGATACCATTGGGTAGACATACAGCAACTTTCTTATTTGCAGCAACTCTTCTAACTTGCTTACTAGTAGATAAACCAACATTCAAGTCAGGGAACCAGTTAAGGTGGTTTTGCAGTAGAAGTGCACTCGACTCTCAGTGGATCTGTGGCTCGGGTTTGATTCCAAAAAATTCCCCCCAGCTAACCTTGTTTAGTTGTTATTTGGTCTATCTATCATTGCCCACGTCCTTCCTTGTTTGGCCTTCATTTTGTTTAGTTAGCCTTGAGTGCGGTGGGCGTGAATGGTCTCTAGTTTGATTAAACAAATTTTAAACACGTCTAAAGGTATGGTGTGAACAGGTAATAAATTCAGCATTTTCTATTCAGTTTTCCTTCCTTCACAAAATCACCCTGCAGACTAACTGAAATTCAAACTTTATCGTTGTGTTAGCCATGCCCTAACTGAATTTTAGACATGTTGGCCTTACCATACTCAGGGTCCACCTCCCCCCCCCCTCCCCCCCTTAGAAATTATTTGCCAGCCTTTTAAAACGATAATGACTCCCACGAGAATCATCAACTGGTCATTTGGTTAATAAACCACCTTTCTGACTACAAACATCTGTCTGTTTATTGCAATAATTAACTGAGTGCCACGAAAATCACCCAGCTTTCTTTCCTCAAGTGTATTCTGAGTTTAAAGTAAGCTCTTGTGTCGTGAGCCTTAGTGCACATCCTTACGGTCACGAGTATACCATTAGCTGAGAAAACGTCAGGAAAAGGCTCGAGGTTAAGTGCTATATATTATTTAGTGATTAAGGCCATTCCAAAGCTCAGTGAATAAAGTATTAGTTTATGCTTATCAACAAAAAAGTAAACAAACAAACAAACACTCACTAAAGGTATTAATATGTTTTAATTAAAAGAATTAATTTTCACCTCTGAGGTAGAACGACAATATACATTTTTTGGTTTTTATTCTGCTAAATTTTAACAATAATCGTTATTTATGTTCAATAATAATACTGGCTACTTGGACTTCTCACTGTGCTAATGCGACTACCCAAACTCCCTCCATAAATAGAGGTCAAACCACTAGCTCTTGTAGGAATGGTAGTATTTGGCGAATGTATATTCATCTCTGATGCCTGCCACGCTACGTAAGGTGGATCATTCCTTTCAAACCTACGAAGTCGATGTAACAGTGATAATTCTGCTGCTCTTCCCAGTCCTGAAGAAGCTCTAGCGCTAACATTACTCTGTGTCGAATTGCTCGAAAATCGAAGAGTTGAATCAGGATTTTGAGTGGACGAGTTTCTGGTATGATGGGATGCGATACTCCCAGACCTCGAGATGAGCTCCCTCGAAGGGATGTACCTACCCCCAAGCCCTTGATGTCTTGATAAACTAGAGTCACTTGACGATAGTGAATTCTTTTGCAAGTTACTAAGAACTGGGTACAGATCACTTACATTGAGCATGTTACCCACAACACCTAGTGGGGCATCACTCTTACAAGTACGAACTAACGATGGAGACAATTTACTTATTTCGGATTTTCTGTACGGTTCATCAGGTGACGTGGAACTTACGACACCCAAGTTACCATGCCTCTCGACTAATGTCCTTGTGGGAGAAAAGTTAGCTTTAGAGAAATAGGGTCCTGTACTTGTCTGTGGACTCCTTGTGGTTCCACTTCTCTGTCTTTTCAAGAAATCGCTGTAACTATGCGATCCTTCAGCAGAACCTTCGTTGTTTTTGAAGTAAAAACTGTAGTTTTGTTTTGTTTTGATGTAGGATTTGTCTTGTTGATCAACTTTCACGTTATACTTTATGCTAGGAATATCATATTCCTCTCCAAAGGAATCATAAAATCGACTTTTTCGAAGACAACTCTGCGTGGAACTTTTTTTGAGTATTGACTTTACTTGTTTTTCTTTTGATCTGAGAGAGCCAGTATCTCCAGCTTTCAGGAATCGTTTTTGTGTTTGTGATTTTAAAGAACCGTTTAGACCAGCCCTCGCAAGTCCAGTTGAAGTGTGCGGGTACTGTGAAGATATCCGACTTAGTCCAGGAATACATCTAGGAATAGTCGTAAAAGCTTTGGCGCTTTCGTGTTCTTCGTTGTTCGGAATTATAACAACCTTGTCATCTTCAAGAAAAGACACTCTTTTGACAGACTTATGCTCCCTGAATTGTTCTACTCCTGAGCAATAATGACTATCCAAAACTGCTCGTGTACTGCTGGCCATTTTATGTCGGCGCGAAATAATCTTAAAGTATTCGCTCACCAGCTCATCATCTGTTGTTCTTGATTTTAAGGGAGATTAGAACTTATATGGCAAGTCGTACGTTTGTTTTTAGTTGGCATTCTTTGGTTGACAAAGTCACACGACTAGAATGTTAATGAGAAGGGCTGTCAGGCGTTTGATGGATAAATGCTAAATAATATCCAAACAATCAAATAATTATTTACGTATACCGACGACCTAAGCCAGCAATTGTTTGAGCTGTCTCGAAAATGAATCCCTAATGTTAAGGAATTAGACATGTCGTTGTTAATTAAAGCTAGTCAAAGAAGACATAAAATGGTTTATTTTTTTTAGATTATATTATTTATCTGGTTTCAATGTGGTGGTAGTATTTCATATATACTTCTCGCAAAAGTCGAATTAATGACGGAAAAAATTCAATATTATGAACAATTTTTCACGGTTCATCTCACAGATATGGCAATATTACAATCAAAAGTGTACTTTTGTAATTATTTTCTGAGTGATATATAGAAAACCTGTACCTAGTTGTCGTAGCGGACCGCGGAGACGGGAGGATAGGGGGGGGGGGGGGGGGGGGGGGTGAGGGGACTAGGGCCTATAGTCCCCTCACTTAACCTTTTCCTATAGAGTGCAAACAATATAACCGTGAAACTTTAGTAATGCTAAATAGCACAATTTCATGCAAATTCCATTGTTTTCTATTGTTTAATTAGCACTATTTTGTGCTATTTAGCACTTAGTGTTTCACGGATTAATTGTTTGCACTCTGCTAGTGTCTAATATTTTCCAATCCCCCCCCCTTTTCCCCATACTTGTCTATGTCCAATCTTAGCCCCATTTGTTTGGTGGTGCACAGTTTTATTAAAGGTCAGTGGTACGAATGAAAACGGCTGCAATATAAAAACTCAGTGGGGCTTTAACATCCCTCCCCCTGTTTTTCAGCCACCTACACATAAACTTTTATGCAAAAAGCTATTTAACCAACCTACCTTTCTCAATGTTGGTCCAGTGTCTTTATTCAGCGTTCAGCAAGAGTCAGCACTGCATTGGGAGGGCAGGAGAATATATCAAAGGGGAGGGAAGAGAAGAAAAGTTGCGCACGAACTTGAATTTTACTACCTGGGCTTCCTTTGGAATTCCCAGAACACCGGCATAGCGATCTGTGCTCTATTAAAAAATTTAGAGGATTTTCACTAGTTCCCTTTTAAAGAATAGAATAGACCCTTATTTGTAGTGTGACAATGTTTTCCCAATTCAGCGTAACGAACCTCGTAACGAACCGGTATTTATTTTCCTTTGTTTTTACTCTTCGAAAAATTCATGAGTATCCCAAAGGATACGAAAGGAATAACGATGATATCCCGACGAGTTTCAAAACAATAGCTCTTCATTCCCCAGAGGTTTGTCACGCTGAATTGGGAAAACATTGTTGTCACACCACGAATAAGGTCTATTGAATGGAATATACGGGGGTGGAATGGAATGGAATATAATGGGGCAAAGTATGATATATTGGATTGCGATAAAATGAAGTGGAATGGAATAAAATAGAATGAGAAAAAATGGAATGGGGTTAAATGGAATGAAGTATATTAGAATGGGAAAGCAATGAAATGGAATGGATTAGAATAGAATAAGAAAATGGAATGAAATGAAATGGAAGGGAATAAAAAGAAATGATATTAAATGGAATAAAACAAACTTACATTAAATTGAACAGAATGAAGTAAAAAGTAATTAATGTAAGAGTCACGTGACCATGTACTCTTAATAGTAAATTATAGCTCGAAGTTACACCAAAACCCACACTATTACTAGATAAATTATTTTTCATTGTTTATCAATCAAAATTATTATTGTTGTAAGAAAAACTTTAATACTTGTACACTTGTGCATGGTTCAAATAGTTTATCGTGGACGGGAGAGGAATGGGCTCCATTCAAAGGGATTCAAAGGGTCGATTCGCGGTAAAATTCGGTTCAGTCGGCTAATGGCGTCGCTGTGGTCGTACTTTTCTGGAACGGAATCCGAAGAAACGCAACCAACAACAACAACCATGGCAAGCCTGATACTTAACGATGGTACCGTCTATAGAGGAAAGGTTTTTGGAGCCCATAAGAGTGTTTCTGGTGAAGTCGGTGAGTAAATTTAATGAATTTTTTGGTTGAATGAATCGGCTTCGAGAATCTTTACCCCACAGGACACACGTGTGGACCAGTTTACTTAAAAAAATCCTTGACTTAAGACTATCAATTTAGCCGTTATTGAGGCTTTATTACTCTGATTAAAGAAATTCTAACAAGTTTTAAAGCAATATTTGTCAAAAGAGGAAAACTATAAGGAACTATTGGTCCGGTATGCTCTCCAGAAAGAAGGATTTCATAGCTTTTGCAAGTTTGGGGTATCCGCGTTAACTAAACTTAGCAATTATTTTCCCGCTAAAAAATGAAGCAAACCTCAAAATGGAAGAACTACGATTTAAAGGCTTATAATAAGGTATAGGCAGTGTATGGGGTCTTTTAAAAGAATTTTTAATCAGAAAAAACGAAATACGTGACAACTCACGGATCTTCGCTCCGGCGATAGATCTTCCACGTGTGTGTATCTATCCCGGCGTGCATTGTGTAAGTTAAAAATGTCATGGGGGAGGGGAGGGGTGGGGTGTTTTTAATCTTAAAAAATCAAAACATGCTTTTATGGAAATTTTAATGCATAGATATTATTTTTACAAGTTATTTAATCATTAAATGACAAAAAAAATGACACGAAATAAGAATTAAAAAAGTAATTGATAACAATAATAATTCATAAGAAAGCATATATATCTGGAAGGGAAACTTGAAACAAAGGTTATGAATATATAGATGATGGCTAGTGAACACTAGCGTGGACTGCGTCGGTGTTTCTAATGAAACAAGTTATCATAGAATTATAAGTTAAACACCGTAGTGAAAATGGAAACTGACATTTCGAACGTGTTCAACTTATAATTCTGACGAGTTATGAATATGTATATTTTTTAATATATCTGCAAAATGTGTACTTAAGCACTTCATTTCTTTTAGTGTTTCAGACTGGGATGGTTGGTTACCCAGAGTCTCTGACTGACCCATCGTACCAATCACAGTTGTTAGTCCTAACCTACCCACTGATAGGTAACTATGGTATCCCAGGCTGCCAGAAGGATGAACATGACCTTGATAAAGAGTTTGAATCTGATAAGATCTGGGCAGCTGGGTTAATAGTGGGTGATTATGTAGAGGAATACAGTCATTGGAATGCTGAAAAGTCTCTCTCTGATTGGTTGAAAGAGAAAGGAATTCCAGGAATCACTGGTATGTAGTTGTTGGAGTGTTAAAAATTTCCTGCTTAGACTACCTTTATATCATTCCACATCAAAATTGCCCAGGTGACATGATAGTGATCTCTTCCTCATTAAAAGGGTTTTGCTTTGAATACTTTCTTTTTACACTTTAAATTGCTTACATTGTTTAAAAATTTGGAGTTAAAGTTATAATTACACAAAGATGTAGCAAGTATTTGGTAGAGAAGAATATGTACAAATTACAATGTACAATAATTCAAATATATATATCATTTATAAGAGCAGGCTAATTATTTTGGCAAGTTTTGCTGATGTGGGCCTACTTTCATTCACACTCACTATCATTACATTTATTTATGCACTCAACTCACATGTTGGTTTTTACAGAGGGAGGAAAACCAGAGGACCTGGAGAAAACCCTTGTAGCATAGGAAAGGACAACACAACAAACAAACACAATTCACATGTGGCGACCACAGGGCTCAAACCGGCGACACAAACCGTTGGACTCACAGCGGTGAAACACCATATGTTAGCAGCACACACTACTTATACCACCCTAATATAATTTTGAATATGAGTTAAAGTATTATGTACTAGTTTTGGTGGTTAGATCAGTCGATTTATAATTCATTTTAATGTGTTAAACTCCTTTGCAGGGATTGACACAAGAGCGTTGACAAAGAAAATAAGAGAGGAAGGAATGATGTTAGGAAAGATAGTACTTGATGGGGTTAAAGCAGACTCTATCGCCTTTGAAGATCCAAATTTACGAAACCTCGTAGATGAGGTCTCATGTAAGGTAAAGGAAACCTATATGAACTTTTTTTAAAACAAGATTCAGGGCTCAAAATGTATATTTTTAGCCTGCTGTAATAAAGGAGCATGGTTAAAGAAGGTCATTCCAGTAAAATTTGCATGCCATTTTATTATTCATTTGCCAAAACATCCTTATTTTCACCTGCCAAACCTGAAATTTGGCCTGTCATTTGGCTATCAGCAGGCCACTTATTCAAGCCCTGAAGATTACAGCTGAAATTGTTAGTAACAAAAAGGATGGAAACAAAAGTTATGAACTGTTTTTACATGACCACATTAAAGACTAAATGAGTGAGCAGCTCTCTTGCTTTATCCTTTTCCTTAAGAATGAGAAGTGAAAAGGTGGTAGTGCGGATTCCTTAGTGCACTTATTTCTTACCTCTGACATTTCAGGTTCAGTTCAGATTTGAGGGTTTTTCCCCTGTTTTCCTCCCCACATAAGACCTAATGAGATAGATTCAAATTTTTAGCAAGTAACATGTAGTCGAGACCCAGAATAATTGATAAAATCTAAAGGATTCCAAAATCAATTTTTCATAGACACCCAAAACCTACAACCCAACTGGCCAGCCAAGAATCATAGCACTTGACTGTGGAATAAAAACCAACCAAATCCGCTGCCTTGTCTCAAGGGGTGTATGTGTCAAGGTTGTACCATGGAACTATGATTTCAATCCAGAGGTCAAAAGTGGAGGTATGACTAGTATTTTACTACTTCCATGTTATGGACATTGGACAATCACATTTAGGCTTTCTGTACTTTTTTACATACTGTTTTGCTTTTTGCCCACCATATTGATTTCTCAATTGTGTAATATTCCTTGAAATTTTTCACATTTGGTCCTTGAATGAATTTAGAATTCCTGCAGACCACAAACTCATTGGTCAAAAGTATGTCCTTTGTCATTTGTTACAGAATTTGATGGCATTTTCCTCAGCAATGGTCCAGGAGATCCAAGCTTTTCTTTCACTGCTATTGAGAATATAAGGAAGCATGTCACAGATAAAAATGCTAAGCCACTCTTTGGTATTTGCCTTGGACATCAGTTGTTGTCCTTAGCTATTGGATGTAACAGTTTTAAAATGAAGTGAGTTGCATGAAATTATTTTAGTTAGTAGTATTAATGATAATTTAAATTACAATATTAAAAGCTAACCTTTTTTATATAGATATGGCAATCGTGGTCACAATATTCCTTGTATTCACCATGACACAAACAGATGCTTCATCACCACTCAAAATCATGGCTTTGCTGTCAACGTTGACTCCCTTCCTGACAACTGGTCTCCTTTATTCACTAATGCTAACGACCAAACAAACGAAGGAATAATCCATAACACTCTGCCGTTCTTCAGTGTTCAATTTCATCCTGAACACAAGGGAGGACCAAGAGATCTGGAATGTTTGTTTGATATTTTTATTGATGCAGTGAAGAGCTTTAAGTCCAAAAAAGACCGTGATATGACTGTAAAACAGAGGATAAAGAAGCAGTTTGACTTTGAACCACCAGTGTTCTGCTCTTCATTAAAAGAAAGACCCAAAAAAGTTTTAATATTGGGATCTGGTGGTCTGTCAATTGGACAGGCTGGGGAGTTTGACTATTCAGGATCACAGGTAGATATATAAACAATAAATGTTAATTCAATGTCAATTCTTAGTGCATATTTCCAATTCTGGAGGTTGCTTAGTTTAAGGGAAGTAAAAAAAATATTATTTTTGAATATCACTTGTGTATGCTTACTGCATCCATTTGTTTCATAATAGCAAGGCCAATCTTTGGTTCCAGAAAATATCCATGGAGGAAATTGGAAATATTGCCAGGGGGTGGGGTCAGAGGAAAGACAAAATTTAAAATGTTTGTATGGAACTTCCATAGAAAACTTTGAAATTCCATCAGTGTTTGGAGACCGTTTATCAAATCTCCTCTATGGTGGGGAATGGAAGTTTTTTGAAACCACACAATCATTGAAGAGGAAATGGGCTTCTGTGCAAATATAATGATGCATTTTTCACTTTTCAGGCCATCAAGGCATTAAAAGAAGAGGGTGTCCAGACAGTTCTTGTTAACCCTAACATTGCTACTGTGCAGACATCCAAGGGATTAGCTGATAAAGTTTATTTCCTTCCCATCACATTAGACTATGTTACCCAGGTATGATGATATATTCATTATATAGAGGTATTCACGTGACGGCAGCCATGTTAGGTGGTAGAAAAATATGGTTGCATTACATGAGGAAAAATTCAATTGCCAAGAGTAAAGGGATTCATTGTTCTGCTAACTAGCCACAGGCAGCCCAAAATGTATTATGGTTGCTGGCACGTTGCCTCTATTCAGTAATACTTATATGATATGTAATAGGTCTCCATGAGAGTGGTGGTGTAGTCTAATGACTTAATTTCTAAACAGTCAACATTGAGTTCTGGCCCTTTAACTGGTGTATTTTATTTATTTGCACTCATGGAAACTCTTTTTCCTCCTATCTGTAGGTTATCCAAAGTGAGCGACCAGGAGGTATTCTCCTTGCATTTGGTGGTCAAACTGCTCTTAACTGTGGCATTGAGTTGAGGGATATGAATGTTCTAGAGGAATACAACGTCAAGGTGCTGGGCACCCCTGTCAGTTCTATTGTATGCACAGAAGACAGACAAATGTTTGCTGAAAAATTGAAAGAAATTAATGAAAAAGTTGCTCCAAGTCAGCCAGCATGTTCTGTTGAACAGGTATGCTATCAATTCAATCACAATTCTGTAGAATCGTTTTCTACTTCTTTAACCATGTTTCTTAATTCTTAGAGTGCATAGGATGTCATTGCAGCCATGTTGGTGGACTTGAACAAAACACTTTGTCTTGGTTTCGTTTGTGATGTTAACCAACATTAGTGTAATATCTAACTTTCTTACTGATTAAATAAAATATTGATGTAGATGGGGTGGGATGCGATGGGATGCATTTGTACCACCTGTATAGCATGCATGCAAGTTTTTGCTGTTAAAACATTTTTTTAATGACATGATAAATGCATGCACATCAATCGTCACTTCACACAACAACATGTTCTAACTATGCCATTCAATCTATTTTTACAAAAGGCATAGCTCTACAGTTCTAAATACTAGATTAAGTAAACAATAAAATACTATTGTATATTCCCAGGCTATTTCAGCTGCGGAGAGGATAGGTTATCCAGTCATGGTACGAGCAGCTTTTGCACTAGGAGGGTTAGGATCAGGGTTTGCCGACAACAAGGAACAGTTGATTGCTTTGGCATCAGTGGCTTTTGCTAACACCAAACAGATTATTGTTGACAAATCATTGAAAGGATGGAAAGAAATTGAGTATGAAGTCGTCAGAGATGCTTTTGACAACTGTATCACAGTAAGTAAATTAAACTCCAGATATGCCGAACTTCCCAGTTTGAAGCTGCATATAGTGGAGTTGCATTACTATATAGTTTACCCTGGATAACTTGAGCCCCCTTTATTTTCAAACTCTTTAGCTGGTCCTCAGAATGTTCTAAGATATTGGGATTCCACTTTCATATGAAATCACCATAATAATATTCCACAAATCTTTATCCCTAATCCAAGTTTAAGCACAGTTAGTTCTCCACAGTGTTATATTCAACATCTGAATAGACTATATCTGTTTGATTTGAAGTTATATCCCTTGTCATGAGTTTTCCCCGTTAATGATTTTCCTCAATAAATATCAACATGTGAGTTGAGTGTTGTGTGGAGTGTGATTGTGGAGTGAACCTCATAGAAAACCCTCTCTTGGGAGTGATTGCAGGTTTGAAATAACAGTTCAATAGACGATTTCTGGAATAATCGCCATTTGTCTAGTCAAACACCTACAGTATTTGCCCAGTCCATTTGACCAATCACATTGACTGGTCACACATGTCGATCATGTCTTGTCTGATATGGCCAATCATTGCCCAGCCATTTAGCAGCCCTTATTTTTAGTTCTAGATTGGTGTAAATATTGTGTAAGCTAGTTTATTATATAGAATATAAATGAAATACCAGGTTTTCTCTAGTGTCAAAAACTTGATATCTTTCACCAGTGGAAGATACCATATCTTTCGCACGTGAAGATATCGTTGTTGATATAGTAACATAATTTTTAATGATAAAGAATTTTTGAGCTTTTTTTTTTTATTCGAGTTTCATCCATATCTATATAATAAACAGAACATCACATGGCAGCTTGGAGATACAAATTTTATCTTCTCGTGTTAAATTTAGGATATCAATTGAACACTCAAAGATAAAATTTGTATCTCCAAGTGCCCATGTAATATCCTCTATTTATCCTCCATGTATTTTAAATTCCGTCCAGTCATTACATTTTTTATTGATTACAGGTTTGTAACATGGAGAATGTGGATCCTCTAGGAATCCATACAGGAGAGTCTATAGTGGTTGCACCCAGTCAAACCCTGAGTAATGACGAATATAACATGCTCCGTAGCACAGCAATAAAGGTTATCAGGCACTTGGGTGTGGTCGGTGAATGTAATATCCAGTATGCACTAGACCCTGACTCCAAAGAAGTAAGTGATGATTACCCTAAGAAAGAAAAATTCACATATTAATGATACTGTAGGTAGCTCAATCACCTCTCACCTGTAGCTGGGGTCTCTTGTTTGATTTCTGTACTCAATATCACATGGGAGTAGAGTTTGTTGGTTCTCCCCCTTGATTCAAGGGGTTTTCTACAGGATCTCCATTTTCCCCCTCCACAAAACTCAACAATCCAAGCTCCAATTAACCTTTTGGGAGTTGAAGGGATGTGTTGTATCGTGAAGCTGTTTTTTTGGGGGGGAGGGAGGGGGGGTCATTAATCCATTGACATTTTATGCATCAGAAGGGCAAAAGAAATTTGTAAATTGACACAACAATTAGGTTTCCTTTCACGTTTCACTACCAGAGAGTGAAAAAGACAGCACATAAGTATTAAAGAGTCCTCTAAAACAACCCCATGATGCAATGTCTTCTGCAACTCCAGAAAAGCTTCATGTAATATGACCTGTAAATTAACCATGCCCTGACTTGGATCAGTTCATAGGCTGTTTCAGTGTAAGATTAAATAGAAGCTAGGTTTGGTTTGGTTTTGGAAATAAATATTAATGACTGACAATAGCTTTGTAATTTCTTCTTAGTATTACATCATAGAGGTTAATGCCCGATTGTCAAGAAGTTCTGCATTAGCATCTAAAGCAACAGGGTACCCACTAGCTTATGTAGCAGCAAAGTTAGCATTGGGCAAACCTCTTCCAGAGCTACGCAACTCTGTCACAAACAAAACAACCGCTTGTTTTGAACCTAGTCTGGACTATGTGGTAGTGAAAATCCCTCGATGGGACTTAAAGAAGTTTAACAAAGTCAGCACAAAGGTATGTCACAAAAAGAGTCAATTTTTTTATATAATATGTATAATTCCAGAAAATATCCATGTTCTCCACAAGAGGAATTTTCTAAAGTTGGAAATAAAAATGGACTTTATATTCATACTCTCCATACTAGATTTCTCTGAGGAGGAGGGGTGAGGAAGGTCTACAAGAGGTTGGGACAAACAGGGAAGGGGAGGATTCCATTTGTGCACCCAAGAAATCCCAACTATGAACTATGCAAACACAGATCAGTGAGAAATATACAACTCTGTGGAACTTTTATTTTTTAGGGGTCGGGGGTTGGGCAGAAACATGCTCTTCATAAGATTAAAACTGGATTGTCATTGATGAATGATATTTTTGTTTGTCTTACACAGATTGGAAGTTGCATGAAGAGCGTTGGAGAAGTAATGGCGATTGGTAGAAAATTTGAAGAAGCTCTCCAAAAAGCAATCAGAATGGTTGATGAGGGCAATCTGGGATTTGACTCTCATAAGCATACTCCTTCAGACGTGGTAAGTTGGAATAGTTCATGAGCTCTGAGTACTCAGGTTTTGAACACTATATGTTATTGACAACACTCAGGGCTTAAGATAACGACCAGACATTGGACAAAGTCCAGCCAGAACTGGGGCGTGTAGGCTCAAATCTTTCCCTTGCCGGTCTTTTTACCTAGTAACATTTAGCCAAAAATGAGACATGACAAAGTTAAAACGTTTTGCCTGCAATAATTATGATTGTGAAATAATTGGCTGTCGTTTTAAGAGCTGAACATCAATCACCACAATGAATAAATATTATACTGTAACAATGGCACAGTTAAAAAATATCATTGCAAGAGTACATGTTTATAAAGGTGCCTCTAACTGCAAGTATAGTATGGTCTATGTATGGGCTAAAGAGAATAGTTAATGGACAATGTTCGGCCAAAATACTAAGTTATTTGTCCAGCCAAATGCTTCTTTGGACCAATCCCGTTGAAGTGTCTAACATTGACCAACATTGTCCACATGGAACCACCTGATGTGGCCAGTCATTATGCCCGTCCACTGAATAACCATCTTACTTTTATTTTAACATTTCCATTAATGTTGCCATTCCACTCTTCCTGCCCCATACCTTGGTTACTATAAAATATGTAAAACAGCTTTTTGGATAAAAGAATAATAATTTTCTTAAAATATTTCAGGAATTAAATCAGCCATCAGATAACCGCATCCATGTCCTAGCAGCAGCATTGAAGGAGGGTTACACTATAGATAGGCTGTATGAGTTGACTAAGATCGACAAATGGTTTCTAAACCGCATGAAGTGTATTACTGATTATAATGCACTGTTAAAGTCTTACAGGACTGAAACAGCTAAGGTAAAATAATTAAATGTTTCATTGTTATTTATACATGGGTGGATCCTAGATGAGGGTTAAGGAGGCTACACCTACAGTCCAGCCCCTGTGAGCAGAGCAACCATATGATACATGATTCAGTTTGCATCTTAGTTTGGTTTTGTTTTAAAGGATTTGACACAAGGATACATACAGTATTATGTACAAAAGTTTAAAAGGTTGAACTCTTATAGCCCCCACCTTTTTCCCAGTCTTAGCTCCCACTTTTTCTCATACTAGTCTCATATATGTTTCAACCTTAGTCCCCCTTTTTTATGTTTATCTGTGTTCCTTGAACTTTAACTCAATTCAGCACCTATCTATACCTTGTCTTCTGTTCAATCTTGACACATCTTCTCATTTGATTTGATCATGATTTGTTAAGCAATTTCTATAACCTTTATTCCAACATATCCTGACATTTAAAAATCATGTCTATACTTTGCAGGGTGTATCATCTCACACACAATTGTCACAAATAGATAAGGTAGTATTTCATAATCACTTGTTCATACTTTACACGACTTACTACAGTAGTAGTGCAGTACATGCTTGTTTGATGCCATGGAAAATAAATTATTTTAGATGGTAAACATTTTTGTTGCACTGGCACAGGATGATTTTGCTGGGATTTGTTGTTTAGTTAGTTGTCTTTGTGTGTTTGCTGTTAATGTTTTGGAGGGCCATAATGGAAACTACTGGGTCACCAGTAATGTATGTCACCCTCGTTAAATAAAATCAATTTATTTTTTATTTATTTATGTTGTCATTGTTGCAGCTGCTATGATTAGTAGTCCCCTTCACAGTTCCTTGTGCCATCTTGAAAGGTAACTGTGCCTTTGCATCGAAGCGAGACAATCTGTGAGCTTGAAAAGATAGAGACATGTGAATAATTGTTCAAGGAGTTAAAAAAGGTCTCTATCATTGCAAGCTTACCGTTGGTCTCGCTTCGATGCAAAGGCGTGGTTACCTTTCAAGATGGCACAGGGAACTGTGAAGGGTATATTATGATGCTGTCAAATAAATTATTGATGCATTTGCCATTTTGTTGTTGCTGTCGTTGTCTTTGTTTGCTTGTTGCTCGAGTTGTCATTATGGTGATTATTATAATGTTTTCATTTAACTGATACCTTTTTTACACCAGTATAACAGTGTCTTTTTATCTAGGCACCTGAGATCACTTATGAACATCTGTTACGAGCAAAGCAGCTTGGCTTCTCAGACAAGCAAATAGCCAAGTGCATTCACAGGTAAAGTACTACCCAAGATGCATCTACCCTCCTCCTCTAGTTCTGCCACTTAAAGAACAACATAAATCAAAGATTTGGCCTTCGCCCTAATGGCCTATTGACTCATAGAAAGGTCTGCAGGTTTAATTGTTAAATAGTCAAATAGATACCCCAAAAAAGTTATTGTATATAAGATTTACTTTCCTCTATTAGTTGACTATTTCACAGTCTAAGTAAAATCACAGTCATTTCTTGATATAATGTATGCTCCAACTCTCTCTACAGCACTGAATTGGCTGTCAGAAAACTCCGGCTTGAAATGCAAATCACTCCATTCGTCAAACAAATAGATACAGTAGCAGCTGAGTATCCAGCATGTACTAATTATTTATACCTGACTTACAATGCCATGGAGGATGACCTTACCTTTACTGGAAATGCCATCATGGTACTTGGTTCTGGGGTGTATAGGATTGGTAGTAGTGTTGAGTTTGACTGCTGTGCTGTGGGATGTATAAGGGAACTAAGAAAGGTAAGATAACAATACTATTTTCTTAGACCTTATTTGTTGTGGTGCAGTGTTTACCCATTACAGGCTGGCCACATGTCATTATCTTGGGGATAATATTCTTTGTTTGAGTTGTATCCATATTCATTTGTCTTCTCATGCACAAGCCTTAGGTCTTTAAAAATGTATACAAATGCTGTACATTCAGATATAGTCGTTTCCTTGATGACCAGATCCTCCTTGACTGAGGTAAACAGTACTTTTTTCAATATGGGGAAAGCAATAGATATTTTTCTTTCCCTCGTTATTTTATTTACTTCTTATATTTTCTTCATGTAACTTTTCTGTGATAGCTTTAGTGGTGCATCTTGGTTTCGCTTGGGTACAAACATCTTTTGTTTATCATGCCTTACATGGGTTGTACCCAAGCTAGACCAGAATGCATCCTGATATCTTGATATTCTATTTGTAGCTTGGTAAACAGACAATCATGATCAACTACAACCCGGAAACTGTGAGCACAGACTATGACGAGTGTGACAGGCTGTACTTTGATGAAATCTCTTTTGAGGTATGGGAATAAAAACAAAATTACAGTCAAACAAGCTCAAGCGTTGACCCCTAGATTCCATTAATGAAATCATTGGTCAATTATTCCTTTTTTTACGGGGGAACGGGAATAATGCAATATTCCAATATTCAAAAGAAAATTCAGTTTATTATTTGACTCGTGAGCTTGTTTGACTGTAAAATGACTGTTATCAGTACCTGCACTCACACCTCACCTGAGGTCTTGCGTTTGATTCCTGGACTCTGCAGGAATTTTCTGTTTTTCCCTTCTCCACATATTACCCAACATGCTAAATTACAATTCCTAATTCTGATCTCGAAATTTATTTTTGTTAGTGTGTTGCTTAATTTATGTTCACTTTTTAAATTTTCAGAGTGTGATGGATATCTATACAAAGGAGAACCCAGAAGGAATTATTCTTAGTATGGGTGGACAGCTACCCAATAACATAGCCATGCACCTACATAGACAACAGGTTTGTATGGATGGGTGTGGAGGGGAATTATTCTTAGTATGGGTGGACAGCTACCCAATAACATAGCCATGCACCTACATAGACAACAGGTTTGTATGAATGAGTGTGGAGGGGAATTATTCTTAGTATGGGTGGACAGCTACCCAATAACATAGCTATGCACCTACATAGACAACAGGTTTGTATGGATGGGTGTTGAGGGGAATTATTCTTAGTATGGATGGATAGCTACCCAATAATATAGCCATGCACCTACATAGACAACAGGTTTGTATGGATGGGTGTGGAGGGGAATTATTCTTAGTATGGGTGGACAGCTACCCAATAACATAGCCATGCACCTACAAAGACAATAGGTGGGTGTGTATGGATGGGTGTGGAAGGAATTATTCTTAGTATGGGTGGACAGCTACCCAATAACATAGCCATGCACCTACATAGACAACAGGTGTGCATGGATGGGTATCATCCTTTAGTTTGGACATTTTTAATTTGTAAGGACTTTTTGAAAAAAAATTGATATTTTTAATTTTAGGCAAGAATTTTAGGGACATCACCAGAATCAATTGACAATGCAGAAAATAGATTCAAATTCTCCAGAATGTTGGACAACATCGGAATTCTACAACCTCGATGGAAAGAGCTTACTACCATTAAGGTATGAGAAGTCTTAATTTTCAGCAAATTGTATTGGAAAACCTAAGAAAATCTTGATGGCAAGAAGGAAAAAATCCAGCAAGACAAATGGCACCATAACAGCAATAGGTGTGCCTTCTCACTGAGACCTTTCTTTTCCTACAAGAAGATGTAGCAGATTTAGTCCTGACTATGGTTCTTTTTTTTCACTACAGAACGCAAAAGAATTCTGTCAGGCAGTTGGTTACCCCTGTCTTGTCCGACCATCTTATGTCCTTAGTGGTGCAGCCATGATTGTGGCATATAACGACAATGATCTTGACAACTACCTCACCAGTGATGTGTTCCTCTCAAGGGACCACCCTGTCGTCATCTCCAAATTTATTCAAGAAGCCAAGGTTAGTCTTCTGAAATGGTCAATTTATTTTTCATTTAAGTGCGAAATAGTGCAAAATCTATTGTTCCATCAGTACTATTTAGTACTATTTAGGGAATCAAGGTCTGTCAAATCCCAATTATTTTATCATCATTTTATATCATTTTTATCAATTATTATAGTTTTATTTTATTTTATTATTTAGTGCTAAATAACATCTTGGGAGATTACATGTAACATATTAATAAGGAAAAAAAACCAGAATATAGGAAAAGTACTGTGGAAAAGAAAGTATCTACAATCTCAAGCTTAATTCTGCCAGTAGTGGTCACCCCTGGTATTAAATTTTTGGATTGTAAAATGAATAAGCAGGTGTAAACAAAGGCTTTTATTTTTTTTAAATAAACTCAAGTCCATTAATTTCTTTCTTACATATTTTTTCTTATTTCCTTCTTCATATTCAAGGAAATTGATGTAGATGCCATTGCCTGTGATGGAGAAGTGGTTGCTATAGCAATATCTGAGCACGTAGAGAATGCAGGAGTGCATTCTGGGGATGCTACTATGGTGTTACCCCCACAAGACATGAATTCTGAGACCATCAGCAAGATAAGAAAGATCTGTTATGCTATTGGAGAAGCTTTGTCTGTGACCGGTCCCTTCAACATGCAGCTAATAGCCAAGGTATACTAAGATTGCTCTAGTTGTCTTTACACTTAGGTGCTAGAGATTCAGATAATTCTACCTGGGCACTTGTGGAAACATGTTGACAGTGGTCCAAGTTCAATAGTAAAGGGTGAAATGAAGTTATGGAAATCATTGAGGATCATGGGTGTAGATAGCTTTGAAGTCATCCAACCACTGGTAACGAGTATACTGGGCATGCTAGAGAATTGATTAAGCGTGAAAATGACAAGCGTTAAATTATAGGTCAATGGTGGATGGATGGATTTTGAGTCATCCAATCAGTTTGTTGACTGTGAAAAAAAAATTGTACTGTATCACTAGTCTCACAGCAGGCTAGCTGGAAAATGTCAAGGTTGTCGTACTATAAGTTCAGTAACATCCCTTTGATATTACTTTTTTCTTCTTCTGCAGGATAACCAACTGAAAGTGATTGAATGCAACCTCCGTGTTTCTCGCTCCTTCCCTTTCGTCTCCAAAACCCTGGATCACGACTTTGTTGCTATGGCGACTAGGGTCATCTGTGATGTGAAAGTAGAGTCTGTTCTGGATCTTGATGGTCAGGGACGAGTTGGAGTCAAGGTAAAAAATGATGCAGTTTACCTGAACCAGACAACTAGCTATAATTTTGAAACATCTGGGTTTTTGGTTTCCATTAATCAATATAATCATCCAACTGTCTGAGTAGCTATATTGTGACTGACATAATTCCAATTCTTGACTTCTTAGGTTTTTACTAGTACATGTATGGAATGTAATCACATTTGATGGAAATATCTTATTTGATGCACCAGCTATAATTTTCAGAATGCCCTTACATATCATCTTTGCACTCCCAGATAATAGTTGCTCACGCTTCCCCAGCGATACATACCTCTCTCCAGTTAAAAAATTTGTTGGGCTTGTAACTCCAAGATCTATTGCTTCCTATAACTACTGAACACGTGTGAAGAAAGAGACGCTGAAGTATGGAGTTAAACTGGAAGCCAAATACAAACTAGACAATAAAGTATATTAACTGAGCAAATAAGCGAAGGCTATGAATAAAATGTGAACGCGACACATGCTGAAAAGTTTGGTTAAAAATTGTCGAAAAATTAGAATGATGAAACGATTATTAAATGAAAACGATAAAAAAATAACCTGCAGACCAGCACATTCCTGTCTTTGTTTTACTGTACTATAAGAAAAACTGTATTTCACTCTCAAATTTAAGATAGCAAATACATGCTAATATCTCCGATAATTTTATTTTCCAGGTTCCTCAGTTCTCCTTTTCTCAGTTGGCCGGTGCAGACTGCAGGCTCGGGGTAGAGATGGCAAGTACTGGAGAGGTGGCGTGCTTTGGTGAGAATCGTTACGAGGCTTACCTCAAGGGGTTACTGAGCACTAAATTCAAGATGCCAAAGAAGACCATTCTCTTGTCTATTGGAAGTTTCAATGTATGTTTATAGATTTCCCCTACACGGTTCTTTTGGCAGTTTGGTGATGGTGGTAATGATAATGATGGTGATGATGAGGATAGTCATGATGATGGTGATGATGACGGAATATGACGATAAGAATAGTAATGGTGATGGGTGATAATAAATGGTGGTGGCAAGAATGATGATAATGATTGTTGGGATGGTGGTGGTGGTGATGATATGATGATGGTGGTGATGATGATTGTGGTGGTGATATGATGATAATATGATAATGATGATGATGGTGGTGATGATATGATAATGATGGTGGTGATAATATGATAATGATGATGATGGTGATGAGGACGATGATAGATATGATTATTATTAATATTACTTTGCCAGCTTCTAACATTTAAATATTATAAAGTCGTACTCCACGTTATTTCATTATTTCACACCTTGGCACACGTATACTTTTTTTCAAAACGTCAAGGATGTCTTCGTTTGTTATTATTATCATCATCGTCATGTTACGTATTATCTTTTAGTCGAAGAACGAGCTGCTTCCCAGTGTCAGTACGTTAAAGGAGCTTGGATTTACTCTCTATGCTAGTCTAGGTACTGCTGACTTCTATTCAGCTCATGGGGTCAAGGTAAGAATGTTTCTCTTTCCTATTCTATTTGTTCCTTTCTTTTCCCACTTATCCTATCTACCATTTTACTTTCCCTTTCTATTCCTTTCTTTTCCTATCTTATCTATTTTTTCCATTCATTTGCTGTTCCTTAACTTTTTCTTTCATTTTTTTTTTCTTACACCCAATTTTACTTCTGTGTGTACAAACTGTATTCGCTCAAACTGAAAAAAATCGACATCTTTTTCTAAACAGGTCATTCCAGTTGACTGGCCAGCAGAAGAGGGCAACACTGATGATAATGGAGAATGCAGCATCACAGAACATCTATCACAAAACAAGTTTGACCTGTTTATTAATCTTCCACTGAGAAGTCACGGAGGTATTAGGACCGCTACCTTGGTTACACATGGATACAAGACAAGAAGAATGGCTATCGACTTCTCTGTTCCCCTGATAACTAACATTAAATGCGCCAAGCTGTTCGTTGAGGTAACTATAAACAAGGTTTATTTCTTTGTTGAGAATATTTTTCAAAGAGTTTTCTTTCCTCCTATCAAACCAACCCTCACTAACTCAAACTAGTTAGAGCTTTGCTCCGGGGTCTAACATGGACTGTATAGCAGCTGCTAGAGGCACGTTACCCAGTTCAGCTTCACGACTGCCACATTTTCGTTAGTGATTTTCGTTGGTAAACCTAATTTTTTTTTGCTACGGCATTATCTCTCACCATTGAGTAGTTCAATCCTGGGGTCGTTGCACATATAATAATGATAATAATTTATTTAAACACGAGTCGTCCAAGAGTGTAGAGCTCGTTCAAAATATGAACGTGCAAATACGAAAAAAAGATATGCAAGTTTAGATTTTTAATGTGTTGTTCTTCCTTGCCACAAGTGGTGTCTCTGGTTTTCCTCTCTTTAACCTTAAATAGGGAATCCAACTTAAATATTTGTTCTCTGATTACTATTTTTTCTGATATTTTAGGCCCTGAAGAGAGTAGGTGGTGCACCTAAGCTCAAGACCCACATTGATTGCATGTCCTCGGCTCGTATCCTTCGCCTTCCAGGGTTGATTGACGTTCATGTTCATCTACGAGAACCAGGAGCTACTCATAAAGAAGACTTTATGTCCGGTACAGCTGCAGCCTTGGCTGGTGGTGTTACCATGGTGCTTGCTATGCCTAATACTAATCCTCCGCTGGTAGATGAAAGTGCTTTTAATCTGGCAAAAAAGGTTTGTCTTTTCAGGGGAAAAATCCTTGTTCTGTTCTCTAGTTTCTTAGATTAATAGGAAGGAGGGGGGGGACCATTCTTTAATCGTACGCACCCACATTTCTAGCTACACTATTGTTCCTAGCTCTTACAAACCAGAACATCGTTAGTCAGATTTTCTCTAGCGGCAGGACAGTGTACACTTTTTGCTTAACTAGTTATGCGTAAAAAACTTATTCCTGTCGAATTTGTTATTATTTGTAATTGAAAAAAAAGTTTTTTACTCTCTCCTTTATTATTTTATCACAGTTCAAATATGAGTTTTTTCAAAAACTTGTGCTTTGTTTGAAATATTTTTTCTTGTCATATTGTTCAGCTTGCTGCCAAAGGAGCGCTCTGTGATTATGGTATCTATCTTGGTGCTGGCCCGGATAACTATGACACTATCAAGAACTTTGGCCATCTTGCAGCAGGACTCAAGATGTACTTGAACGAGACCTTTACAACACTACGACTAGATGACCTGACTCTGTGGATCAAGGTTTGTATTGAAAGCTCTAGTAGTGCGAATAATGTCGTAGTAAAGGCTGGGATAAAGACATTTGCTTTTTCCAGTGTGCATTAAGATCATGCAGATGACCCGCATGAGATGGATAATTTTGGATCAAGGTAAGTAACCAAAACCTTGGGAGTTTGATCGATGTTTTAGTTCAAGGGTGCGATGAAGCCACATGAAAAGCTCACAAATGGGCGCACATGGATACAGCTAAATGGGAGACTTAAGATCGTTTAAATCTAGTAAAGTAAGGACAGTTAGAATAAAATTTATTTGTTTTATTCAACAGCATTTAGAGAACTGGCCTAAACACCTTCCAATCGTATGTCACGCTGAAGGTAGAACTACTGCTGCTATCTTGTTATTGGCTGAGCTGGCTGAGAGACCGGTACATATAGCACATGTAGCACGCAAAGAAGAGGTAATGATAGCAAATATTCTTGTCATTTGAGTTGATCTGTATGGCTCTGAAACGGTACGGAAACGACCGCTACCAACCATCACCACTTCCAAAACCACTGCCGTCAACACCCCCAGCACAGATGAGCAACTTAATAACTAAACACTACCATAACCACCTCCACCTCACACCATCACATAAAACTACAGCCATAAACACACTCAGCACCAACACTAACACCATCATCATCATCAATCATCGTTATCATAACAATTATCACGCCATGCATGCCATTGCTGCTGTTATACAGCCTGTAATTATAAGAAAGCTTTAACACACAGTTATAATCATCATCACCAGCATCATCATCACCATCATCATCATCATTGACTGTTTCTTTTAGATTCTTGTGATCAAAGCAGCAAAGGAACGAGGCATGGCCGTCACCTGTGAGGTGGCACCTCACCATCTGTTCTTGACCAAACATGACGTGGAGAGGATTGGACACAACTGGATCAAAGTCAAGCCACCCATCGTCACTAAAGAAGATCAGGACGCGCTATGGGAAAACTTGGAGTATATTGATTGTTTTGCTACGGACCATGGTATGTTACATGCTTCATCTTGCACTACGAGTTGAACTAATTCGTCTTGGTGTAATGTTTTTCTATTTTAGAACACGTGTACGTCATTCTCTAGAATATAATTTTTTTGTTTGACAATTGCGCATAACATACATTTTATCCTCTAACACTAATTAGTTCTTTTGAGAACCCTTTTGGTGACTATGTCATATGCCATACTGTGATGAGAAATAAGACAATACTTGTTATTTTGCTGCAAAATTGTTTCAACAGCTCCTCACACAGTCGAAGAAAAAAACTCTGACAACGCTCCCCCCGGATTTCCTGGCCTAGAGACCATGCTACCATTATTGCTCACGGCTGTGCACCAAGAACGCCTGACTATTGACGTAAGTACCAGCGTTCTTTCAAGTAGAGAAGACATCAGTTAAAAAAACACAAGGCAATATTTTGCACAGTCTAGCTTTTTCATTGGTCATGGATGGAATAAATAGTCAGTACTCTCTAGTAAGCTCGGAATTCATTGCTGCTTCGTTCTAGTTCTTGTTTGCAGAAAACATCTTTAAAACAGTCTTAGACGTTGCGTGTAACAGAGCAGAAGTAAAACCACTCACTTCTTTCACTCAGTTCTCCCAGTATCAAGAGGTCCAATCTTACCTCTAGCAATCAAAGTCCCTTCGTGTGTCTTGGCTTTCAGGGATGTGAAAAAGTTAGTTGATGTTCGCCTCTTACCAAGTAGACTAGAAAATTGAAGCAAATTTTGAGCTTCATAGAAATACAGTAAAAGACTTGGTTAAAGCGACGCACTTAAGCTTGAAGTTTGAGTTTCCTTTGCCTAGATGCATACCCTCAGGTAGCCCTGAGGTCTTTGTGGTAGAAGAGGGGAGAGAGCGCCGAATGAAACGCTTTTTTGTATCTTGAAACAAAATGGTTAAAAAGTTTTCTATTAATTTTGATGTCCAGGACATAGTAGAGAAACTCTACCACAACCCCCGCCGCATCTTCGGCCTACCCGAACAGAAAGACACGTACATTGAGGTGGAGATCGGTAACGAATGGACGATCCCTAAAGCCATGACGTATTCCAAGTCTCAATGGACTCCCTTCGCTGGAATGAAAGTCTTTGGGATGGTTCGTCGTGTTGTTCTGAGGGGAGAGATTGCTTGTATCGATGGCAAGGTAAGATCTTAGGAAGGGAGACTCTTGCTTTTGAAATGGGGTTTTTGCATGATCACTTCTAGCGGCGGCTTTGTTATAGATGGCAGAACAATATATATATCCTGCGATCCGTCATGTGTTAGGCTGCGAAAGGCAGGCTATGTTGGTTGCTCTCTCTTTCTGTTGTCGTTCGCGAGTGAACAATGAAGGCATCATCATTATCTAGTAGAGATAAGCATCTCGTTTGCGCCGCACGTCAGTTAACAGGCAAAGCAATTTCCAGATTTAGTGAAAAGAAATGGACAAGTAAAGAAAGATTTCTAAAAGTAGAGCGGAATGTAGGGAAATGGTAGAGTATTTTTTCTTCTTCCTTTTTCGGATTTTTTTCGCATAACAAAGCAATCAATAAAATCCAACCCGCGCCACTACGAGAGAGATACAGAGAATACTAAACTAGGTTTTTCCCATTGAAAAAGGTGCTCGCTAAACCAGGATTTGGTGAGGATGTACGAATCATAAGTCCCCTACCATCGGGTGTTGTGTACGGACCATATTTACCACCGGCCATCACGAAGGTACCTCTACCTAGCTGTGCCAAGTATCTAGCAGCAAAGCAATTGTTTTCTTAAAAATAAAACGCGCTCGCCCTCGAGAGATACGGAGAATAATAAAAGAGATTTTTCCCCTTTTAAGGTGCTAGCTCAACCAGGATTTGGCGAGGATGTACGAATCGTCAGTCCCTTACCATCGGGTGTCGTGTACGGACCTCATTTACCTCCGGCCATCGCGAAGGCACCTACCAGTCCAAGGAAAAAGGAAGCCCGTCATTGGCAGTTGCCTCCACCGGTACACCGTGCTGTCGGCCCGGAGCCGATATCTGCTGCTCTCGGTATGTTACCTAATATCATTAAAGTGCATATGAAGCATACCGGGTATGTTACCTAATATCATTAAAGTGCATATGAAGCATACCGGGTATGTTACCTAATATCATTAAAGTGCATATGAAGCATACCGGGTATGTTACCTAATATCATTAAAGTGCATATGAAGCATACCGGGTATGTTACCTAATATCATTAAAGTGCATATGAAGCATACCGGGTTTCGATCACTTCTTAAAGTATAACATCTGCAATGTAAAATTCCAAAATTTCAGATGATTTCAATAAAAACCTACGATTTTTAGCGTTTTGAATTTTCCAATCTGGGCTTTCAAAAATGGCATTTGAATCACGCGGCCAAAATATCACGTGATTTGGGCTTGTGACGTCACTTTGGTTGCAGTCTTCGCGTCCAGTATCAAAACAAAATGGCAGAGAACAAACCAACTCGAAGAGGAGGAAGATATTATGTCGCTGCGCCACTGCTGTACTTATGGCGGTGATTAGCTATGACAATTTTTTTCGTACTAGAACAATAAGAGGCTCTGAACCTCTCAATACCGCAATGACAGGACTGCAATGATGGAACAGAAATCACTCGATTTCCGAATTCCCTCAAGTCAGGCTTTATATCTTTTATGTTTATTTCTTTAGAGGGTTCCCCACACGCAGTGGAAGTGATGTCACATGGTACCGCGACCCCAAAGACTCCAACTCTGACCCAAGGACCCGCTTTTGTCATTCCACACCACCCCTCTCAGGCACTTCGTGTCCCTGCTCACGTGATCACTGGTAATATCATCAGCGCCAGTCAGTTCTCTAAAGAACAGGTAAGACACTAGATCGCTTTTCCTGTGTTTCCTGGAACTTATCAGTTAGGATAGCAAACATATCACGGAGTTTGGTCTAGCTTCTGTACAAATATTTTTTGTTGGCCATGCCTTATACGGTATTGTTTGTACCCTAGCTAGATCAAAATGCTTCCTGTTTATCGAACAAAGAAAAGGCATGTGTTTTTGTGACCCAAATAACTCCAGGCACGACACGTGGTCCTGTGGTCCTCCTATTTCCTTTAGTAACTGTTACCTTAGCTGACTATTAGTCAATTTAATATGTCAAGGGGAGGAGCAAGGGAAGTGAAGTACGACCCGCCTGTATCTTTCATAGCTTTATAACTACAACAATGATTATTCATTTATTTATTTATTTATGGCTCTTGATGTTTCTCTCTATTTTTTATCACAGCTTCACACCATTTTTAATGTTGCTCATGAAATGCGCAAAATGGTTCACCGAGAAGGTGGAAATAATCTTCTAAAGGTAACGTTACCACCTTTATTAGTGTCTGTCCAATTAACAATGTAATATAGACCCCTTGATTTGATTTCCTAGAAGAATTGTTCCGGGGGATAAAACAATAGGTCGTCTTTTCTTATGCAAAAAAATCCATTGTTTTGTCCCCAGAACAATTTTTCTCGGGACTCGGTGCAAGAGGTCTATAAACGAGAAGAAAAATGTGGTGAGACCCTTTCTGCATATAATTATGGGATAGAATAAAAGGGCGCTAGAAATATTCCGCCTTGTTGCTAACTTTAGTTATCCTAATTGACAAGATTTTTAACAGCGATCTTATGCTCTTTATAACGGGGGTTTACTGAAGCTAAAATGAATAGCTCCCAAATTTGGTTGCTCCATGGGTTCGTCAGTAAGATTGATGTTCGGTTTGTGTTTGTTTGAAGGGTCGTATAATGGCGTCCATGTTCTACGAGGTCAGCACCCGTACTTCCTCATCGTTTTCTGCTGCTATGCAGAGGCTGGGTGGCACTGTCATCAACATTGGCGCGTCTGACTCGTCCACAAAGAAAGGAGAAACTCTCTCGGGTAATTTTTTTAAGCGTCTTTGAAAAACCAAGTAGTGACATCCTTGATTTTTGTTCCTTCCTTCCTCCCTCCTCTGTTGTTTTTCTTACATCCGTCTATCAAATTTCCAACAGTCTGAGTTAGTATTTTTTATTGGCGAAAGCCAAAAACCCAGACGTCTTTGATTGTGTTGGCAATGTATATGATCGTGGAATTGAGTATATTGGACGTTACTAATCGATATTATGTCTGTAGACACCGTTCAAGTCATGTCCTCGTACTGTGACGTGGTAGTAATCAGACACCCAGTGCCTGGAGCGCTTCAGGTGAGTGTCAAATGCGCCATGAAATCTTAACATTAGCAAAAGAAAAAGTGTGCATAAATATAAGCTTCACCTTTATAAATTTGCCTCACCTTTAAAAAAAGAGTTTAAAAAAGCCCTTAAAAGAGAAACTATGAATTATGATAAAAAGGAAGACCAACCAGCATCGTCAAGTTTTATTTTGAAGGCGTATATTTTTAATTTTTTTTAACAGGGAGCAGCTAAGAATTGTCACAAACCAGTGTTTAATGCTGGCGATGGAGTGGGAGAACACCCGACCCAGGCTCTCCTCGATGTCTTCACCATAAGAGAGGAGATTGGTACTGTCAATGGTTTGACGGTAAGGACTTTTAGCCAGATTATCGTAAAAACAAATTCTCAAAAACATAAGACAGGTAACACTTCATTGATGTGAAGTTTATATCTCTTTAATGTAAAGACAGGGATCCCAACGGAGAATATAAGGGGTAGACTGACTTAAGGAGGTTACAGTTAATACTAATAATTAATACTAATTATAATTGTATTACTAATAATAGTATTAATACAGGGTAATACTAAGATGACACCATCACAAAAGAGGGCCTCTCGTTGACATTGAGATTTGAAACTGTTTCAGTTTCTAAACTAAAAACAACTGGGGATTTAAACTTCACCTTTCTTTTAAATCGGTGAAACCTCATTCTGTCAGTGCAGTGTTTTGATAATGGAACATCGTGAAAGGATTAACGCAGTATTGCTCAAGGTTCTGTAGTTGAATCAAAGTGTCCCAGGTTTGGGAATATAACCATTTGTGCGTGACTCTGACAAATTCACAGTACGATAGTGTCATGACCGAGCGTTTTACAATCGTTTCACAATCACACAAAATGTCGACTATAATTTACATTTATGGTATCGTTGATTCCTGTAGGTAACTATGATTGGAGATTTGAAGAATGGTCGTACAGTTCACTCCCTGGCAAGGCTACTGTGTCTTTACCGCGTGACTCTACGCTACGTTTCGCCTCCATGTCTACAAATGCCAGACTCTGTTAAGGAATATGTGCGACAAAGGGGTATTGTACAGGTATATGTTCGTCCTGATAACGTGGTAAAATATAATCGATGACATTTATCGTTTTTCATGAGGAAGACGTGGTTGCCTTGTTTTCAGTTAATTGGACAGACTTTGCAGCTGTTATAATAATAACAATGGGGCTCTTATATAGCCCATTTCACATTTTTCAATGCGCTTTACATTTATGATCAGTGGAGTACTTTGCGGGCTGCACATTAAGGCACTATGAACAACCCTGCAGCTGCTACGTCTAACATTGCATGACCGCGAATAAGCGGGAGGGGGAGTCCATCTATATAAAATAAGAAATTGGTACGCTGAAATTTTGCATTGGCTGAGGACAGTACTCCATTACCAGAATTGTTGCGAACGTCTTCACAAAATAAACTAGTTGCGCGCAACCGTTGCACATTGTGTTCAGCCATTTAGGCCGGTCTTAGTTGCAAGCTTTGAGAATTCTGGCTGGCCAGTGTATTGTGTTGATAGGCAAAACCAGTTCTCGATTTACCTTTTTTACGTTTAAACCACCTGCAGCTTTACAAATAGAACTCGGTGATTTACGTCACCATTTGTTTTCAATGCAGGAAGAATACACGTCTTTACAGGAAATCATACACGACACTGATGTGTTGTATGTGACGAGGATCCAACGAGAACGGTTCGAAACGCAGGAAGAGTATGACAAGGTATCAGAAGGAATCATGTTTCAGATGATGTTGATGATTATTTGTGTTAATTAATTGATTTTGTGGAAACTCTAATGTAGGGAGATTTTAGGGACAGCAGTAGAATGAAGCAACGGAAAAAATAAAACGTAAAAAAATAGACAAATGAATTTGATCGAGCTCTGATGGAAGGTTAGACCAGTTTTTTGTATAATCTCTTGTACAGTAATCTAGTGTTGTAGTGTTTTGAATGCTCTGACTACTTGCCAGGTGTGTCACTATGATTACGCACTCGGAACGGGTCATTGCTAGAGTAAAGCCGCTTTGCTTTCACTTCTGCTTGTTACTGATTAAATAGTACAAATGAAAAAAGCTTTGCGGAACAACTACTTCAAGTTACCGCTACCAGCGAAGGTAGCTGTCCCAAGCGGGTTTTTTTAATGCTTTGATCCGGTCTTGTTTTTAGGTCTTTGGAAGTTACGTCGTGACACCACAGACTTTAAACGAAGCCAAAGAAAAGATGGTTGTCATGCACCCCTTACCACGCGTCAATGAGATAAGGTAACTATAGCAACATGTTGTTATGTAGACTTCTTTTAGATTTCATTTACCAGTCTCCGCCGAATTCCAAGGTTAAAGGAAAAACTGGGTCGAGTTGGCATTGCAGTGCATTGTGGAACATAGTAGATAGAGGGGAATGGTTAGGAAACCTATTGTTATCAGGTCTTTGTTCACTTTTGATGTTGAACCGGTCTTGATCGTTCACAAAGTTTGATATTTGCTCATCCAAAATTGCGAAATAAGTAAACATAAACTTCGTCTATGGGATTATTGTAAGGATTATTCAAATATCTCTTATAAATCTTATAAACTAGCAGCCAAAAGAAAGATTTTGGTCTGTTCACTCAGCCATTTAGTCTATTAACTATGCTCGAAATGGCTAATACGATATGACTACCCTCATTGTCGCAAATGTTTTCTTTTTTCTTCAAATATTAAAAGTACATTCCTATAAATAACCCACTTTGGTGTAGTAAATGAAAATTTCGTATGACCATGAAAACTCACGAACGTGCTGTGCCAAGATCGTGTGCGAGCATTCTGATTGGTTGAGCAGTACGCTCTGTGATTCGTTCAAAGAATGCTGTCAATTCCTTATCGTGACGGTGTCGTGTGCTTTCCCGTTTTAGTCGTATGTAATCTACCCTTTTGACCTCATAAAAAAATTTTCATGCATCTGAAATCTAATCTTGTAACATTTCCAGCGTTGAAGTGGATTCTGACCCTCGAGCTGCCTACTTTCGTCAAGCCGAGTTTGGTATGTACGTAAGAATGGCTCTTTTGGCGCTCGTGCTTGGAAAGTAAATCATCGTGAATCCATCGAGGGAAAAAATGACTTGGAGGTCGTTGGGAGAAAATCACGAAATCATCAGGGAAAATCGGAAAATCATCTAAAGAAAATTGGAAAATCATTGGAAAAAACTTGGGAGATTATCGTAAAATCATCGGAAAGCCATAAGGAAAATCTATTATATTAATTGTTTCATCATATTTTTCATTACTGTTCCTGTTTTGTTCTATACCTGTTTTCTGTTATTTATTTCGTTCAATTATGTAGCCTGGGTAAGCGGTGGCAGTGGGACTAGAGCCTCCTCCGCCGCTCCACTCAACAGCTCCCCCTAACCCCTTAACCTTGGCCGCTACGCAGACTATTCAATTTAAAGATGTTTCTACCATTATTTTTTGTTGCATTCCAAGACTGGGGTGTAATGGGGTTCCAAGGGTTAACAGAAGAAGAAGAAAAAAAAACAATTATGAAAGAATATATGAGGGATGTGTGGAGAGAAATAGGCCCAGTTAGGCAGGAAAGGGTCTTAATAGGAGGATTGTGTTTAAACGAGAGGAAAATCAAACTCGTTCCCAAAGCCCTTGGAGATGGAGGAAAGCTTGCTAAAAAATAGGCGCCCTGAGATTTGCAAAATCTTCGACGGCAACGTCAAATGGAAGTGCAAATAATTTTAATTGGAAATTTCATTCAAAACATAAGTAAAGTCAATAAAAGCGCGAAACCCCAACGTGAAATATTTCGGTTGAAGTCGCCCTCATGAATTCAGTTATATTGAAAGTCCCTAAAGGCAAGCGTCACTAACAGTTGTGTATCTAATAAACTACTATTGATTGGAATTGCTATAAAGTATTTAAGCAAATTAATAGTAAATATCCAATACCCCCACCTTCCCTCTCCAGTCCCGGAATAGATATCATTGCAGAAAATTACGAATACGATCACTTTAGTCCAATTAATTTTTGCTCTTCGTTTGCCAAAATTTGATTTCATTGCTGCTTTATTCTTCCCTTACTTCAACGATGTTTTATCAGGGACTTTGATTTTCCTGCCTTCACAAGATGAACGCTACCGAATAGACGAAAAGTCAATGCGCGGAAATCCCCATCACACTTTTATTTCCTTGAATTACCTCGTTCCCAAGAACTTTAATTTATCTATATTTCTATATCTTCATGTATTTTCTATAAGTGCTACACGGTCCACATATTCTCATTTATTTCCTTGAAATGATTCTCGTATTTATAACGGCCATTTTTAAAACTCTGTTATCTCACTCTACACTAGTCTTGCTTCATCATTTGAAGCTTTTTTTTTAGCCCTATAAAATCAACCATTTAGCACAAACGTGTTCGAAACTCGATATTTCAATACAATTCCTTTCACGTCTAAGTCTATCAGTGAAAAATAATTGAGATAATTACTAAGGAACAAAACGATATTTTAAGTAGCTGACGTGTTGGAAACGCGCCCATCTCTTTTTTTAATGGTTTTTTTAACACTGATGTAAAATTGCTGCAATTTAAAAACTGCATTTTCTTCATGCGGCTACAATGGCGCGGGGGGGAAAAGGCCGATATGCAATGCCCTCCATGGCTAAATTTGGCTTGAAAAACGAATATTTCGTTTTCTTTAAAGCGGTTTCAGTTTTATGTTACCAGAGCAAAAAAGAAAACTTGACCTTATCGTTTGCCTCGTTATTCATTAACAAATTTAACAGCAAGATATTGATAGTGAAAGTAACGCATTCTTCCTAAAATTGCAAGGGTTCTAATCAGTTTCAATCGGTTTTCCAATCTTTGAGCGGACACTCGACGAATGGTGCAGTTAGTTTTTGTGTTTAGGGAAATTTTTTTCTCTTAGAAAAAGCCAGCTTGGATTATTGGCTGTTTCTCTTTTTTCCACGCCAAGAACCGACCAAGCTTACTGAAGGCTCGATTAAGCGGAAAACTGTTTTTCCAAAACTCATTTGACTTCGAACATTCTAGAAAGACTAAATTAGTTTCGACTTACACGGACTGAACCTTTTCTCCTTCGTTTTCTACTATTAAATCTTAAAAATATGCCACCAAATTTATTACCTTAAAGGTGAAAAAAAAAACAGAAAAAGGTTCCCAAAATTTTGTGACGAAAATTTAGGGATGAAAATAGAAACGTATTGAAAAGAAATGGACGAATTACGTATTTGTTAACCTTTGATTTGGCTACTCGCATGAATCACTTTTTATTCTTTGGCTTAAACTTTAGTTCGAAAAAATGGAACTATTTTACAAAAAAAACGTTGTGGTTTTGCTATACTTTATGCCACACATATCAGAAAAGTCTTCAGCAAACGGCCTTGTTATGTTAATTATTAGCGGTATGTCGGCTAAAATTGTTTTTTGTTTTGAAATTCTAATGAGTTTTTGAAGCATAGATAGTTTGTTTTGCTTGTTTTGGCGTATATTGAATTGTTTGTACGAAATAAATAAAGCTTCGTGCGAACGAAAACTCGACTGCTTTCCAAGAAAATTAACATGAATTGTTATTTCTGTTCTTCAGCACCCTGAAGGAAAAACAATATCATGCGATTAAACCTTTTAATATCTTCCTCCAAACGGCCGCAGAAAAAAGAAAGTAATTTTTGCTCGAATTTAAACACACACACAACACATAAAAAGCAAACAAACCGGACAAATTAAGTAGGAATGATAATATTAGATGAAAAAAAAACTACTTCCCTTCGACCTTTGAGCAGATTGAGCAGGAATCAAAATGGCTTACTGTGATGACGTATACAGGCCAAATGATGACCATTAATAATAATCTCATCAGAAAACGAAACTATTTTTTCTTTTATTTCGAACCGTTTTTCCTGGTGGAAAATAAACATTTTAATGCCATATTGAATTCATTTCTATAAATTTTCGTTTATGAAAAGACAGTTCAAAGAAAAGAGTTTGCATTCTGTATCAAATTTCAAAGTGAAGACTGTATGGCATTTAGTAGATAAATATTTGCTAAATTAAAATGCTTGGATATCTCTTAGTTTATATGGAATTGAGATTAAGAATCTCTCAAGTTAAATTTACAGCCCTTAGTGGGCGATATATATCAAATAAAATTTCTTTATCTCGTAAAATAATGTTATACTCGAAGCCGGCCTTTCGGGCTTCACGGATGGTTAATAATTATCACAGAGCAAAAAAAAACGATTCGTAAACTACTCTACCAACGACAAAAAAGTCTTTTTTAAATGATAATCCCATCATTTTCTTTCTATAGCTGGAGGTTTCCCCTATTAATCCATGTTCTATACAGGGAAAATTTCTTCAATCTTTTATCGATCGAGCAAAAATACTATAAATGTGCTCGTCGCAACGGGAGACTTCAGCATGCATTAATACATATACAATGACTTGGTATTTTTAAGGGTCTTTAGAACTATTAATTATTAGGTGTTTTTGCTTTCCCATGAGCGAATGAAACTGAAAAACTATTGAATATTTTAAAAGATATTTTTTACTTCGAGTTTTGGTTTTACCTCGAAAAGAGAGCGACGAAGTCCGCCACACGGTCATGCCAAATTCCGTCGCAATCAGACGGAAAACTGTTTTTGATTTGCAGTCACACATTATTCATTTTAATATCGTATCCATAAATAGTATCCCCAAAAAAAAAATTTGTTTTCAAATAATGTCGAATATATTTGCTCGAGCAACTATTATTCCTATTTTAAAGGTTAAAACCTATATTTTACTAAATATACTCATGAAAAAATTAAACTGTAAGTACGTATATATTGGATAGTTGTGGTTAGCGCTCTACTGAAGAACATTCTTCGTGACGAAGCGTTCTACCAAAAAATAACACGGTGTTGTGACTTTATTTCAAGCTAAAAAATATATTATTCGCTTCGTTGTCCAAAAAAAGGGTTACTGGTTTTTCGTTTTTCGTTTTTTACTTTCAATTTGCTAGGAAAAAAACAGCTTTTTTAGAGAAAAAAAATCCAACCGAATCACAAGTCTCTCGCAAAAGGATTGCGGTCGATTTGCATAATAAAGGAAAAAGCACGTGATTGTATTGTTCTCGGGCGTTTGATTGACAGTCGCGGCGACACGCCAGGATGTCAGCAGTGCTGAATTCATTATTGTAGTCAAATCAACTCCGCATTGGCAACGCTGCGAAACTGGTAAGCCTTTAAAACTTGTTTTTTGTGGTCGTAATCCTTTGGAAACTTTCAGTTTGTCAGAAAAACATATTCCTCGTTTATTTTTGATACATTTTTAGTTATTCTCTGTCATTTTTTCGATGTTTCTAGAGATTTTGTACGATCTCCTCCACTGTGTAGTCGTTTCTGCACAAACCCCCAAGTTTATTATGCATCAGAGTTTGATTCTCGGCCGTTCTAAGAAATTCCCTTCTGCTCTATTTAAAAATACATCAAATTCGCTACGAATTTCACTTAGATATTCCTATCGCTTCCAAGTTTAAACTCTGTGGACTCTAAACAGAGAATGGTAGGATTTTTTCGAATTTAAAAGAAGAAGGAATAAAGGAAAGAGGCAAAACTGAGTCACTGGTATAAAAGAGAGGTCAAGTATCAAATTATTGGTTCTGAAGATATGTGATACACTTTTCGTAAAAACATAAAAACTACTTTCTTACCGAAAAAGAACCCCCAAGAATTATCCTGATCATAATTGTTAATTTACATTTCTCTTTTTTGCGAATTTGTTGTCAAACAAAAAGTAACAAGGCAATAGTTGGTATTCGCAGCTATTGAATATGCAAGGAAGACGGAATTTTTCATGCGTAGAGTTGACACTTATGACAAAAGCCTGAAGACTACCGCGGACTTACTGCAGAAATTATATAAAAACCTTCACATCCTAAGAAAATCTTTAAAATAAACCATCCGCTAGCAGAAATTTCCTTTTTTAACACAGAACGGCTATTGAAATTATTGTTTTTCCATGGGGAATAATACTGGTATAATAGACATTTTTTCGATAGCTTTTTTTGTATTTTTTGGTGCTATCCTCAGTTGTTACGGATATAAGAATAATAGGCATCTCGGTTTGAATGGCATGCAAGCAGGCATCTCATCGGATTTTTTAATCTCCAGGCGTAAAAAGATTTATTTTTTCCTAAGAAATAACAAGCCGGATAGTTTTTAAAAAACCAAGTAAATAAATATTTTTGACTAGCTTTGGGAATCGGTCGGGGCATGTTTGAAGTCCGCTCGTACGATTGCAAGATGTGTCTCTGTTTGTTTCCCGTAGAGGTCGGCAGTTTGGATATCATTTGAGTACGACTTAATTCTTCAAACTTCTCAGTCTTGAACTTCAAAAAAATGCTTTAAACTAAACTGGAAGAAGGCTAAACTACAAGATAAATCAGTGAATTGAGACCTATTAGGATGTTCAATTTTGTATCAAAAAAGAATCCTGTTATCACTCAAGGTTTTGCTTCAGTAAGTTTCAATATCATCAGCTAAACCTTGAAAATACATGAAAAAAGGTCAAGGCAAAAATAGAATACTCGAAAAAAAAACATGCCAAACATCTATCTTTTCATTCCTTCTAGAGTTTTCGGTATTTTTCAGGAAGGGGTTTATTCTGTTTTCTTAAAAGATATAAATTATTCAGCAAAGATTGTCTCAAGGAATGTCAGAGAAATTCAAGATTGCAAGAAAATGTTGAAAGAGCGTGTTGAAAGAGACAAGTACGGAAAAATCCATCGACAGCTCGGTGCTTCCCAAATCAGGGATTTTTTTCGGAAAGTTGCGTAATTAACTTTTTATAACCAGTACGACTAAAACGAAAATACGATAGTGCTAACTTGTTTTGTTTCTTTTCCGGAGTCTATAAATTATGGATTTCGCTGGATTGAAAACCGCGCGAGCTGAAGACGCAAAAAGAACCCGTCGCAATCTTTCTCTTTTCTTCTCTTCCCTCAAACTCACTCGACTTTGTTTGCAAAAGTATTTGTACTTATATTTTTTTACATTGTTATTTATATTAGCCACGCTTCGTAGAGAAAGTAGAGTTAGTCTTCCTTGAAAAATAACTTTCCAATCATTAGTTTTGCTTGTCAAAATAATTCCAGGCTTCGACGATTCAAATGTCCGTGTGCCAAATATTTGATTGAAACTAAAAATATATCAGTTTGGTTTTTTATTGATTGTCTGGTTTACGTTCAGTCTTTGTTAGATCTCTTTTCATAAAAACTTTCGAGGTTTGACCTAGAATGTCTCTACTTAACGCCTTTATACTGGTTTTTGGATGAGCAAAAATAATATTCAGCCAAATACTGGACCGACGAACCACAATTACCAGTATATACAAATTCTACTCGTGTATTTTATCATCATTCTTGGAATTAATTTTCTTGGAATAAGAAATGTTTTGTGACCAAAAGAAAATCCGCCCCTATCGACCTCCGACTCGCAGTAGAATCAATAAATAAAGAATAGAATCAAAGGATAAAGAAAGCTGAAGTATCTACGCAAAATTTCAATTATTCCTCAGGTTATTCACGAGCATTTTTTTAATCAACTTTATTTGGTTTTCGTACTGAGTTCACGTTATGTAGACCAAACGGAATGTAAACCCAAGAATCACTTCGTTGTTATTCTATCTTGGATTAACATTTGGTAAAAAAATGTCAATAATTCAAGTAACGATAAAGTGGTTTTCCGGTTTTCCCTTGTGAAGTGTTGGATCTAACGTTTTGACTTGGTGCGGTAAAAGTTATAAAAGAGTCATAAAAAGTGCGGATTCCCTGCCGTTACTAAAGTCAGATCTCGATTACGCCCGTTTCTCTTTCTTATTTCCACTTCTTTTTTTCCCGACATCCGCCCCCTCGTTTTTTAATATTTTTTTCTCCTTTAATTTGATTTCACTCCCGGGTTTTAATGCTCACACACATTAAAGTACCCAGCGGGGTTTCCAGGCTTTTTTCTTCTTCTTCTGGAAATAATCAAGATAAGAGAATGACGGAGAAAGCTATTTTACCGGCCAACTAATTATTTGTGTTCAACAGTACATTTAAAGCAAATCTCATTAAGTTCCTAACATAAATCGCTATTCTTTGATGGATTTTGCCATACCGCAATTAATTGCAACATGCAACTTCAGCGAAGTTAGTGCAGATCTCGCTGAAAGTCTCGCGAACTTTTTGATTCAACCTTTAAAGTGTTGCAAAAATTTTAGTTGTTAGATAATTTCATACGGTAATGTCGATAATTGCGGGTTTGTTTACTTTTCTTTTTCCAATTTTTTCTCTCGTCTAAATTTAGTAAAAAAAAACTCGGGGGGAATGTTCCCAGCGCAAGACACTTTTAGTTTTATTGAAATGCAAGTGTCTATCTTAAGCGACTCAATTCCGGAGCCCTGAAAAATATTGAAAAATGAAAATATAAACTTCGAAATACTTAAACCACAGTCCTGTAAAATAAAAGTCGAAACTTCACAGCAATTCAATGCTTCGATTCGTTTTATTTTTAGTTCGTGATGGACGAACATTTCCCGACAAGAGATCGAATGTTTCATAATTACCCGATGATGGACGACTGCCCACCGGACAAGAAACGAAGAGTCGAGTTGGGCGCTTCGGGTAATCCAACCATGATGGGTAAATACCAAAAGCTAAGAACTTTATTCTTTTATTGCTTTTGAAAAACTATTGGAGTGATTTTTTAAGGACTGTATAAAATCAAAGACTCGCGCTCATAGCTTAGTTCACTGAAATATTGAATCAAGCTAATTATGAATCATTTCCGTTTACATCGAGGGAAGTAGGGAGGTAGGTGGCCCTGGTGCTAGGGCCAAACTCTATTGTTGTTAAGTGTTGGCGCCTCAGTTGGAAAACAAAACGAAACGGATTTGTCGCCGCCAGCTAGCACCAGGGTTACTCTTTGATGCGGTAAAATGTTACATTAAATTGAGTACAAATCCACCCCACGATGCATTACGCATTGCGCGCGACGTAAATACTCGTATTTTTCATTTGTTATACTGATTGATACTTTTGTTTTTGCAGACTCTATAGTCAATGCCACCTCGACATGGCCTCTCAACTCCTTACAGTCATCAGCGGTGTTACCCACTTACGAAGAAAGTCTGGCTACCAAACATAACAGCTTCCCAAGCCAAATGAAATACTTTGATACGGAAGGCTACTTGCCTCGTCAAAGAAGCCCTAAACTAGACAGGAATTTTAACCTGGTGGAACGAAATGTTCCAAAAGAAGAGCTCTCGGTAACAAATAATTACGACGCTAGTTCAGTCAGACGCTTACAAACCTTTGATAACGTTAAAAAAGAAGATTTTTCAAGCCGTTTGAACGTTCTTAATAAAAGTCAGGGTTCCAAAGAAAAGCAAGAAAGCGCCTCTGAAAAGGAAGTTAGCACAAATTTGAAGGATAAAGAAGAAGCAAGAGATAAAATAGTCATACCTGTTATTAAAGAAGAAAAGGTTGAACCTGTAAAAGATAATGATAAGGGCGACAGTGTAGCTGAAGGAAAGGATCAAAAATACGAAACTGTGAAAAAGACAGAAGTTTCATCGTTTAGCACGGTGGTGAAAAATAAAAGTCCTTATAGTAAGGAAGAACAAAATAAGATGGATACAAAGGTTGAGGTGAAGACAGAAGGCAAAAAGGATGTGAATGATTTCTCGTTCCTTGACTGGAAGGATGGTATTGCCACACTACCAGGTAAAGGAAACTAATGTGTCTTTCGTTCGTTCGTTCTTTCGTTCATTTGTGGCATTCGTCATTCATTCCGGCATCCATGTATTCGCTCATGCATTCATTCCATTCATTTATTTCAATCCCCTTTGTGAAAAAATAGAGCAGTTTTAGGTGACTGTAAAAAAGTTGTGCCGTGTACGTGCCTTGCCGCGACCGTGATGCTTTCTAGAACTTTGATTGGGGGATTTTTTCGGGCAATGTGATTGGTCTGCAGGGCCGTGACATTGGCGTGACCGTGTCCGCGTCTTGTTCATGCCGCGATTCGGGTATTTGATTGGATGAAGAGTAAACTCTCGTCCAATGTGATGGGCTGGCGTGTGCCTTGCCGTGTCACGCCCGTGTGCGTGCCGTGAGCTTTCACAGTCGTACAAAAACTGCTCTATCAGTTCCATAGTCAGCTAAAGAAACAGGCTTCTTAACGGTGTTATCAATCTGATGTCCACAGGTAGTAACTTAAAGTTTAAGTTGAATGAATTCGGTTCGCTCGAGATGGTTAGCACTGTGGAGACAGAAAAGGGAGAATACGAGTGGAGCACAGCATCAAGTAACTGTAAGTTTATAAAGAAATATTAATTATTAATAATAATAATGGGAGGTTCTTGTATAGCGCATTTATACAACGTCTCAACGCGCTTTATATTTATGACCAGTGGTGGACTTACGGGCTGCATATTAAGGCGCTGGTAGCAGCCGTGCAGCTCATAAGTGATTTGTTAGTACATTAGTGTTATGCCTCCAGACAGGGATAGGCTGTTGAACCGGAAGACAATCCCCTACTCTTACACAAATAATTCAGCAAGCACTTTTAAGTCCCCCATTTTACTGCAGGTTAGGAAGGGTTGGGAGACAGGGCCTACGGCTTGAAGTCCTTATCTGAGAAGACATTATTAATGAATAAATCAGGCCGGGTTCGTTACCAAATGTCTCGCCATGTTGGATGGCATTGGCTGTTGTCTTACAATATGGTTGGCTTTATGCAAACTTGCAAAACATATATTGCTTTACCACTCATGGATAACTCTATGAAGCAGATATTTTCATTAAACTGACAGTTAGTTGCACGGTCCATAAATTTTCCTCCCATATTTACTGTAAAACATATCTCTATTCAGTGGACAACATTTGTTAAGAGGAAGTACCAGGTAAGGTCCCGGAGCTGTCCGCTTTATACAAGTATGACTGTATTAAACTTTGATGTATCACTCCACAGCACCCGCTTCAGATCTGATGCAAGGTCCCCCGGATGCAGGTCACGTGTTGTGTTGCGAGGTGTGCGGGGTGTACGGTTTACCGCAAGACTTCTGTTCGTCTGGACGGTTTTGTAGTCTCTCCTGTGTTGGTGCGTACACGGGACGAAGAAATAAGGGCAGGGAGTTGGTAAAAAATGTCAATACAATCGAAGGAAAGGTTATCAAGAAGAAAAAGAAAGTCAAAGCAAAGAAAGGAATCAATGGAAGACCGTTGTCACCCGCTCTTGTGGTAAGTTTGCTGTATGGAGGTCTTGATTAAAGGGGAGCCACTTTCTCGCCAAATCCACAGGCATCTCGCATAAATTATTTAAATTTTGGTACCGAGAGCAAACTTTTGGGGGAACACGTGCCTCCCCGTGCCCCCCTTCTTAGGCTAGTGTTGCTGTGACTAAAAGTGAATCGTTTGAATCCATAGTCCGTCCTGGCACTAGCTGGTGTTGAGCCTCCTTAAATTTCACAAATCATCACGTGATTATGGAAGTGAATAAATGAAAAAATGAAATGAAAAAGAGAAAATACATGGTTTGCGATCATTTTATCGCAAAGAGAATGAAACAACAAAAGAAATGGCGGTCGTAGTCGGCTGATATAACAGCTTTTTGCGGTGGTTGCCATGGAAATCAACCACAACTGTTGTTATCTTTACTCTGACAGGAAGGAGAAGATTCAGGTTTAAGCGACAAAACGTCTGACATCGTAGCATCTTCTCCTAAAACAAAAGGCCATCGCGAAAAAGGCAAAGGAAAGAATAAAGGTCCTCTGATTGAACCAAGCGGTACATGCCTGACTGCTTCCATGGGTAAGTGGTGCAGATACTGCTGTTATCAGTATAATATTGACGCATTAGCGTAGCATCAAGTTTTGTCTAACGCTTTTTAATTGACCCAGAGCAGAAGCCATTTAGGGACCGTTAATTGTTTAATTTTTTGACTTACAATTCATAAAATCCCACCGCCAAACCCACATTCCGGCAAGAAATGAACCGTCCCTTATGGCATGAACCAAGACCAATCCATGAGCGTGTGGTTTTGCCTTCAAGCCATGTGTTTATTTCCGACGTGCGCATGCGCAACTCTTGATTTCTCTACACGAGTTATACTTGCAAGCCTTTTTATTTAGTTGGCCAAGAGTCGTGGTTTAATGGCCTACTTCGACGATACGGTGGCCATCTTGCCAGGGGGCAACTCAAATGAGGACGACCGACAAGAGTTTCGTGTACATGTTTGTCTTTCTTTTATGGGTAACTGTGCCGTCTTGATTCATCTTTTATTGTATTCCCTTGTGATGAGCTTTTAATATCAATCGACGTTATTACGGTGACAAAGCTTTATTTGCACCCTGGACGCCTCATAATGCTTTGCAATCCAAGATGGCCACCGTTTCGTCGAAGTAGTATAATATCCTAGTGTTGGGTGAAACTTTGATCGTTACTATTTTTCAGTTCCATATAACTTTAGCAAACCTTTCACATGGGTGGATTACATGTACATGTCAGGAACAAAGCCCGTCCCAGTTAGTGTATTTAAACAGGTAGGGATCAACTATTTGCTCACTCTTTTACATGCATGTTTTCCATTGATTCCCCTACGAGTCCTCTTCTGCTATCAAGTAAGATTGGCCTTAATTTATTCTATTCTTCTCGCTGACTATCATGTATTTATTATTTTATTTTTTGCTGTCCCTTTGTCTTAATTTAATCTATTTATTGTATACAAAATGACTCTCAAATAATCATTGTTAAGCGTAAGATTAATTAATTAAAAAATAAAAATAAAAAGATCGGCCTGATAATGGCATAGTTATGGTTCGGAATAATGTACTGGATGGTAAAAGCTTTCCATCCAATTACACATATTTAGTCTTTGTTCACCCAAAATATCAAAGTTGCAAATTGCGTTAATTAATTAATTACGTCTTTAATTTCTGTCAGGAAAATCCAGACATTAATGTATTTCCTATGCCTTGCGAGGAGTTCAAGAAAAACATGAAACTTGAAGCAGTGGACCCTAAACATCCTTCGTACATCTGTGTCTGTACTATTGTACGGGTCAAGGGAACAAGATTAAGGCTACACTTTGACGGATGGTCTGAATGCTACGATTTCTGGACCAATGCAGACTCTTCGTTTATATTCCCGGTCGGGTGGTGTGCGAAAAATGGACAGACGCTGCACCCACCACGAAGTGAGTAGATACACAGGAAATCTGTGGCAATACAAAACGGTGGCAATACGGACACCAGAATTTATCGACGCACAATTTCACGCGCAAAAAAATCTTGTTGCGTCTCTAATTGTAGAACAAATGTTGCTTGTACGTATTATCACTCCACACACCACGAAATTTCTTATTACTCATTACTCTTTGCAGTTAAGAACCACCTTTCCCCCATCTTTTTTAGATTTTTCGCGAGATAATTTTGACTGGCAGAAATACCTTAAGAAGCAAAGCGCGGTTGCTGCTCCTCAACACCTGTTTAAACCGGTAAGTTATAATACTTGGCACTTAATTGGCTTCCCTGAAACTCCTATAGAAAACGGATATTATGTTATAGAATGTAGTGGTAGTGCGTTTGAAGAGAACCTCACGGAAGAGCCTCGTATGACGAGTGGTGGTTGTGAAATATAAGTTTAAGTTTAGGAAATGTAAGATAAGTAATTGGTAGCTTTTCTTCTATGTTACTTTTCTTTCAAGCCCTGTTCTCCATTCGATCTACTTCCCTCTTTTCTTTCCCTCTTTCCTTTTCTCCTTTTCTATTCAAGGCCCTCTCTCCCCTTTTCCTTTTTCTTTTATCTTTTTCTCTTTTTTCCTCACATTCTCTCTCTGTCCCTCGCTCTCTCCTTGAACCGCATACTAAACAGCACTCATCTCCTCATATTGCGACTGTTAATTCCTTTCCAGGTCTCCAAGCGAACCCATCGTTTCGAAGTTGGCATGAAGCTTGAAGCTATAGATCGAAAGAACCCGGATCTAATCTGTGTTGCCACGGTAACCAACGTGATTGGCAACTACTTTCTTGTTCATTTTGACGAATGGGATGACACATATGACTATTGGTGTCACGATGATTGCCCTTATATTCATCCTATTGGCTGGTGCGAGGCGACGCCGGGAAGAAAGCTCAATCCACCAAATGGTAATAATAGTTGTAATGCGTTGTGCATGCGCTAACATTCGAATGCGATCTGTATATTAATTAAATAATGTATCATATCATAACATGTATAATTAGAGGAGATGTCGCATGATTATAAAATACTTAAGTAACGTCTTGTTACTACTCATCCAATGGAAATACTGCGTGCCACACGACACGACACGACATGACTTGCCATAAGACATACACCTATTTCAACAAAACGTTGTCATCGTCAAAGGCGATAGAAGATCATTCCAAGATCCAAGAATAACTGGTATGACATGTGTTTTTGCCTCTTATTTTCGTCAAGAACATGGATCTTAGTGTTGAGACATTGTTGATTCAATGTTCTTTGTATTCAACGAAACCATTTCCATGTCGGAATGACCTATCGCCTTTGGGGATGACAACGTTAAATAGTAAAATAGGTGTATACGAAATTTGCTTTAACGTTACTATCACGGTTACGGTAGGCTGTATCACTACTGATAAACCTTGCGCAAGTTCACGCCACGGACACACCACGGCAAGCTTACCAATCACCTAACCTGAAATCACTGTTTCTTTAGTCGTACCATAATTCGGCAGGAACAAATTAACGGCACTTTTCCATTACTCATATGTCATATGTTCGTTATTAATTAATGATAAATTATTATTAATGATTTATCTATTCGTTCAATAGATGATGAGGTGGATTCGTTCACATGGCAAGGCTACCTGAAAACGACAGGTGCTGTGGCAGCTCCCAAGGAATATTTTAAAAAGGTAGGTTTTTGTTTTTGGTTGTGCAAATTAATCAACCGTCTTCTGTGTCACAATGTTCCACATCCGTGTAATGTTACGTAGTGACGTTATACATTTGCGCAAGTTGATCGTCATTTGAGTCACGCAATCTGCACATCCATGTAACATAGTAACATAACACATGTTCATTATTGTAGCGCCGTGAATGGATTGCGCAAGTTTTCCGCCTTCTGTGTAACGCAATGTCCGTACATTCATGATGTAAAGTAGTAACGTAACATGTTATATAATTGTAGCGCCCTCTTCCAACCTTCAAACCAAACCAGAAACTAGAATGCGTCGATAAGCGAAATCCTTCTCTGATACGCGCGGCAACAGTCGCAGACGTTCAACAGTATCGTGTACGTGTTCATTTTGATGGCTGGGATGATATTTATGATGACTGGATTGACGCTGATTCTACTGACTTACACCCCGTGTCTTACTGTGACAAGACTGGACATCCATTGGAACCACCACTCAGTAAGTCCAGCTGTTCTGTTCTTCCATCTTCTCCTTCTCCTTCTCCTTCTCCTTCTCCTTCTCCTTCTCCTTCTTCTTTTATTGCACTTAGAGATATTCTTAAACCATATTTCTGTACCAATGCAATCCTCAGCTACAGCTGACAAGATCTCATCTGTAGCCTGCCCAACCCCAGGTTGCAAAGGCATCGGTCACGTTAAAGGAGCCAAATACTCGAGTCACCACAGCACATTCGGTTGTCCATACTCTCTACAAAACCTCAACAAAGAATCGTGTCTGGTCGATAGACTGTCAACCAACTCCATGACTGAAGAGTCAGATTGGTCGTATGCGAGCAAGAATAAATCAAGTGTTGGTATTGTGCGGAGAGGTACGTTGACAAATACCTTATGGAACTTTTTCACGCGGTAGCCTGTGGAACAGTAGATTATACGCCGCGTAGCCTCGTGTTTAAGCGTTTCAGGATGAGGTTACCCATGATTACACAGAGGATTACACAAGGGAAAAACCCTGGTGTTGTCATCAAGATCCATAATGACGAATTAAAATTAACAATGAACGTTAGCATATCCAAGTTACTTAAACTTGACAAAAACCAAACGTAAAAAAAACATGTTCAATTTGATGATTTTAGGAGAACTATCCACTGAAGGTGTTTGCCCCACTCCTGGATGTGATGGTAGCGGACATGTTGGAGGACACTGGAGAACACACCAAAGGTACGTTTCTATAGGAGCACCGTTGGTATGACAACTTATACGGCGTCTCCAAAATGATTAACATAACATGTTAAGAGCCACTAGAGCATGGACCGTTGGTATGACAACTTATACGGCGTCTCCAAAATGATTACAATAACATGTTAAGAGCCACTAGAGCATGGTGAATGAAATTGGTATAAGACCTAACGCGCAAGACATGAAGCCTTACACAAATGGAATACAGTGTGTGCAATCATATGACTCAAAATCCCTCGAGATATGAATGACAATGAAACAACCGCCATATTGGTTGACCTAACAAGAGAACCAAGGTGGTGGTTATGACGTAACATGCACATGCGCAATAGTTCCTAGGATTCTTCTTCTTTTTTAGCTTAACGTAGACTAATAATTTGTTTCCCTCGCCGGTAGTATTACAGGATGTCCGTTAAGCGAAGTGAACTTGAAAGCCGTTCCTGTGCCAATACAACCAGCCCCACCCAAGACAACATCCCAGGATATCAAGAAAAAAGTGCCCCCCCTGACCATAATTACCACAAATCCAAGCGCGAAAACACTTAATTACGTCACTTCAAGAAGGTTAGTACAGAAAACACTGATGATGTTGCATTTTTCTTGGGGCTTTTAACTTAATGACAAGACAACAATCGGTATATTAACGTAAGGTTCACCTTCATATCTCTATATTAATGCAGGCCACTTTCCAGACTACATATTCCAAACCCACTCACTCATAGGCCTTCTCTGTGTTCGATAAACAGGATGCATTGTGGTCGTTACAAAACAACACCATATAAGGCATGATGAACCAAAGATGTTTGTATACCGAAGCTAGACCATAATGCATCATGTTCGCTATCTCAGAAAATGTCTATTTCGGTCCTTTCTAGAAAAGAATATAACCGAGCGCAGGAAAAAAACGGCCAGAAATGGTATCGCCAGAAATGGCTATTTCAATGCAACATTATAGTTTCCCTCTGTAACTCAAATTCTTTATCTTTCACTCAAAACAATTTTTTTTTGTGATAGACGCCCAAGTCGTGAAATTAAGCGAGAAAAACCACAATTAAAACGTAAGTGAAGAAAATAAAAAGCGTACTTTTTTTCCTTTTTTCTGCAATATATTTGTAATGTAAGAGTCTTGATATATTTAAAGAGATTTCACCCATTAAAGAAGAAAAGAAGCCGGACAAACCTCCAACGAACGTCCTAGACCAACCAAAGAACAATACTATTCTTCCCAACGATTTCCAAGAGAACCACTCAGTACCAAAGCCAACCAACGAAAGGAAAAAGTCTCGAGAACGTCTGCGCATGAGTAAATGGACCGTTGATGACGTAGTCAAACACGTGACGTCACTCGGATGTGCAGAGCAAGCCAAATTATTTGCTGACCAAGTACGTATACTAAAATGAGTGCGTGTTTCAAGCACGTCACACTGGGAGAGCTGTAGTTCACGTGATAATCTACAGGTAGCCCAAGCTCGGCATTTGTATAAAAAAATTGCATATTATCGACCCAATAAAATCTTTTATACTTATGTCGAGCTTGGGCTACCTGTGGATAATCTTGCTTAGGAACACGAAGCGTTGCTAAATGTTTTGCATTTTTATTGAATACCTTGTTTGTGTTGTTTATTTTAGAAAATTGACGGCGAGTCGTTTCTACTTCTCACTCAAGACGATATTGTGAACATAATGAAAATCAAACTCGGACCAGCACTGAAGATTTTCAAGAGCATTCCAAAAGTATAACCAGTCATTCGAGAATAAACAAGTTCTCTGAGCTACGTCATTTTGGAAGTAGACCTCTTTGCCTTGGACGTAATGTTTTCCTCATTTCAGACCACGTGTCATTCCCTAGAGTACTATTTCTTTGTTAAACGGTTGCACATGAGAAGACACGTGAATGTGGATGTAACTCAAGCAAAGAATCTTATTCCCAAGAAAATGACACGTGGTCTGAAATTGGCAAACATTACGCCGAAGGTAGAGGTCTATTTCGCTTGGATGCGCGACAATAATAATATTCTAGAGATAATATCAAAAGATATACAAGAACATATTCAAAATACATCTATCTAGTACCGTGTCCTTTCCTCAGACCAATATTCAGTCAAAAATCTGCGCCACAAATATTTTTCGCAATTTTGTACAATATATATTACTGCATTCTAATTGGCCATTTGCCAAATCACGTGATAGTATAAATGATTTGCTAAGATATTTATAGATACTTGGATTTTTATGGTTTTGATACGATCAATTACATAATTAATAATCAATTAAATTCATGTTAATGAATAATTAATGAATAATTAATTAATTTTAGTTAATAATCACGTTTCTCCTTAATATGGAAATTTACTGCGCTCAAATTGCAATTTTGATAACAGTTCAAGTTCTTGCAGTGTTTATACGAGAATGTTCATTTAGTAAGATAATTATAGAGAAGATTACATCACAATCAAAAGAGATACAGTACATATATATTTATATTCACAATTTGACAATCATTTGATAAAAAAATTCCACAAGAGATACCCATGAATTTGAACATAGTTTTGGCTAGTGTTCCTTGCATGACGTCAGAACACGGGCTGCGAAGGACAATGCAGCATATACCAGTATTTAGCGATTACGTCATTTATAATCATGGTCGCTATTAAAAGAAAAATATTATAATTTAGATGAAAATAAATATTTTTTATTTGTAAAGTTGTATAACGTAGTAAAGAATTGAGGTTTTGATATTCAGATTTCATTATAAAGTTCATATTGAAGACGTCGACATTTTCTTTAAATGTAGGTACACCTAATAGTATAGTATAAGAACACTACATTATAGATACGTGATTATTAAAATTTTGTACAATTCAGTCTGCTTTGTTGGCGATTCGATATGGATGTCTGATTAATCACGTGATAATGGCAATCTCTAGCCTCTTTTTTACGCAAAGGCTTGGCTACTTTCTGGCCGACATGGAGAAGAAACAGATTGGGACAATCAAAGACTTTCTCTTACGTTTTGGAAATGATGTAAGGTAATTGTACCAGCTCTTGGGGTTCTTTCTTGATTTGAGCTAAAGAAGGAACAGTAATTCCTTTGGAAAATACCATTATCATGCACATTTTAGCTGCATAAACATATGTCTCTCACACGTGTTGAAAATCTAATCGGCAACCGGTCCTTGGCTTGAATAGGCCATTTGCATTATGGCGTCATTTTACTACCACTACCAAAATACTTCGTGAATTTTCTTTCTCATTCAAATTTGTAGTTCCTCATGGGAATAGTGAGACAATTGATGCCAATTAACAGAACAAAAGACAGTGTGCAATGGAGTCTAGTAGTGGTAGTAAATGACGCCATAATGCAAATGCCCTATTGAAAAGAGATACCCACTGGTTCTATGAAATAATTCAGTACGGGTTAACGGTTCTGTGCTAAAGGTTTATTTTGGATTAGTAAAAAAAACTGAAAAAGGGAGAGAGAGAGGTTCAAGTAAACAAGCTCAATTGAAATATGTTGACCAATTTGAATAACTATGGTACTGGACTAAGACCTTAACAAAGCTTTTGATTCAGCCGTCTTATTCTAGTCACGTCTTTCTCACCTTCATTCCGGGCATTCATCCCTCAGTACCACGGATATATCGCATTCCAGAACAGTGCACGTGTTACGTTCAACTGCGACATTACACTGCGTCCAATTCAGGGCGAATGTACGCAACTAGATTTATCTTGTAAACACTGATGCCAAATTATTATTATTATTTTTTTTTTAATGTAACGCTGTCCAGAATTGCTACGTGTGGCCTTGATTTCCACATTTGGCTATTTTCGTAACGTTTTTTTTCGCGACTTGATTTTCCGAGTGTAAAACCAGTTTTCTTGGCCGTATTCGGTAGGCGGTTGATTTTCAATGAGAAAATTCCCGCTGGAATAGATTTACTTGTCTTTGAACCTAGCGCTGTTGTGCTAACGCCTTCCATGACAATTCTAGCCTCACTTCTTTACTATGAATATCCTGGAAAAAGCTTCGCGGATAAATATACAAATAATCATTGACATCGAGTGAAAATTTTATTGAAAATCAACACTTACAAATGTTTTACGTTTATCTTTCAATATCTATAAAAACATAGCTATTACGTTCTTCTCACGCTCAGTGGTGTGTCAACACGACCATTAACAGGAAGGTGTACTGTACGTTTATGACGTCCATTGTTAAGCTTAACGCTGAGGAATAAGTATAATGGGAAGCCTGTGTACCGTCACAGAAATTTTGTAATCATCTTAGCACAGGAATCCCACTCTTTAATATTAGGGTTGCTTTGTTCTTGTGTACCAAAGGTATCTCATAGATAACTTCTTGTCTTGGTCTACCACAGGCATCCCATAGATATCAGAATGTCCATAATTATCTACCAGAACAGGCGGTGTGTACATTGGATCCTCAAATCCTTGTCCACAACGAAGCAACCTAACGCTCGGCAAAGGCACTTAGTTATTGCGACGAGCTAGTGTCCGGTTTCCTTGTAAATCTAATTTGATCTCGACTTGGTAAACACAGAAAGCCCAGTCCACTTGATAATATTGGTCGTGCCCGCCAAGTGCAGGGTTTACCGTCGATGCTTTGAATCCCTTGCATGTTCTTAATATTTGCAATCTTTGTAACGTCCAGTATTGCAGGTAAGTCAAATGTGTTTCAGTGCTTGGGAATACTATTGAATATCTTTAAGGCAGGACCAAGTTTAATCTTCATTATGTTGACGATGTCTGGTTGGGTGAGTAGAAGGAATGCTTCACCATCGATTTCCTGAAGAAAAAATGAAAAAAAAAATTAACATAAAATTCAAGTGAAATTCGTAGAAGGAAAGATTAACGTTTTTATACTTCACTTCCACTCGGAAGGTTTCATGCTCATTACATTACATTTAACTACACTACACCACACCACACAACAACCACCAAACTACAACACAAATCACACCACACTACACTACACCACACCACACAACAACCACCAAACCACAACACAAATCACACCACACTACACTACACCACACCACACAACAACCACCAAACCACAACACAAATCACACCACACTACACTACACCACACCACACAACAACCACCAAACCACAACACAAATCACACCACACTACACTACACCACACCACACAACAACCACCAAACCACAACACAAATCACACCACACTACACTACACCACACCACACAACAACCACCAAACTACAACACACATCACACCACACTACACTACACCACACCACACAACAACCACCAAACTACAACACACATCACACCACATAACAAACCACACCACATACCACAAAATCAGACCACACACCACACCACACCACATACCACAAAATCAGACCACACACCACACCACACCACATACCACAAAATCAGACCACACACCACACCACACCACATACCACAAAATCAGACCACACACCACACCACACCACATACCACAAAATCAGACCACACACCACACCACACTACATACCACAAAATCAGACCACACACCACACCACACCACATACCACAAAATCAGACCACACACCACACCACACCACATACCACAAAATCAGACCACACACCACACCACACCACATACCACAAAATCAGACCACACACCACACCACACCACATACCACAAAATCAGACCACACACCACACCACACCACATACCACAAAATCAGACCACACACCACACCACACCACATACCACAAAATCAGACCACACACCACACCACACCACATACCACAAAATCAGACCACACACCACACCACACCACATACCACAAAATCAGACCACACACCACACCACACTACATACCACAAAATCAGACCACACACCACACCACACCACATACCACAAAATCAGACCACACACCACACCACACCACATACCACAAAATCAGACCACACACCACACCACACCACACCACATACCACAAAATCAGACCACACACCACACCACACCACATACCACAAAATCAGACCACACACCACACCACACTACATACCACAAAATCAGACCACACACCACACCACACCACATACCACAAAATCAGACCACACACCACACCACACTACATACCACAAAATCAGACCACACACCACACCACACCACATACCACAAAATCAGACCACACACCACACCACACCACATACCACAAAATCAGACCACACACCACACCACACTACATACCACAAAATCAGACCACACACCACACCACACCACATACCACAAAATCAGACCACACACCACACCACACCACATACCACAAAATCAGACCACACACCACACCACACTACATACCACAAAATCAGACCACACACCACACCACACCACATACCACAAAATCAGACCACACACCACACCACACCACATACCACAAAATCAGACCACACACCACACCACACCACATACCACAAAATCAGACCACACACCACACCACACCACATACCACAAAATCAGACCACACACCACACCACACTACATACCACAAAATCAGACCACACACCACACCACACCACATACCACAAAATCAGACCACACACCACACCACACCACATACCACAAAATCAGACCACACACCACACCACACCACATACCACAAAATCAGACCACACACCACACCACACCACATACCACAAAATCAGACCACACACCACACCACACTACATACCACAAAATCAGACCACACACCACACCACACCACATACCACAAAATCAGACCACACACCACACCACACCACATACCACAACATCAGACCACACACCACACCACACTACATACCACAAAATCAGACCACACACCACACCACACTACACCACATCACACTACAATACAAGGACGTGACGTTAAATGACATGAAGTGACGTGACGTGAGACTAAACTGACCTGTTCTTCGAATAATTTGGCTTGTTCCGGGCACCCCAGTGAACAGACATGTTTCTCTACTTGTTCTACCGTCCACTTTCCCATCTCTATCTTCTCTTTTGAAGGTTTTTCGTCATGCAGTGAGTAGTGTTCTCTGCGTCCATTGACGGGCAGCCGTGCAAAGCCGTACCCCCAGGTGTTATAATAAGGTGAGATGTACTGGATACCTTTCTCTACAACTGATGGAAACAGAAAACAACAGTGTTATTTGAGAGCGAGCCATCCATTTTGTGTGGAATATTAACGTGTTCCAGTGAAGGTCCGTGAAATTTCAAAGTGTTTGTATTGTTGACCCTATGCATTTTACCGTACGCATTTGTTTATTTGCTCATTATTATTCAGTTATTTTTTGACACTGGGTATATGATTTTAAATCAAGGAGCTCGACGGTATTAAAGGTGTAACTGATATTTAGTGAAGTAAAAGAATTATACATATGCTATTTTACATGTGTGTCTAAATTTTGTTTAAAAAGCATAAAGTTGCTTTAGCAAGTGATAGAGCAAGTGCGCCGTGTGGCTTAAGCGAAAGATATTCGGGACACCATTTCAATCTTTGGAATTTTTTTACTTCATGTTAAGAAAATGGTGTCATATAAGCCGGTGGGAGAAGGTAGCGAAAGGACTGAGAAGATAACGAAAAGATGTTTTACTCACATTTTGGTCTTGTTGTCGATGGCTTCTCCTCTTTGTAGCTGTGACGCCTGAAATTGAAAAACGATAATGGCATATCATACACCAAGGACTTGTAGGACTTGAATGCTCACATTCTGATATTGTGGAGGGAGGGAGGAAGGGAGGGAGGGAGGGAGGGAGGTAGCTGTATAAAGTAGGTCAGAATTGTAAAAAAAAAACACGCCTACACAGATAAACATTATGTTACATCTAATCAACGCACCGAGCAGTAGATTTGCTGTTCATGTTGTTAGCAGTCAGACTTGAACCAACAGTAGACGCATTCGATATAGACACTTTAGTCGAGGAGAAAGACGATGTTGACAGATGGCTGTTTCGGGCACTGCGCGATGATTCGTTACTCGGACAACCTGTGGATCTGAAATCCCAAAATATCTTTTATTTAGGACGTTGCTAGCTCATAGGGGCAGGGAAGGAACTTGGATAGAGGAAAGAGAAAGTTTTGACGATCTTTGACTCAGATCTTTTTGAGTTTACAATAATCGAATTTACACTAAACTAACGCGTTCATTGCCATTCTTTAACGAATTAAGGCAACTTTATTCGGTACCTTATTAGGCCCCGTCTCTCTTATCTATGGTTGGTTTACACTAAAGTTTTCAATACTTACATGGATTTAGATTTCCAATGTGCTGGTAAAAAGCTGCTACCATCACAGCTAGGAGTAGGGCTACCAATATTGTTGGGACTTACTGGTTCGTCTTAAAGAAGGAACAAGAAGTCGGTCAATTTTTTGTACTTGCAATTCATGCCTGTTATAACAAGGTAAAGATAGGCAAGCAGGGACACGGGGGAGGCAGGCGCGCAAAGAAGGACGAAAAGAGCTAGGGAGGGAGACAGCTAGGGAGGGAGGGATACAGGTAGAGAGGAAAGCAGAGGGCTAGGAAGGAAGATAAAAACAGTCAGTACCTTTGGGATCCTTTCCATTTGGTGGCTTATCCCTCTTTCCATACGACCAGTCTGACTCTTCAGTCATGGAGTTGGTTGACAGTCTATCAACCAGACACGATTCTTTGTTGAGGTTTTGTAGAGAGTATGGACAACCGAATGTGCTGTGGTGACTCGAGTATTTGGCACCTTTCACGTGACCAATGCCTTTACACCCTGGAGTGGGGCAGGCGGCTGATGAGATCTTGTCTGCACGAGCTTAGAAACGATAAAGGACCACAATTAAACACTGTTGGTTACCATGGTGATGAAATAACAACTACTTATTTGTCATGGAAACGGAAGGTAACTGATACCTTAAAAGTACCCTGCGCCATCTTGAAAGGTAACCATGCCTTCGAAACGAGACGAAAGGCGAGCTTGCAACCTTTCAAGATAGCTCAGGGAACTGTGAAAGGGAGTATTCATTAAGTATATACATCTAATTGAAAAATTCGTTGTCAGGTTCAGAAAAAGGTTATATCATCAAAGCTAAGACCGAAGGGGAGCATGGGAAGACAAACAATTACGCTAATTTCAGTTTATTGCAGTTTTCCCTTCCTGTGCACATTTTATGCATCATGGCTTTGGCATGTTGTTAATCTAGGTCGACCGACTTTGCTCTACTGTGCATTTTTACACGTCTATATGCAAATATAATGCACATCTCGGAGTAGCCAAAATCCTTTTCGGTTTTATCTTTGATGATATGACCTTCTCGAACCCGACTACGTTTTTTCAATTGATCGAGCAAAAGATCGAGCTATCATGCACTTACTAAGAGGGGCTTCCAAGGGATGACCAGTTTTCTCACAGTAAGACACCGGGTGTAGGTCAGTGGAGTCGGCATCATACCACTCATCGTAGATATTATCCCAGCCATCAAAATGCAGCTTTACTTTATACTCATCTAAATCAGCAACTGTTGCGGCGCGGATCAGGGATGGGTTGCGTTTGTCTACTGCTTCAAGTTTCTGTCCTTTCTTGTAACCAGGCGCAAAACGCTAGAGGAGCCAAGCAAAAGATAACGTGAGTAATAATGGAGTGGATTTCGTGACTGTGGAACAGTGCTGTTACGGTACGGAATTGATAATATCCTATGAATAATATCACAGTGCGCGAGATAAATGCTTACTCAATGAAAATGCTCAGACACAGCCTCGTCACGGCCACAGTATCACACGTAGGCGTCATGAATTGTCAAACACGACCTACATCATGTTAGGACGAATTGCCAAAGTAATTTACCCTGGGCTCCAGAGGTTCTATTTCGCTTTTCGTAACGAGCGAGCGCCGCGACTTCCAAGCAAAGCAGCAAACACCGGAGCGAGCAAAATTTGTATGATGATTTAATACAGGGCCTGCTTACACACGGAACAGTAACGACACAAAAAAATCCATAATATCAGTTATTTGCTTTATTACTCAGTATACTATATTCAGTTTTATTATATGACCGTGAATCTTAGAGCCTGGACACTAGCAAATCGAGCAATCTGATTGGATAGAACGCATCGCGGACTGGTCTAGATTCTCCGGTATTAACCGGTCCGATCGCATATTAATCTTACGGCGAAAACATCTTGTCCTTTTCGATGAAAAGTGGTCATATAATAAAACTCTTATCAACCGAGCTTGGTCGGTCTGTACGGGATAATCTTGACCTCGGTCGGGTACAGACCTCGCTGCGCTCGGTCTGTACACTGACCTCGGTCAAGATTATCCCGTACAGACCTCCCGCTCGGTTAATAAGATCTAAATATTTCTCATTTCTGTTGTAATTACTAACCTTTTTGAATAGTTCCGGTGAAGCAGCAACACTTCCTGTTGTCTTGAGGTATTCTGCCCACGTGAAGGTGTCAACTTCGTCATCTAGCAAGAAAAAAGTTTATAAAAACACACATTAAAAGAAGGCATAATGGCATTTGTTTGTACCATAATATTTCCCATTACAAACCACGTGTAATTCTCCAGAGTATCCTTTCTTTATTGTAAAGACATATGAATATGGATACAACTCAAGCTAAGAATATTATTCTCAAAGAGTGACCCCAGATCTAAAATGGGAAAGAACATTACACCCAAGGGTAAAGACATCGCGAATAAATATATTGGATACTAGGTAGCCACTGCTTGCATTTAGCTGCGTTGAACTTGTGAATGGCTCGTCCACGCCAGAACGAAGTTGATCAAATCCGTTAAACTAATCATAGTGCGTGAACTCAACGCTCATCCAATCAGCAGGCTTAATATAGTTAACTTACCGTTTGGTGGGTTAAGTTTTCCACCATGAGCCTCGCACCATCCAACAGGATGGATATATGGTGAATCCTCCTCACACCAGTAGTCGTACGTGTCATCCCATTCGTCAAAATGGACCAGAAAACGATTACCAATCACGTTGGTTACCGTGGCAACGCAGATTAAATCCGGGTTTTTTCGATCTATAGCTTCAAGCTTCATGTCAACCTTAAAGCCGTGTCTTGTTTGGGAGACCTGGGAATGAGGAATAATTAAATCAAAATGAAGTTCCAAAGAGTAAGTATGTCGAATTAAAGCTGATTCAGGAAAATGGTAACTAACGGCTTACTTGTTTGAAAAGATTGCTGGGAACTGCTTCAGAACCTTGATCTTTTATGTAGGAGTCAAAATCAAACTCAGATATAGGAACACCTAGTTAACAATGATAGTTCATCATCATTATCATAATCATTATAATCATCATAATTACTGTTAACTGTCACATACCTCTCGGTGGGCTTAGAGTCTGTCCGTTCTTCGCACACCACCCAACCGGGAAGATTAACGGCGAGTCTGCATTGGTCCAGAAATCGTAGCTTTCCGACCATCCATCGAAGTGGAGCCTCACCCGTGCCCCCCTGACCCGAACAACAGTGCACACACAGATGTATGAAGGATGTTTAGGATCAATGGCTTCTAACTTCATTCCTCTTACGTACTCAGGGCAGGGCTTGGGGAACATGTTAAGCTCTGGGTTTTCCTAGTTGGAAATAACGTTAATGATACCGTGAATAATAGCTATTATGAAAGATATTATGATATCGAGTGACGTTTGAATATTTTTTCACTCGAAATGCATCGTGGGAGGGGGCCCGATCGTGAATTTGACACACACAAAAAATGCTAAGTCGTTTTCTTTGGTTTCATAAGCCTTTTCATAGTTTAAGAATCGATTCCACTACGCATGCGATTTTATCCCGAATTTCTCACCTTCTTTTGTTTAATTAAGAAAAGAAGGTTTAGACAAAAGAAGATGAGAAATTCGGGATAAAATCGCATGCGCAGTGGAATCGAATCTTAAACTATGAAAAGGCTTATTGACATACGCCGAATTTTTTAAAGGAAATTAACTGAAGAGGATCTTGCAAAACTCATAAATCACTAAGTTGAATTATATTCAATTCGAGCTAGATATTAAATATCCCCATTTATAGCTTCCATCACAGGTCGACTGTCAATTTAGCAATATATGGTAATATAACTTAAGCTTATATTCATATGTTAATAATTTTAGATTCGACTTCTGACATGATTACACTTCGCCGTCTGCGTAATAAAATATTACCTGCACGAATATTATTAAAGTCTTCAACTTTTCTTTCATTTACCTGTTGGAAAACGCTGACAGGAACTGCTTTTGAATTACTTGCACATAGATAATCAACCCATATGAATGGCTTGCTTGAATCGTAAGGAACTAAAAAGAAATATAATTGCTATTAGAGAAAATACAACCGTCATAGATAATGTCGATATGTACCGATTCTTAATACTACAATCCTTATAATTGTTTTTCAAGGCAGTTATTTCGATTGATTTTTATAAAATAGAATTTAAATGTGAAGTCTAAAATCTTTTTTTGGAAATCCAATATTTAGTCATGTGATAAGAGACGATGTGATTGGCTTCTTGCGGTCATGTGACAAAGAGTTGGTAAGGTTTTCGCGCCATTTTTTTCACCGATTTCAAATCCAATACATAAACGTTTCCTCCATTCCATTTATTTTATATATTTTTTCTCCATTTCCTATAGGAATAGTTTGATAACAAGGACCAGTGTATAGTTTAGTTCAGTACCATTATCAGTTGAAGCCAAACTTGCAGCATCGAGGTGAATTCGTTTGATTTTCTTCTTGGTTCCTTTGATTTTTTTTATGGTGACAGGTTCTCCAGCAACTTTATTTACTTCTGCTTCGTTTTTGACTGCCTTAAGCTGTCCATTCTGTCCAAAACCAGAAAAAATACAGTTAAATCATTTCCTTACACAGTGAAATCCTAGAACAGGTGGTAAACTTACCTCCACAGAAGTTTCAATTGTTGAAGGAACTTTCTTCTTTCTCTTTTTGATTATTTTTCCATCCAAAGTTTTGACGTGTCGGACGAATTCCCTTCCTTTATTCCTTCGTCCTGTGTACATGCCTACACACTTGAGACTGCAAAACCTTCCAGAGGCAGAGAAATCTTTTGGCAAACCATATTTACCACACACTTCACAGCAAAGGACATGGCTGGCATCTGGGGGCCCTTTCATCATGTCACTCTTGGTAGGTGTCTTTGACTTAGCTGAAGATTTACGAGTTTTGATATTTATTATTAAAACTAGGGGATAGAATTCTAAAGAAAATGTCAGTCTTGAAGTTGTAATAGGAATTAGGTAGGGTGTTGTTGATTAGCAAGGGATGGGTAGATGTTGAATGGAAAAATGTACAAGATGGGAAAGTACACATTTTTTGGAATGTGAGACAAGTTATGGCTTGTCATTCTGATATAAACAGTGGACATAATCCAACTTATTCGAACATGGTCAGGGGCAATATAGAATTGGAGAATTTCTTTCTCTCTCTCTAAAACTGTCATGTGTCCCACCCACATAGTGCCAGTGGGCGGATCAGGTGGGGCTATGTCTCCAAGGCCTCTGCTGGCCATCACTCCCAGAAAATATTTACCATCTTTGCTTGTCTTGATTACAGATACTGGTGTACTGGTCTCACTATTCTTTACAGCTCCTTGTGGGTTCATGTCTTGTTTGGTTTGGCTGGTAAATGTACTCATTTCCACTTCTCCCTTCTCTGTTTCTACTGTACTCACAATTTCTAGGGTTCCAAACTCGGTCATCTTGAACTTCAGACTACTCCCTATGGAATGTTCAATTCAAATAATCCATCAGTAAAAAGTAATTACTATTTGAAAAAATTATGAAGAGAATTTCTGGAATCTAATCAGTTTGAATTTGAGGTAGCTCTTAGGTTTTATCAAACAGCATGGTCACTGTTAACTTAATTCTGCTTTCTTCATGCATTTAAGTTAAACAACAAAGTTATATATGAAAACCATATAGCATTTTGCCAGCTTAAATCTTAGACAAGTAGAGCATACATTTCAATTTTGTTTCTTATCAGTAAATTATTAAGATGTACATATTGCACATACATGATAAAGTTGTTCCAAATTTAACATCCAAAAACTATATTAATAAGTATAATGTTTTGCAAATCAACTTTTAAAACTTTTTAATATAAAAGAACTAGTCAATTTTAAACGTATCAAATTACAGTATATCTAGATACACTCTCAGCTCTCAGACATGCGATAAAGACCAAACTCATTAACTTATTCACAATTCATAAGCTTGGAGATCACACTGATAAGAACAGGAATAGATCGCGATATGAAGAGGAAGTACAAATATATTTTTATTATGAAAAATCAATATATTTTGCATTGAATATACCTGTTTTTTTAACCGCTCAATTGCATTTCAAAATTACCTGGTAGAGTTGCAATGCCATCTTTCCAGTCAAGACCTGCTATTGGGTCATCAAGGTCAGTACCTTCTGTTGGTTTCTTGTCATTCTTTGCAGGAGTTTCTTGACTACCATTTGTAGAAGTTGACTCTTTGACCATTGGTTTTACAGTGGGATCCTTTTCTTCTGTCATCTGATTTGATGTCTCAGTCAATAATTTTGGCACATCTGTTTGGATGCCATTTGAAATGGTAATCTTTTCAGAGTCAGTGTTGGAACCTATTGTTGTGGTAGATGTTTTGACTGGGGAGTTAGTTTTATTCCGTAAAATATCATTGCTGCCATCAGCCACTTTCAAGTCATCCTTTTTGGTAATGGCTCCTATAAATTGGGTATCAATAATTTAAATTGTTAGAAAATAAACTTATAACTAATAAATAATAATTAATCATGAAAAACATACAAAACATTAACAACGATATTAAATTAAATATGATAATGAAATAAACATTTGTGGTCAGCACTGGAGAGAACATTAACCTAGAGCATTTAATGGTCATATTTCTATAATTCATTTATTCATCCAAAATTATCATGTACCATTTTCTTTTCCCACTTCACTCCCAACACCAGTTTTGCTCTCAGTTTCTATCTTGTTTCTTTTCGCTGGTGGCTCTATTTGCTCCATGTCAGAAGAACTTGTAATGAAGTTATTTTGAACAGTAGTGGCAGAATCTTTCTCGATCTCCATTCCCTGTGAAAAACAAGTATTTTTTATTCAATTTCTTCCTAGTTTTCTCATTCCTTTGCAAATTAAAAATGTTACATTCCACTAATTTGTATGCAAGGCAGTGCATATGCCCATAAGGTTCCTAATTTACCTATTAGAGAATATTATTAAGAGTTTCCTAAAGTGATGGCTAGATTTCAGGTGCCCTCCATATTTTAATGATTTTCCCTTCCAATACAAAAATTGCTAAAGGAAGTTGATGCACCTAAGAAACTAACAAAAAATATGTAAGAATTAGAATTAATAGCAGAGTCATTTACATCAATAAGTTTCCCCCAGAGCTTGGGAGAAAATCCACAAAACTTTGAGTGAATCAACAACCGAATTTTACCTAACGTGCAGCATTGTTTTTTTTATCTTGGTGCAATGTTTTCCTATTTCGGACCATTTGCCATTCTCTTAGAAATATTGACCATCAGATTGATAGCTGTAAAATATTATTTTCTAATATTATGTACAATGTTATGTCATTGTTGGGTGTTTTAAGGAAGTACCTCTTGTTATCATTAAATCTTAAACACTTCTACTAATAATATTATACTTCAGTTGTTAATATTAGCAAATCAATTTGGACAACTTACAGCCTGACATAAACAATTTACCTTAACTTTATTAAACAATTACAAGAAATTTTCTTTAGACAGTATATGTCTATAGATTATTTACCTCTGTAAACAAAAATATAACTTGAAGATGCTAACATTATTATTATTAATAATTATCTAAAAACATTTATTCTTGTCATTATGCTGGTATAAATTGGTGATGCAAATTTTAATAACCGTGCAGCTTGTTAACCTTAATAGAGCTTCCAAATGCATGATGATCTATTAAAAGCAGTAAATGTACATGTAAAAATTTGGCATACATGAAAAATGAATATTGCTTAGGGCTATTTGAAGGATTATTAAACCAACTAATTAATCATTCTATCTTAGAAATTACCATTTTAAGATTCTTAATATCAACACAACAGAGATGTTTCATAATATCTAAAACTTTCATCATTAAAGTTTAAATAACATGGTTTATTAAGGTAAGGCCAGAGTGGGGAATTTTAAACATGTATAATGAACCTACACCCTCACTTAACCCTTTACAGACAGACAGAAAATTCTATTTAAACAAGTTTAACTTAGACATCAGCTAAAGTTAGATAAATATCATGATCAGTTATGATTTGATATGTAATTCAGATGATGTCCCTCACAGAAACTTGCAACTAATTATTTTTGTGCACGTACATATGGTAGCCAGCCAGTTCCAAGATCCTTAGGATCCAGACCTACTCAAAAACAGGGTTTCAGAAACCTCTTATAACATGGTATTTGACTTCTAGGTAACTGGATTAAAAACATTATAGCCAGACTTCAAATTTATTATTTACAAGTTCAAACACTGTTTTTGACTTAATATTGCTGTTTGTCTTAACCATTAAAAACCTAAACAAACCACTATTCATTCTTCCTAAAATTGATGATGTTCTTTAAAATTGTAGGTCTCCTTTTCTCCTTTTTTAAAGAATGTCTTTCAATTACTGTATCAAAAATTCAAATAAAAAGTTATAAAGATTGGAATACATCATTGGTTATGATTGATTGAAATTTTACCTTTTGAGAAAACCTTGGTTGTGGAAGCCTAATAGATATTAGAATGAAATCATGACATTAAATGTCATTTTGTATATTTTTCAATATTTTTTTCATTGTTATTTTCTTCTTGACTCAGAAAAAAGATTGTTCAGTTTGAAAGTTCTAGTAGGTTCAATCTAGAAATTATAAACCAAGGTAATTTTGTAAACTTGTAAAGTCTAAATCAAATAAGTCTAGTTCACAATTGATATTTTTATTATCACACCAGTATTTCCCAGTAGCTTTAACTGGATATAAAATATATCATGTTTTTGAAAACAAAAAAAGTCACTTTAATAAAACAGTAAATGCTGTACTTTCCAAAAGTTTAGGACAAAAATAATTTTATAGCTTTTCTTACGGCAAGAGAAACAATCTGAGTGTGTTAAGTCTCTGACTCATTTATTCAAATGTCTGTAAAGTGATACACCTTCTACTTGGTGTATTATTTTGCTTCAGCATGAATAAATTTGTAGCCGTTTCTTGACATATTTTCATATTAATTGTTTTCAAGTTTTATAAAACACCCAAAGAAACACAAAACCTTTTGTATTTGATTTCGAAATAAACTTTATGCTTAGAGTTTAGATAAATAGAGAAAAAATATTTTGACTAAATGATATAGTTCATTCAAAGCGTACACACGATGGGTAAAATATCGTCTTTTGTGCTATGACCAGGTGTTTTTTTGTCCAAAGTCACGTGATGGCAGCTGCCCACATGTCCTTTGGAGAAAGTTTTAACAAAAACGAAAACTTTCGTAGCGTTTTTCCCTCGAAAGCAAATATCTTATAAATAAAGATTCGTCCTTTTGCCGTAGCAAAAAAATAACAATTAGCAATAATGCGTCTTTAACAGACCGTAAAGCCAAAATCCCAAAGGCGTAAAGATCATACAGTATTTTCCTATTTATTTTTTTCCCCGTTTCAGCTCTTGCGTTTTAACCCAAACGCGCTAAAAAAAAAAGTATTCGATATTTCACTTGGTTTTTGTACTTTCATTGTTTAATTTACTTTCCGCTTTCTGACAATGGTAAAAAAAACTATTACATTAATGGTATTACCGTCTTGCTACACTATTGCTAAAGAAAGTGAAACGTAGTCCGCATAAATTTAGAAATTAATTTTTGACACCGTTGTCTTAGCAATCTTATGTCATGCAGACTTTTCGAAAAAGTCGAAAGCCTCCAAGTTATTAAACGAAGGATCGATATTTAAATTCAACCTAGAAACGAAAGGAAAAGCCTTTAAAAAAGAAAGATCATACATGCTTATTGTCAAGACGAAAAAACCGCACTCCTTTATGTCCTGGTACTCATCAAAAAATATATTTTGTCTTGGCGTTTTAAACGGGAATAATACTTCTCGTCTTTCGTCAAAAATATAAGGTTATAATTTCATTGGGTTTTCGATCTTTTTCAATGAATTTTAAAACCAGTTGTGTTTGTTTTGATATCTCGTTATCGTGCTTGCGTTATGTAGAGCATTTAGTGCAAACACGAACAAGGATCAAAACTTATGAATATTTGGTTTTTCGCTTTTACTTTTCGCCTACTGTTGGCCATGAGATACAAAACAAAGAACTTTCCTTTTATTTAACCCGGATAACAAAAATGAAATAAAAACTCCACGGCCTGAACGTAAAAATTATTCCAGTATTTTCTTCCTAAATTGCCGATGATAAAATATTTTCTAGCCTTTTATTTATTCGACATTAAAATATATTTTACATTGAATTTTATTTCCGAAACCAGTCCGTTGAAAGTACCAAGTTTAAGAAAAACCCTTCTTGAGATTTCCTTCACATGTATCAAATTTTTTACCTTTGAAATACTTTTTTTATTACTTGGTTTATTTTGAGACAAGAGATATTATTTCATCGGTGAATATCTCTGCCAGTTTGGAAGCAATAGCGTATTTTTATTACCGCGAAAAATGACTTGCTTTATTTATGGTGATCGAAGTGTTAGCACGCTTCAAGTGTTTTGCCGGGTTCGGAATATTCAATCAGTTTTATTATAATGTGACTTTCCTTTTAAGAAATATTCTCTCTGTTACCGATATTTCGCTATTAAGAAACACCCCAGAGCTTTTCAAGTCTTTGTCAGTATTTTGTGATAGTTGACTTTCACGTAAAACGAAGAACGGATTGGGTTTGAGCTTTTTTAGAAATACTTGACCTCACTTCCATGCATGAAGCCTGTGTTTCTTCTTTCCTCTGGTGGTAGCCTTAATTTTCTGTGTTATTTTGTAGTTAGTTAAATTTCTACTTACCTTTTTACCTAATAGAATTATTAAGAATGTGGTTATTCTATAAACGACCCAAGAATTTTTGATCTAGCGAGAAAGTCCCTTAAAAAACTGTGTTAACAGCTATAAAAGTGACAAATTTTAAGCCATTGCTTTACATCTCAGAGTAGATTGAGTTGAAACAACCCACTTTTGAAATAACCCGAACAACGCAAATATCTGGCAAAATTTGTCACACAAAGGACGTTTAAGTACTAGTCAACCTTCTTGGGTCATTTAGGTTGAAATTTGAGTTAGATAACCTTTCCAAAACAAGATTTCAAAAACCTTACCAGACGAGAACTGATTTCTTCAACACTCTTCCCTACAGAAATGAATTTGAGAAACAATAAGATCGCCTGCCGTTTATCTGAACTGCCAATCACATGCCAAAGAACAATTGAACCACGTGATAAATCCTATTATTATGTAAAACCACCGGAATCTTTTCCGCAAGACCAGAATTTTCAATTAAGAGTGAATGAAACAAGATTTTTTCGCGGAAGAAAGCTTTTTTCGGATACTAAATGGCCATTTTCGATTTCCCCAATATTCAATTCAAGTTGTTTACTAATTCTTTGTTGCTTTAATTCGTATAAAGACGCTTATATTACTCGTTAAAGAATGCAAGCTCGAAAGTTCCTTCAATACTAGGTCTACGTCACAAAGCGAAGACCTAATGGTTTTGATTAAGTCGACAACCACAGGGTTTGGTAATAAAAACAAAACTTGCCACCCTTTTCGAAAATTACAAGAGATATTTTACATCACTAAGAAACCACGCTTTAAATGATCCAATATTTTTTACTATTCATCGTTAAACCAAACACAGATCTCCCTAGACGAGAAACTGTTGTGTTTGCCAAAGAAAAACGCATATCCACAACTCAGTTTCTTTGCCAAACATGACCTACCAACGAAAATAATCGTGCCCTTTCAGAAGAAAATAAAGACTTAAGTATTTTCGTTCTTTTTCCTAATTTTTAGCATTCTGAAGTCAATGACTACAAAAATCAAATTCTAGGAATATTTTTCATCCTTTATAACCCTTATTTAAGTATAAAATAACTTAAAAATCAGGGCTGTGTACTAAGGCTGCTGAGTAAAAATTAAAGTCGCTTTTGCGTGATTCGGGTCAGTCGCGGTGCTTTTTGGACAATTTATCTTGAATATCATCAGTCGGTAGATATATTTCTTGAAAATGCATAGCTATATGACTGATTCTTAGCTAAAAACTAACCCGTTGCTGAAAATATACGATTTTAAAAGTGTTATTATTGAATTCATCCAAGCGCGGTATGAGTATTCGGCTTTATGTGGAGTTTTCTTTTCATCAACACATCACCAATTATTATTGATTGCCGAAAATTTTCTTTCGACTCAATCTTAAATGGAAAACTCATGACTAAAACAGCAAAAGAAGAGGGAAAGCGAAAAAGCGTTTCAGACATAAGTACAAAGATATTTACGACACCGCAAAGTACCATACTATGCTCATGACGGCCCAGTAAAATAATTTAGATAGTAAAGATTTATTTTCAAAAAATATACATGATCATTTTGGTATTTACAGCAAAGAAAATTTTACTAGAATGTATGAAATAAATAATAATTTAATTTTATGACGCTTTTTTAATGGTTTCAGTGAACAATAATGTCACAAATATATCTCTGACATTTGAATAATGATTGTTGTGCGTTGGTACCGTAAGATCTCGGCTTTGTAAATGTTCTCTTCATTCTATAGTGTTTTTTCTATCAGAATAAAAGAATTTTGATTTTCTAACATTTTTGCTTAAAAAGTCTCAGTTGCAAATAAAAGTCATTCCATTTTCCAAAACGTTTTGAAAACCACTGATATGAATATTTTGGACATTTCTGATTCAGGGAACATAGCAAACGGCTGCAAACAGATTGAAAATGACCATAATTCATTCCCTTTCTATGTTATCTCATAATTTTTGTATTAACAAAATGCATTTTTCTCATTCAGAAGTGTTTGTCTTTTACCTTTACAACACTGTAATCAATTACATTGGTTGTTTGAAGTTAAATTTGCCTCTGAGAATCGAACTTCAAAAGCTTAAATATTTTATCTTTTCCAAAAAAAAAAAAGGCATTTCCCCCCACACATGTTGAACGCGTGTTTTGTTTCCTTTAAAAGCGCTTTGCAGTTTCTGCTTTTACAAAGAACTCCATCTTCATTTTTTTAACTCAAGCGATTGTCTGCCGGTCGTTTTGTTACCACGACAAGATAAAGCGTTTAAAGTCTTAAACATTTTATCGAAATGTAAATACCAAAGCTTTTATAATTTCCATCGCAGATCCTAATATGATAGACACAATAGACATATATCCTTACTTCTTGACAATAAATGCGAGCAAGTAGAGTAATATTTCGACAATAACGATATAAATATTCTCATATACATTATGATAATAACTCATTTGTACCAAATGAGTTATTCCTTCCTTCCTTCCTAACTTTCTTTCTTTCTCCTTTCTTTCTTTTCTTTCTTTCTTTCTTTCCTTTCTTTCTTTCTTTCTTTCTTTCTTTCTTTCTTCTTTCTTTCTTTCTTCCTTCCTTTATTTCTTTCTTTCTTTCTTTCTTTCTTTCTTTCTTTCTTCTTTCTTTCTTTCTTTCTTTCTTTTCTTTCTTTCTTTCTTTCTTCTTCTTTCTTCTTTCTTCTCACTTACTTTCTCACTTACTTACTTTCTTCTCACTTACTTTCTTCCTTCTTTTCTTCCTTCCTTTCTTTCTTTTTTTCTTTCTCACTACTTAATTCCTTTCTTTCTTTCTTTCTCTTATTCTTTCTTATTTCCTTTCCTTCCTTTCTTTCTTTCTCACTTCCTTCCTTTCTTTCTCACTCCTTCTTTCTTCCTTTCCTTCCTTTCGTTCCTTCTTTCATTCTTCCTTCCTTCCTTCCTTCCTTCCTTCCTTCCTTCCTTCCTTCCTTCCTTCCTCTCCTTCCTTCCTTCCTTTCTTCCTTTCTTTCTTTCTTCCTTTCTTTCTTTCTTTCTTTCTTTCTTTCTTTCTTTTTTTTAATTCTTTCTTTCTTTCTCACTTTTTTCCTTCCTTCCTTCCTTCCTTCCTTCCTTTCTTTTTACCTTTCTTTCTTTCTTTCTCACTTACTTAATTCCTTTCTTTCTTTCTTTCTCACTTTCTTTCTTTCTTTCACGAGTTATTTCATTCTTTCATTCTTTAATATCTATTTTAGCTTGGGATTACCATTTTTTATTCCTTCTACGTCCTGCCTAGTTTTCATCTGCTGCAGATCCATTTCGATTTTTTTTCCAATTAAAATAAGAACTGAGCCAATTAAAAATATATATACGGTGGTTAATACCGGTACCTTTCCCTCATCCTTCTTTTTTTTTTTTTTTACCACAAATGACCTGATAAGTACGCTGATTGAATAATAAAAATCATAAAAAGTCATAATAAACAACACTACTGTAGACACAACATTCACATGGTTACACACTCGCTATCTTTGTTTTGTAAATCCCCCACAAGATATAATAGATCGATTTTTTTTTAAAAACCTTCAGTTCTAATACACTAAAGCACGTTTGGAAATAAAAGAGCTAATATATTTTGGATTTTAAAACTCAGCTAGAGGCCACTGAAATTACTGGCAGTCGTTTAACCAAGCCGTCATATAAAAACTAAGTCATTGAGTGGTAATGTTTAAGTTGTTAATACATAAATATTGAAATGTAAACGAGGAGGAAACTTCATACGGCTACGTACGGGCTCTTAAATGGTTTTCCTAAGAAGCGATCAAATCAGAGAAATCATTTGAAAAGTAGTGGGGGTGGTGTGGTAGGATAGATTTTAGCCCTTTTTTTTTGGGGGGGGGGGGGTGAGGGGATTTCCGCAGTGGTAACATTTCCCCTGAGTCTTAATGCGTTTTTCTTGCAAGGAATTTTCCAGCTCTATCCTCTTCCGTAAATATTATTTTTCGTTTTCTGGAACCGATTAAATACGAGGAAACAGTTTCGTTCGTCTGTTTTCCTTTTACTTTTCTTTTCCCTCCTTTCATTATATCTCCTCTTTCATCGTTTACACTATCTTTTGCAAACTGAATTATTATAAGCTAGGCATACCAAACAAGGCCATAGACGAACTGTTACACAAGACAATTCTATACCTCTTATATTAAACGGATTACTGGGCAGAATGCATTGGTCTTTGAAGTGGATTTCGCAATGTAATTCGAAGTCTGTTTTCGCTTTTTTGTATATGGTATCTTCCTCTGAAATTATAAATATTGAACTCTGTTTTGACGGAGGTTGATTATATTCTTAGCTATAACCGATATAGGCTACTTCGGCGATATGGCGTACGGGTTTAACTATACCACTACCTGAATACTTCTTTTCCTTATTGAGTTTTTCATTTCCTCGTGAGAATATGGTTAGCTTGTCATGGAAAAAGGTTTCAATGTCAGGTAACGTACATAACTTTCATTGGTTCGTGGCAAGAGAAGAAAAAAAATTCAATATTCTGATATTGAACATTTAACGCTAAAAGGATAAACTTAACAAAAATGACAATTTGAAAACTGAACTAGTGTATTAATATGGAACCATTACCGTTGCGTATATACAACCTAGTTACACATCTCCATACACCACTCTCATAATGGCTGACATGGTGCACGAAAACCAGGTCACCCGGTGTCACAGCGTTTTGTGTTCCCCCGTGTTACGTGTTCTCCCGAACACTGGGCACTAATGCTGTGCGTTCCCCCCTCCCCTACCCTAATAGCAATACCGTGCTACGTGTTCCCCCGAACACTGGGCACTAGTGCTGTGCGTTACCCCTCCCCTCCCCCTCCCCTCCCCTCCCCCTCCCCTAATAGCAATGCAGTGCTACGTGTTCCCCCGAACACTGGGCACTAGTGCTGTGCGTTCCCCCCTCCCCTCCCCTAATAGCAATACAGTGCTACGTGTTCACCCGAACACTGGGCACTAATGCTGTGCGTTCCCCCCTCCCCTCCCCTAATAGCAATACAGTGTTACGTGTTCCTCCGAACACTGGGTACTAGTGCTGTGCGTTCCCCCTCCCCTCCCCTAATAGCAATACAGTGTTACGTGTTCCCTTCAAAATGGACGAATTGGCACACATAGTAGCGTTCTAAGTATCGGTCTAAGACCCTAAGAACTAAGAACGGCTCCAAAGGAGACTACAGACTTAGTTAAGCTTATGAAAAGCAAAAACATATGTGAAGATATGATTACAGGAGAACATATTTTGAGCTCTGTCAGATATTAGTTAAGGACATGTAGATTTTGTGGCTCAGATTATGATTAACCAGCAGTTCAGTAGTTAGCTAAATTTTATGCTACATTAAAGCTTCAGATTAAATAAAGATTTCAAAGAGCTAAGAGGGATTTTCTTTTTGATTTTATACATAATTCAATATACTTTATATTCAAAAAACTTTGTAAATTTATAATGTACTTACTGTAAGCATCATTGATATTTTTTTGTAGTTTTCAGTGTATCATATAACTTTATGAGCGTAATCGGCATTGTCCTACTCTAGTGCAATAGATAATACTATGATCAAACTTTTAAAATTTCCATGACATGGTGGAGTCATTTTCGTGCGCTCGCCAGCCAACTATGAAAAAGCTTAAGTCGTCGGAAATTTCAGCCTGTCTTAAAACGACATTTTTCCAGGCTTTTTTATGTTTTGTTGCTTTGTTTTTCAGTGTGTTTTTTTTGTTTTATTTTTGATTTTGGTTTAGATTTTTTGTATGTTGAACCTTAGCGATTTGCCACTTCGAGCAACTTGGTAGTGCATAAGAGTAAATTTTTATTAAATATTATATAAATTAATTATTATTTTTGCTGCTTCTTGTCAGTTCAAAATGTTGTTGAAGAAACTAGAAATCTTCAAAACTATTAACGACAGTTAAGATGCTGATTTCATTTCGCACTCATTCGAAGAATTCCGCAGTTTGAGCACCAACGGTTTAAATTTGCCTTGGTCATCTAGCCATAACTTCTGATACGATTTTCGGCGCCTACTTTCATCGGGTCGTTTTTAAAGGTAGAATTACAAAAAGAAAAAAAGAGCAGACTCTGTTCTATAAAGATGGAAATCTCTCTTCTATATTTTCCTCATTTCAGGAGTTTTTTTATCATTCAGGATCGTTTGTATTTGTGATGTCAGTTGCCTGGTATTGCTATTGAATTATTAGCAGTTACTATTATTCAAAAATATCATTATTAAGTTTATAACACAATTTTCCACTTTTCAATTTCGTATTTTTGGGGGAAAACATTATTTCCACACGTTTTACGGTTCGATGAAATAGAAGGATTACAAAGTATAAGGAAAACAACACCGTTTAAAAAAAACATGGCCATCTTTGACCAGCTGATCTTAGGAAAGCGAATTAGCCAATCAGAGCGCATTTCGTGGTCAGCGAGAAAAAATCCATCCCAAGATACCTTCGGTATTTCAAAGCATCTGTGCTCATAAAAATGTTTAAAAGATAGTGCAATTGGAAAACTCCTTCGTTTATCACCAGCCAAACGTCAATGGCCGCGGACTTCGAATCATCAATCACGGGACGTTTTTACGCGCAAACCTCTATGTGTTGGATTTTTCTTCGCCTACAGCGCGCGACGCCTGGCACATTTTAGAGATCACCTGGGAGAAATGAATAAAAAGGGAATAAAGAGTGGTAAAGCTTAGAGGATGCCGAAACATGAAAAGTTGTCTTGCGTTTTTCTCAAGGTGATAGCTCTCCAGTTAGAAAGTACTATTTCCATTTTTGACATCAAAACGACTAAAAAATATTAATATTAAATAAAATATCTCACTACTCTAAAAAAAAATTAAAAGTTACGAGTTGTCCTTACCGTTTTCCATTTCTTTGGGGAAAAAACTTCAAATAGAATTTCAAATAGGCTCTGACCTTGATGTAATAACAGATGTAATAACCTTGACGTAACGAATACGTCAATAATCTTTGTACA